>SJXQ01006681.1:0-153034 GCA_006408695.1 Aepyceros melampus | reverse complement strand
GGGCTGATCTCCTTCAGAATGGACTGGTTGGATCTCCTTGCAGTCCAAGGGACTCTCAAGAGTCTTCTCCAACACCACAGTTCAAAAGCATCAATTCTTCGGCGCTCAGCCTTCTTCACAGTCCAACTCTCACAATCCATACATGACCACTGGAAAAACCATAGCCTTGACTAGACGGACATTAGTCGGCAAAATAACATCTCTGCTTTTGAATATGCTATCTAGGTTGGTCATAACTTTTCTTCCAAGGAGTAAGCATCTTTTAATTTCATGGCTGCAGTCACCATCTGCAGTGATTTTGGAGCCCCCAAAAATAAAGTCTGAGACTGTTTCTACTGCTTCCCCATCTATTTCCCATGAAGTGATGGGGCCAGATGCCATGATCTTCGTTTTCTGAATGTTGAGCTTTAAGCCAACTTTTTCACTCTCCTCTTTCACTTTCAACAAGAGGCTTTTGGTTTCTCAAAAGTTTTGCCAAGAGAACTCACTGGTCATAGCAAACACCCTCCTCCAACAACACAAGAAAAGAGTCTACACATGGACATCACCAGATGGTCAACACTGAAATCAGATTGATTATATTCTTTGCAGCCAAAGATGGAGAAGCTCTATACATTTAGCAAAAACAAGACTGGGAGCTGACTGTGACTCAGATCATGAACTCCTTATTGCCACATTCAGACTTAAATTGAAGAAAGTAGGGAAAACCACTAGACCATTCAGGTATGACCTAAATCAAATCCCTTATGATTAGACAGTGGAAGTGAGAAATAGATTTAAGGGACTAGATATGATAGACAGAGTGCCTGATGAACTATGGACAGAGGTTCTTGACATTGTACAGGAGACAGGGATCAAGACCATCCCTGTGGAAAAGAAATGCAAAAAAGCAAAATGGCTCTCTGAGGAGTCTTTACAAATAGCTGTGAAAAGAAGAGAAGCAAAAAGCAAAGGAGAAAAGGAAAGATATATCCATTTGAATGCAGAGTTCCAAAGAACAGCAAGGAGAGATAAGAAAGCCTTCCTCAGCAATCAATGCAAAGAAATAGAGGAAAATAACACAATGGGAAAGACTAGAGATCTCTTCAAGAAAATTAGAGATACCAAGGGAACATTTCATGCCAAGATAGGACATCATAAAAGTCAATAAAATAAGTGAAAATGCTATAACAAAGCAAAACAGCTGATCATTTTTAAATGAAAACTTTAAATTACTAACAGCAGATGACTTTTGCCAGTAATTTGAATAGATTCACCTTTTATTGTAAAAAAGGAACAAAACTAATTGAAATTAACTTCAAAGGAGGTATGTTCATAAGCTTATTAAATTTTCAAATATACATTAGGCCACCACTTTAACACATATTACAAGTGTATCATTACAGGTAAATGCTAATAAAATTATAAATTAACATATATTACACACGAGGCAATGGCACCCCACTCCAGTACTCTTGCCTGCAAAACCCCATGGACGAAGGAGCCTGGTGGGCTGCAATCCATGGGGTTGCTAAGAGTCAGACATAACTGAGTGACTTCACTTTCATGCATTGGAGAAGGAAATGGCAACCCACTCCAGTGTTCTTGCCTGGAAAATCCCAGTGAGGGGGGAGCCTGGTGGGCTTCCATCTGCGGGGTTGCACAGAGTCGGACACAACTAAAGCGACTTAGCTCACACATTTCCAGTAACGTATTCATGACACATACCAGCAAGTCATCAATTTGTTGAAGAACTATCTCCATTTCTAGAATAAAAATATTTAACAATCACGGAATACATACATAAACAAATTCCACATCTCAAGCTACAATATACTTATAGAATCATTGCATGTTGAAAAAGGAAAACTAAGGAGAGTTCCAACAGTGAAAGGCACCTAACAACGATGAAAGAATGAATATAAGCACAGTGATTCCTTGTCCATTCAAAAGTGTTTGAGGGTTAAGTGATGCCATTATGATTCTTGCTCAAGGCTGAAGACATAGGCTTGGCTGAGACCTGGTGCCCTTGAGTGTAATGAAATTATAGACCAGAGAAGACAGATTAGCAATACTCTTAGACAAATTATATTAAAGAAGCAGCAGCAATATTCTAAGTACCTTGCTCTTTCCAAGAAATGACTGACTCCAATACAATGAGACACATACTAAGTCATTCAAGTGAAAGGTGAGCTAAGACAAGAAAAAGAGGAACAATACTTATTTGTAGTCATATAAGCAGCAAAAACATATCACTTTACCTCTAGATTTAAATCAATACATGTTACTACCCAAATATATTAGTATGCCTCATGTTATTTAAATGTTTAAAATCTCTAAACAAAGAAAATCTTTGGTTTGGAGGCTACAGCTGGATAATTTTTTTAAACTAATTTTAAATATTATATTTAGTTTTCCTAAATAAGCAGCTTACAAAATGGCAAAGTTACCATTCCAGTTTTCAAAGAAACAAGTGTACGTGGACTATCTGAATGCCTTAGATATAGAAATGGTTACAGAACATTTAAAATTACTTATGACTGATGAAAGCACCAGCTTTTCCAATCAAGTATGAAGCTTGGTCTCCAGAGACTCTCAAATTCCAAGCTGTTTCTTACAACCTCAGCTAGAGACCAAATTCCAAAGTAATCTTTTCCTAACTGGAAAAAAAAAAAGACACCAAATACTACCGGCTTTTCCTTACATGATGAAGCACAACACTCTTTCCAAATGCCAGGCTCTGCTAGACTTCTACTGGTCCTTTGTCACAGAAGCTAATTCCACCCCAGCTGCCCAAATCCACTCAGACTGCCCTACTTACAGACAGTACTTCCCCACACTCAGTCAGGAAAGCAATGGAAATGAGGCAGTTATCTGCGAGCTTGTGGTTTTATCCTCCTAGATGGAGAACAAACGATGTACGACACAATTTGAAAACAAGGAAATAGAACTTTAGAATAATTTTCTAACTCTCCATGAACATGAAGGGAATAATAATAGTCCTGAGACTTAGTTTTAATATTTAAAAAATAACCTAAGGAAATGGTATTTTAAAAGTATAAGGTTGCAGAATTCAACAAGAAAATAAATGGATAAGGCTTTTGTGAGAATTAAATTGTCAGCTTAATAATAACAGGATATCTTTTGCTGACAGTTATATTGGTTTTCATACGGTAAAAAAAAATGGAAAAACAGATGATTACTTATGATACAATTTAGAGAGCAAAATTTCAAAACATTTAGTCAGAAGAATAAAAATAAGAAAGGCTGGGGTAGTCTTAAAACCACAATGCATAAGTATACAGAAAAGTCTATATTTAAACAAAGCACAAGATTTATCTTATTACCTACCTTAAACAGTGAATATAGATTTCTTCTTATTGAAATTAAAAAATATATATATTTTAAAATGTTTAATGTATAAAACATCTTTGGCCACCTCATGCGAAGAGTTGACTCATTGGAAAAGACTCTGATGCTGGGAGGGATTGGAGGCAGGAGGAGAAGGGGACAACCGAGGATGAGATGGCTGGATGGCATCACGGACTCAATGGACGTGAGTGTGAGTGAACTCGGGAGTTGGTGATGGACAAGGAGGCCTGGCGTGCTATGATTCATGGGGTCACAGAGTCGGACACAACTGAGCAACTGAACTGAACTGAATGTATAAAATATCTTATTTAATAGAATATTATGAAATGAAATCTACATAAGCCCTTTTATCATGAATAATGCTATCAGATTACCACCAGCAAACAAGTTATTTTATTCTGTTTTATTCAGTCTTTGTGTAAATTATCATTTAAAGATTACTGAATATTAAGACAAAATGAAATACATGATTAGACTTCAAAGTTTCAGAAATACAAAAAGGGGTTTTTTTGGAGAATAAATCATTGCAATTATATGATTTTTTTCCCTAGTAATGTTCTGAGGCCCCGAAAAAGAAAATAAAGCAAACAAGCCAACCATAGGCTTAATTCAATGTTGGAACTGAAGGACTTCTCTGGTGGACCACTGGTTAACACTCAGCACTCCCATTGCAGGGGTACAGGTTCAATCCCTGGTCAGGGAACTAAGGTGTCATGCAGTATGGCCAAAAAAAAAAAAAAAAAAAACCCACAATATTGGGACTTAGACATGGAAGATGGTTAATGAGAGGAATCTAAGGCTAGGTTTTTAAAAGTTGAATGGCTGATCACAGATGGAACTGAAAAGCTAGGGTGGAAATCAGAGCTCAGAGAGGACTCAGGCAGAGTCTCCAGCCTGACACAGAGTTAAAACACAGGTCTACAGAGTATACGACCAGGGAGAGCAATGGACTGAAAAGTGCCACGGACTGCCTGCGCCTAGTGAAATACGCAAAGTGATGCCTGGACAGGCAGGTGGAGAACGTGGTCTGGGAGATGAGATAATCCAGTAATGAGTAACTGGGACCTGAGCAGCAGGAACAAGCAACAGTAAAAGATAGGGGTATTTTGAGGGCCAAGGAAAAGGAATGAGTGTCAGCACGGCCCAGGGGGGCCCAAGTCTCAGAGGGAGGGCAGAGGTGGGACTGGAGTCCTGCTAAAACCAGGTACCCTCATGAAGATGTCAGTGACAGTCTACCCATCCTCTCCTGGTTCTGTTGCTAACTCCGTAGCTGTGCCTAACCTCAGTCTTCTGGGAACGACCAGAACGCTGCTGAATTCAGAGGCTTTCTCTTCTTTTCACTCTATGCTTCCTTCCACAGTTCAATTACAGGTACACCAGGCATTTCCCATATCTATGTCATGGCCAAAATTTTTTTCTAAACTCCAAACCCCTGGGTTTCTCTATGTTTGATGGTTCCTCCAACCAAAAATGAAATTATCCTCCCCCCTGGGAAAACAAAGTAGGGTGCAGTGGTTAAGAATCTGGATTCTGGGCCTCACTACCTGCTTTGAATTCTGACCCTAGAACTTTCTGGCCCTGTGTTCTGAGGCAGACTGCTCACCTCTCCATGCCTTAGTTTCCTCATCTATAAAATGGGAATCAATAGACATGTTCACCTCCTAGAGCCAAGGTGAGAATTCGATGATATAGTCAACATAAAACACTTGCTTAGAATCATGCACAGCATGCAGGAAGTGCTGGATCTGCGGAGTAAGGAATACTATTCTTCCCCAGTCCTAATATCCTGTATCTCAGGGAAAGGCACCACCACCCACTCGGCAGTTGACCAAGTCAAAAACCTGACCCCATGCTCAACTCTTCCCGCTTCTCCACTTAACCACACCCAAGCTTGATGCTCTGAAAAAAAAAAAAAAAACTGAAAGTGTTAGTCACTCTGCTGCTGCTGCTGCTGCTGCTGCTAAGTCGCTTCAGTCGTGTCTGACTCTGTGCAACCCCATAGACAGCAGCCCACCAGGCTCCACCGTCCGTGGGATTCTCCAGGCAAGAACACTGGAGTGGGTTGCCATTTCCTTCTCCAATGCATGAAAGTGAAGTCGCTCAGTCGAGTCCAACTCTTTGCAAACCCATGGACTGCAGCCCATCAGGCTCCTCCATCTATAGGATTCTCCAGGCAAGAGTGATGGAGTGGGGTGCCACTGCCTTCTCCACAGCTGTTCTCAACTCTTGGCAACCCCATGGACTGTAGCCCGCCATGCTCCATGGAATTCTTCAGGCAAGAACACTGGAGTGAGTAGCCATTCCCTTCTCCAGGGGATCTTCCCAACCCAGAGATTGAACCTGGGTCTCCTACATTGCAGGCAGATTCCTGAGCCACCAGGAAACCCCACACCCAGGCCTGCCATTCTCCAACATAAACATCAGTGGAAGATACTTACTTCTTCCTTTTTTTTAAATTTTTTTTTAATGTGACCATTTTTAAAGGCTTTATTGAATTTGTAACAATATGGCTTCTATTTCCTGTTTTGGTTTTTTGGCTGCAAGGCATGTGGGGATCCAGCTCTCCAAGCAGCATTCAAATCTGCATGTCCTTCATCGGAAGGCAAAGTCTTTAGCCACTGGACCATCAAGGGGTCCTGATACTTACTTCCTATTCCTACTTCCTTTGTTCCTAACTGAGGTACCACTATCTCTTGCCTGCAAACTGGCCTCCATTCTCAACCTCTCCATATCTATTTTTTCAGACAATAATCAGAATATGAATCTTACCATTTGGCATGCTTGCTGAGTGCTAAGTTGCTTCAGTCATGTCCAACTCTTTGCAACTATATGGACTACAGCCCGCCAGGCTCTTCTGTCAATAGGATTCTCCAGGCAAGAATACTGGAGTGGGTTGCCATGCATTTCTCCAAGAGACCTTCCCAACCCAGGAATCGAAATCATGTTTCATGTCTCCTGCATTGGCAGGCGGGTTCTTTACCACTAGCATCACCTGGAATCTTCCACTCCTTCAGTGGCTTCCCAAAGCTCTCAGAACCAAGTCCCAAACTCTTAACATGAGAAGCAGGGTCTTTCATGGGGTGGCCTTGCTGCTGAACCTTCTCAACTCCCACCACTCCCCACATCTGCACAGGCTGAACTGCTTTCAGCTCCTGGAAGACACCACAAGCTCTCACATCTTCTAGTTTTTGCACTTACCACTTTCCCTTTCTGGAACATTCTTTCCCCTCCTTCTCACCTGGCTAAATCCTCATTATCTTTCAGTCTCAGCCACCAGGAAGTGTTCTCTACCTGTCCAGCAGCCCTCCAACCCAGGCCATCCTAATTGCTTGCACTACCATGTAATAAGGATCTCCAATAAACTGCAAAGTCTATGAAGGCAGAAGGAAGGGTTGCCTTGTCCAAAACTGTGTCCCAGGATAGAGCAGATTGGAGGGGACATGTCAAGACCTCAGTAATGATGATGGCAGAGAAAGGAAAAGGGGGAGAAAGAGGGTAGGAGCCCAGAAACCACCCTTAAAAAAAGTATTAGCATCTCCTTGTTCTTGATGAGAAAACAGAGACATAGAAAGATTAAATAACATGCCCAAGGTCAAGGTTGTGGTGTCGCATTCTAGAAGCCCATATTATTAAGACCAATGCACGGTGTCTTCCAGTGGAAATCATATGCAACTCTGCATCAAATATCCTAGTTTCTAATCATGATTCACCCACTTGCATGCATTGTGGTGTTTGTTTGTTTGTTTGTTTGTTTCCTCTGAGCTGCACAGGCTCTTCACTGTGGTATGTAGCCTTTCTCTAGTTGTAGCACAGAGGCTTAGCTGCCCCATAGTACATGGGATCAAGACCCTGGTTCAATTCCTGGGTTGGGAAGATCCACTGGAGAAGGGAAGGGCTATCCACAAGGGCTTCTCTTGTGGCTCCGCTGGTAAAGAATCCCCCTGCAATGTGGGAGGCCTGGGTTTGATCCCTGGGTTGGGAAGATCCCCTGGAGAGGGGAAAGGTTACCCACTCCAGTATTCTGTCCTGGAGAATTTCACGGACTGTCCATGGAGTCGCAAAGAGCCAGACATGACTGAGCGACTTTCACTTCACTCACAACCAGGGATCAAACTTGCATCTTCTGCATCAAAAGGTAGATTCTTAACCAGTGGACCACCAGAGAAATCCCAATACTTGTGAATTTTAAGTAACACTTCATGGGTTTCTCTCTCTCTTTTTTTTAATATCAGTTGAATGGCAATTACAGTATCTGCATAGGAAGGTGATTGCTAACATTTTCTAAAGATGAGAATCTGGGGTCTTCTGAAAGTATTCAGTAAGTGCTAAAACAATCCACCCATATCTGGAACAGTCATCAGCTCTGACCAACCAGGGGCCTTTTTGGCGGGAGTAGAGTGGTGAGAGGAGCCAAAACAATCGCATCAAACTTGCTAATTACTGGGAGACTAATTGCAGCCATATCGCTCTCACCATGTGACATAGTCCAGCACCCTGCCCTTATCCCCAGAAAAAGGATGAACTGAAAGAGTTTTTGAATTTCACTCTGAAAAATTTTTACAAGTGGGGTTTCCTTTTAGATACAGAGCTTGCCTTTTCCCAACTTCACCATAAAACCCAGAAAGCTATGAAAATTCCATTTTGAATCTATAAGGAGCAAAATAGAGAATTACATGGCAGTCCAGTGGTCAGGACTCAGTGTTTTTACTGCCAAGGGCCCAGGTTCAATCCCGGGCCCAGGTTCAATCTCTGGACGGGGAACTAAGATCCTACAAGACACAAGTGCAGCAAATAAAAAGGGGGGGAGAGGGGGTGGGGGCAAAATTTCTCTACTTTTCTAAACTCCTTTAAACTCATTTCTTCCCTTAGTTGCATAAGCAACCACCTCACTTTCCAAATTAACAAATTAAGTAAGATTCAGAGACTAAAAGTAGGCAAACTGGAAGCACAGACCATTCAATTTCCATGTCAATGTGCCTTGCCTGTAAAATTTACAGAGACATTTATTTTAATTAGAAAAGGGGAAGGGTAGTGGGCATAAGATATTTTATGATTAACTTACTCTTTAAAATTCAGGGTACTCCTTCTCTAAGAATAGTTTTAAGTTATGTGTCTTCAATTATTTGTTTCACTAAACAAAACCAACAGATCTCTCAAAACCAACAGATCAGCTACTTCTGTTGCTGTTTTAGTTGCTAATTCTTGTCCATCTCTTTTGTGACCCTATGAACTGCAGCCTGCTAGGCTCCTCTGGTCCATGGGATTTCCCAGGCAAGAATACTGGAATGGGTTGCCATTTCCTTTTCCAGGGCATCTTCTTGACCCAGGGATCGAACCAGAGTCTTCTGCTTGGCAGGAGAATTCTTTACCACTGAGCCACCTGGAAAGACCCTCAAGTCACTATATGGGGTTAAAATAAATGGGCCATCTTGGAGGTGGCAAGAAAAGTATTAAATAGAGAACTAACGATCGTGCCCTTGGAAATGAAGGGGCACCAGTTTGACAGATATGATAGCCCTTAATGTTGATTAACAGTTTTCTCATTATTATCCTGTCAATCTCCTGAAGGGTATTGCCAGAACAAAAGGCCTAAGATGTTAAAAGATGTGGCATGTTTTTAGTGCTCCTCCTTCAATTATTAGAAAATGTTTGCTAACGTTCCAGTCTGAGAGTGTGTTTTAAATCATTTCTATTTTTCTTGGCAATATTGCTCAAAGTTTTTATGAAGAAATGCAGCTGCTCCATCATAAAACACAGCTGACTTAAAAAGAGCACAGAGGAAGTTCTATCATTTTTGAGGAATGGACACAAGAATCATAGTCTCAGGTACACTGTCTGCATTTTCCCTTAATGCAGAAATGCAGAGATGGGTCTGAAAGTCTCATATGTTTGTGATCATAAGAGTTAAACACACTTTCAAAAATCAACGTAAAGGCAAAATGGCCAACAATATTTGATGTCCAGTTGCTTTCATTCCCCTTGATAAAAAGCTTTGTCACTGTATCAAGTTTAGTCTGAGAGGCTTTAAAGTATAGCCAATCTTACGTTATTAGTGTTCGCTAGCAGCTCAGATGGTAAAGAATCTGCCTGCATTGTGGGAGACCCAGGTTCTATCCCCACATCAGGAAGATCATCCCCTGGAGGAAAGAAATGGCAACCCACTCCAATATTCTTCCCTGAAGAATCCCATGGACAGAGGAGCCTGGTGGGCTACAGTCCATGGGGTCACACTGAGTTGGACATGATTGAGCGACTAACACACTTGCAAATATCTACTATAAGTTGATTATAAAAATGACTCACACCAATGAAGAGAAGGCTGGCAAAACTTCAATTAGTCTAAAAAGGATTGATCGTACATTTTAGAATAAATAATGCTATTCACAGTTGAAAATGGGAATGCAAAATTAGCCTAGAATGATGACCAAGAGAATTAAGAGCAAGAGTAGATAAGCTATGAAGACAGATTGGAGGGTCACTGACACAGAGGTGCTAGTTGGAACTCTGAAAGCCAATCAGATGTGTGACGGAAAAAAAGTAAAGAAGGAACAGAGAACTTCAGTGAAGCCATAAACCCACCAATTAACCACATCTGCTCAAAACATGTCAAAATGGAAAGTAATATGTAATCAGAATTGCTAACGTGCAGAACAAAGAAAATTTCAGATTAATTTTGATAAAGTAGAACAAAAAAGTCCAAAGTAAAAATCTTCTCATGGATGAGACACTCTAATAGAGAGAATTATAAATTATCCTCCAAATTAACCTATATATTAAAAACAATTTTAATAATTTGAATTATAATTTTTCATGAAAATTGACAAATAAAAAAGTTTGTAAAAGAGCATGAATAACTCAGCTCATTTTAAATATGAGGCAGAGTTTGCCCTACCTATTAAATGTATTCTTAAAAATCATAGACTTTAAGGCAATGTGGTATTAAAACAGGGAAAAACAGGTCACTAAAATGATATGGAAAGCCCAGAAACAGACCTAAATACACATACATAGAAACTCAATTTGTGACCAAAGCATAACTAGAATAAATGAGGAAAGAATAAACGAGAATATGTAATGGTAAAAATGCAAAGAGAGAGATAAAAGGATAGGCTTCCCAGGCAGCACAGTGGTAAAGAATCTGCCTGCCAATGCAGGAGATTGAAGAGACGCAGGTTGGATCCCTGAGTTGGGAAGATCCCCTCGAGAAGGGAATGGCAACCCACTCCAGTATTCTTGCCTGGAAAATTCCATGCACAGAGGAGCCTGGCAGGCAACAGTCCATGGGGTTGGAAAGAGTCAGACACAACTGAGCGTCTGAGCAATACACACACCACACACACACATACACACACACACACACACACACACACACACACACGTAAACTGAATGTCAAATTACTCCCTAAACAAAAGTTGATTCCTTTTTTTTTTCTTGGCCAGGCTGCATGGCTTTCAGGATCTTAGTTTCCCGATCAGGGATTGAACCCACACCCTTGGCAGTAAAAGCACAGAGTCCTAACCACTGGACCACCAGGAAACTCCCTAGAAGTCAATTCCTGATGCGTTATAGACTAAAATGTAAAAGAAGAAATTGTGACAGATGGCCCAGAAATCAATGAGAAAAACACAAAGAAACTTATAAGAGGGAAAAAAAGAGTCAAGAGAATAATTAGGCACTCTAGAAAAGATGGCCATTAACATGGAAAAGTAGTTCAACCTCATCTGAAATCAGGGAAATGTAGTAAACTAAACCACAAAGGCATTCATTGCACAATCAAAAACTGACCAAAATTTTCATAACTTTACCATTTCAAGTGGTGAAAGAATATGGAGACATGTCTGTCATCTCTACGTGGGTGATGAGAAGTGACAGAAAACTGAATTAGTACCAATACTTTGGAGAGCAATCTGGCAACTGCTTGAAAAGTTAAAGATGTGTATACCCATTAAAATACCACACGGTATGCCTTAAATATATACTATTCTTCTCCAAATCATACTTCAATAAAGTTTGAGAGGGGGATTAATAAAGCTTCAATAGTTTCAAAAAAGATGATTTGTCTACCCTCAGACAGCAAATTCACACACTCTTAATAATATATCCTAGAAAAGCTCAATTTCAAGTACCCAAGGAGAGATTTTTCAACACCTTTCATTGCTGTGACTTGTTTTACAATTTTTACATAACAAATGTCTACATAGTACTTACTAGGTACCAGGCACTATTCTGTTTTTTCATAAATATTAACACATTTCATCTTCATTACAATTCCATGATTACTATCTGTTTACTTTTATTTTCATTTTCAGACCTGTGTATACAACATTGGATTAATCAGTATCCTTTGCTCGTAACACCACTTCCTTGTAATCCACGCAGGACCAGCTTTTACCTGTTAGTGAGTTTCTTAATTATGTTAATGATGTGACAAGTATTTGAACCAGAAATGACTCTCAGAGTCCCTGCTTTAGCCCCTATAAGGTGCTGACTCTCAGTTTCTGATGTAATCAGCAGAGAAAGAAACAAATGAAATATTGATCAACAGAGAATGAATGACTATATAAAAGCATGCTTATAAAGTGAAACCACTTAAAATAGTTAAAATGAACTGAAGTCTTATGTACCAACATGAATACACCTCAAATTCATGATATTGAGGGGGAAAAAAGTGCTGAATTATATGTAGAACATGAAATCATTTTATATGAAGTTTGAGACAATACTCTTAATAGATGCAAACTCATCACAACAGTATGAATAACAGCAAATACCAACTTTAATATGGACATTTTCTGGGTACACGATGAGAAAGAAATCAGAAGAAAACAGGATGAATAACAGAGATAAAAAATATTTACAGAACTTAAAGAAATATCTGGAGCAAATGAGGCAAAAAAATGGTAAGATCTCATAAAGCTGATTGGTGAATTCACAGATCACTTTCATATTCACTATAAATGTATATATTAGAAAGCTTAAAAAAATCTGTTTAAAGGAAACCAGGTTAGTGTGCTATGCTAAATATTCACAACTCATAATAATAACGAAGTCAGGTACATTATACAGACTTGCACTTTGAAGTCACTTTACAGGTTGGATATCCTTTTTCAGAAACCACCTTCCCAAGGGAGATAGTTACTTCTCTGGTGCAAGAATTATAGTATTCTTGGCTCTCAAAATTCAGATATTCACAGATCACTTTCATATTCACTATAAATGTATATATTAGAAAGCTTAAAAAAATCTGTTTAAAGGAAACCAGGTTAGTGTGCTATGCTAAATATTCACAACTCATAATAATAACGAAGTCAGGTACATTATACAGACTTGCACTCTGAAGTCACTTTACAGGTTGGATATCCTTTTTCAGAAACCACCTTCCCAAGGGAGATAGTTACTTCTCTGGTGCAAGAATTATAGTATTCTTGGCTCTCAAAATTCAGACAAAAAATAACACTGAAATATTTGTATAAGGAAATCCAAAATAGCTCTGAATTTAACAATAATAATTTCAGAAATCAACACAATCTTTTGAGCACTTATTCATACAAACAACAATGGAGTTTCCTAATACTACTTTGATTTTTTTTTAATGAAACATGAACTAAATTTTTTCCAAACAATCTTTCAAAAAGAGGAAGAAGGGAATTATTTTATTGTTGTTTTGGTGCTGGTGTTGAGATCACCGTTTAATCTGCCCACTGGTTAATTCCAGTGTTGATGCTCGCTCTCCCCCACCCTCAACAGACCTCTGATGAAAATAACAAAAAGATCATTAATACAATCTACCAACCATGAGCCAACTCATTGGGAAAGACTCTGATTCTAGCAAAAANGACTCTTAGCGACCCCATGGACTGCAGCCTACCAGGCTCCTCCGTCCATGGGATTTTCCAGGCGAGAGTACTGGAGTGGGCTGCCATTGCCTTCTCCAAATAGGCCACTATTTGATAACTCCGGGATTAAATCATACAGATTTGCTTCACCATTCAGGTAAACATTACTGATAACTTCATTCTTCAAGTCAATTTGTTTATGTATTTTTCTTTCGTTTTAGTGGGCGTATAGTCCACTTATGCCATCTGCCCAAAGTACCTTTAGATCTCCCAGTCTTTTCAACTCCTTAATGCATATAGAAAACAATATTTAAATTAGCACTCCTGGGATGTCCCTAGCAGTCCAGTGGTTAAGACTCAGCATTTTCACTGCAGAGGGTGCAGATTCAATCCCTGGTTGGGTAACTAAGATGCCACATGCCATGTGGTCAGCCAAAAAATTAATTAAAATTCAAAAAATTTAAACTAGCACTCCTGGTAAGAAGAAAAAGTTGCTCACTGAGATAGGCAAACTGGCCTGCAAGCTTCTGCCAACTCCGAGAGGATCTATGTATCTATACTCCATCCACTGTGCTATGGCACACAGCTTTGGAAGCTCTGCTTTATGAAGTTTTATTCAAACAATTCAAGGCAGAATACAATGGTCAAGAAGAGAGACTCAGCAGGTTTAAACAGTCTGTGTTTACTCCTTGCTCCCACACACTGGGCTTCTCTGGTGGTTCAGACAGTAAAAGAATCTGCCTGCAATGCAGGAGACTCAGGTTCAAGCCTTGGGTTGGGAAGATCCCTTGGAGAAGGAAAAGACTACCCGCTCTCAGAGAATTCCATGGACAGAGGAGCCTGGCAGGCTACAGTCCATGGGATCACAAAGAGCTGGACATGACCAAGCAACTTAACACGTGACATGACATGAGTGCTACTTCATTGAGGACCAACTAAGAATAAGCCTATAAACTTGGCTTAAGTGCTATCAAGCACTTGGTTGCTTCCATATCGTGGCTAATGCTGCAATGAACAAGGAATGCATAGATCTTTTCTAATTAGTGTTTCTTATTTCTTTGAATAAATAGAAATGGAATTGCTGAATCATATAGTAGCTATATTTTTCATTTATTGAGAAACTTTCATAGTGGAAGCTTTTTACATTCCCACCAACAGTACACATGAATTCCCATTTCTCCATATCCTCATTGTCTTTTGCGTAATAGTCATTCTGGCAGGTATGAGGCTATTATCTCCTTGGGGGTTTTGTTAGCATTTTCCTGATGATTAGTAATGTTGAGCATCTTTCGGTCATTTGTACATCTTCTTTAGAAAAATGTCTACTCACCTTCTCTGCCTATTTTTTAATCATGTTGCTTCTTGGGTTTGGGATTTTGTTGCTTGGGTTATATTGAGTATTAATATATGACCTTTTAATTTTTATATTTTCCTATGCTATGCAGAGGTTTTCAGCTTGATGTAGTCCCAGTTGTTTATTTCTGCTTTTATTTCCCTTGCCTTGAAGAGATATATCCCAAAAATATAAGACTGATGTCAAAGAGTACTTTGTCTGTGTTTTTTTCTAGAAGTTTCATGATTTCAGGTCTTACATCTAAGCCTTTAACCGCTTATGAATTTCTTTTATGCATAATATGAAAGAGTAGTCTAGTTTGATTCTTTAACCTGCAGTTGTCCAGTTTTTCCTGCAATTGTCCACTTTTCCCAATACAATTTATTGAAGAGGTTATCTCTTCCCTATTGTGTCTTCTTGCCTTCTTTGTTGTACATTAATTGCCCCTATAAGGACAGGTTCATTTTGAGGCTCTCCCTCCTGCTCCACTGATCCATGTGTCTGTTCCTGTGCTAGTACCATACTGCTCTGATGACTGTAACTGTGTAGTGAGGGTCTCTACTTCCCAGAGCACTCTAGCTCTCCTGCATGTAAGCCCCACTGGCCTTCGAAACCAAACATTCTGGGGGCTCATCCTCCTGGTGCAGGACCCCTGGACTATTGAGCCCAACGTGGGCTCAGACCACTTGTTTCTTGGGGAGAACCTCTGCAATAATAATGATAGTCCTGTTTGTGTGTCACCCACTTGGGGGGTATAGATCTTAAGTGTACTGTGTCTCTGTACCTCCTCCCCATATGCTTGGGGTTCCTTCTTCACATCTTTAATTGTATAAGATCTTGTCTATTAATCTTTCAATCTTTTACATCAACAGTTGCTCTGTATATAGTTGTAACTTTGGTGTGCCCATGAGAAGAAGTGAGCTCAGGGTCTTCCTGCTCTACCATCTTGGCCCCTCCCTTCTTAAATAATTATTTTAAATTCATATATAGTTTTATTGCCAAAAAGCATAATACAATGATCAGTTTCAAAAAAAGATAATTTAGCAAAAAGGTGTATTTCACTACAATGTAATTCTGTACAGGAAAGTGAAGGAATACACAATTAAGGAAAAAACTGTAAAATGTTAAATTTGGCTATTAAGATCATATTTATAGCTTTTAATGGATGACCAGAGGCCTTAAAATTGCTACGTTATTTTGATTTCATTGGCTACATTTAAAAGGATGATATATCATTTTTAAGTGACAATGGTTACCATAAATGGGAACTCACATCATTTGCAACAGCTTACATTTATGGTCGAAATGTTATATGTCAACTAAAAAAATGTGCAAAAAGGCACATAGCTTTTCAAAATTATTTTAGGGGATAGAAAGACTACAGGCTTAGAAATTCATATTAATGTACTTAAATGAAGACACTATTCACAGCCTAGGTTTCTGTATAGTTCTCTCTCTTTCCCATACCCACTGCCTCTCACAGCCTTTGCTTTTTTATTTTTATTGTTGTTCTTCTTCTTTAACTAGACCAGTGTGTACAGCTTTCTGATTCCTAAGTACATTGCATTTAAAATGACTTAAAGAGACTACATATAAATACAAAAGATCTACTGTAGAAAATATCAATAACATAAATCATTCCCACATTGAGAAGATACAGGACTTCTCTAGTGATACAGTGGATAAGAATCTGACTGCCAATGCAGGGGGCACTGCTTTCATCCTCAATCTGGGAAGATCCCACGAGTCACGGAGCAACTAAGCCCCTGTGCCTACACCGTAGTGAGCATGTTCACTAGAGCAAGTAGGTACCAATATCAAGCCCGTGTGCTACAACCACTGAAGCCAGGGGTTCTGCCAACTGCTGACACCACGCTTTAGGGCCAGGGAACCTGCCCGCTGCAACAAAGTACCGTCCTCACTCTCCGCAACTAGAGAAAGCCTGCACAAAGCCACAAAAACACAGTGCAGTCTAAAATAACCAAATATTATCTTTAAAAAAGAGGAAATACAACATCTAAAACAATAATCCTTAATTTTTCTGCTTAATACAGTAAGTTTTATGAGATGTCTTATAAATTAAAGCATTTATAAATTAATGCTTTAATTTATAGATGTCTATAAATTAAAGACAACTTTAAGCTGTCCAATTTAAGTTGCTCATTTAAAAAAACTAAAACTTAAATAAGAAAATAATATAAAATACACTTGAAAACCATGAACGTGAACTTGAACTGGAAATGTAAAAACATGCCTTGATTAAACAGATTCAACATCACAAAGAGGTCAGTTATGAGTTCTTTTAATAATTTAAGAGAATCCCAATAAACGTTCAGTTCAGTCATTTAGTCATGTCCAACTCTTTGCGACATGAACTACAGCATGCCAGGCTTCCCTGTCCATCACCAACTTCCAGACCCTACTCAAACTCATGTCCATCAAGTTGGTGACGCCATTTAACCATCTCATCCTCTGTCATCCCCTTCTCCTCCTGCCTTCAATCTTTCCCAGCATCAGAATCTTTTCCAAGGAGTTGGTTCTTCACATCAGGTGGCCAAAGAATTGGAGTTTCAGCTTCAGCATCAGTCCTTCCAATGAATATTCAGGACTGATTTCCTTTAGGATGGAACAATAAACATAACAGCTTTAAAAAAAAATTCCTGGAATTAGACCACTTAATACTGAAGAGCAAAGATGCAACAATGTCAAGAAAATCCTGCAAAAGAGGAGGCAGCTGAGGGGGCTACCTATCACAGATAGTAAAACATACTATAAAGGCTCTCATATTAAAACAGGCTAGTACTGACACATGGATTAGGCAGACCAATCAAGCAAAATATGAAATCTAAAATTAATTCCAATTACAAATACAAATGAAATATTTCATAAGGATTGATTCTCATGGGAGGGAAGAACAGTTTAATAACCAGATAGAAAAAATATAAAACTGAATCCAGCCCTTATCTCATATAGTAAGATAAATTCCAATGGATCATAAATTTAAACATTAAAGAAAATGAAACCATATTAATACTACAAAAAACTGAGTGAATTCCTCTATAGCCAAGGAATGGAGAAAACCTTTCTAATTATGATACAAACTCTACAAACAATGAGACAGAGAGGTAAATTTGATTGTGAAATATAAAAATAAAAACCAAATGGCAAGAAAAACTACAAGAAAGTAAAATGACAAAATGGAAAAAGTCTTTACAAATTTTATAATAAATGATCTGTTCAGTCACTCAGTCGTGTCCGACTCTGTGACCCCAGGGACTGCAGCATGCCAGGCATCCCTGTCGTTCACAATTTCCTGAGCTTGCTCAAACTCATGTCCATTGAGTCAGTGATGCCATCCAACCATCTTGTCTTCTGTTATCCCTTTCTCCTCCTATCTTCAGTCTTCCTACCATCAGGGTCTTTTCTAATGAGTCTGGTCTTCACATGAGGTGGCCAAAATATTGGAGCTTCAGCTTCAGCATCAGTCCTTTCAATGAATATTCAGGATTGATTTCCTTTAAGATTGACTGGTTTCATCTTTTTGCTGTCCAAGGGACTCTCAAGAGTCTTCTTCAACATCACAGTTCAAAAACATGAATCCTTCGGCGATCAGCTTTCTTTATGGTCGAACTCTCACATCCATTCCTGACTATGTGAAAAACCATAGCTTTGACTAGATGGACCTGTGTCAGCAAAGTGATGTCTCTACTTTTTAATATGCCATCTAGGTTGGTCATAGCTTTTTTTCCAAGGAGCAAGTGTCTTTTAATTTCATGGCTGCAGTCACCATCTGCAGTGATTTTGGAGCCCAGTAAAATAAAGTTAGCCATTGTTTCCACTGTTTCCCCATCTATTTGCCATGAAGTGATGGGACCAGATGCCATGATCTTCATTTTCTGAATGTTGAGCTTTAAGCCAACTTTTTCACTCTCCTTTCCATTTTCATCAAGAGGCTCTTTACTTCTTCTTTGGTTTCTGCCATAAGTGGGTGTCATCTGTGTATCTCAGGTTATTGATGTCTCTCCCAGCAATCTTGATTCCAGCTTGTGCTTCATCCAGTCCAGCATTTCTCATGATGTACTCTGCATATAAGTTAAATAATCAGGGTGACAATATACAGCCTTAATGTACTCCTTTCACAATTTGGAACAGTCCGTTGTTCCATCTCAGGTTCTAACTGTTGCTTCTTGACCTGCAGACAGGTTTTCAGGAGGCAGGTCAGGTGGTCTGGTATTCCCATCTATTTCAGAATTTTCCACAGTGTGTTGTGGTCCACAGAGTCAAAGGCTTTAGTATAGTCAATGAAGCAGAAGTAGATGTTTTTCTGAAATTCTCTTGCTTTTTCGATGATCCAACAGATGTTGGCAATTTGATCTCCAGTTCCTCTGCCTTTTCTAAATCCAGCTTGAACATCTGGAAGTTCACAGTTTATGTACTACTGAAGGCTGGCTTAGAGAATTTGGAGTGAGTGCAGTTGTGCAGTAGTTTGAGCATTCTTGGGCATTGCCTTTCTTTAGGATCGGAATGAAATTGACCATTTACAGTCCTGTGGCCACTGCTGAGTTTTCCAAATTGCTGGCATATTGAGTGCAGCACTTTCACAGCATCATCTTTTAGGATCTGAGATAGCTCAACTGGAATTCCATCACCTCCACTAGCTTTGTTCATAGTGATGCTTCCTAAGGCCCACTTGTCTTCGCATTCCAGGATGTCTGGCTCTAGGTGAGTGATCACACCATCATGGTTATCTAGGTCATGAAGGTCTTTTTTGTATAGTTCTTCTGTGTATTGTTGCCACCTCTTCTTAATATCTTCTGCTTCTGTTTGGTCCATACCACTACTGTCCTTTATAGTGCTCATCTTTGTATGAAATATTCCCTTGGCATCTCTAATTTTCTTGAAGAGATCTCTACTCTTTCCCATTCTATTGTTTTCCTCTATTTCTTTGCACTGATCACTGAGGAAAGCTTTCTTACCTCTTCTTGCTATTCTTTGGAACTCTGAATTCAAATGGGTATATCTTTCCTTTTCTCCTTTGCCTTTCACTTCTCTTATTTTCTCAGCTATCTGCAAGGCCTCCTTAGACAACCATTTTGCCTTTTTGCATTTCTTTCTCTTGGGGATGGTCTTGATGAGTACCTCCTGTACAATGTCATGAATCTCTGGAGATTCATAGTTCTTCACGCACTCTGTCTATCAGATCTAATCTTTGAATCTATTTCTTGCTTTACTGTATAATCATAAGGGATTTGATTTAGGTCATACCTGAATGGTCTAGTGCTTTTCCCTACATTCTCCAATTTAAGTCTGAATTTGGCAATAAGGAGTTCATGATCTGGGATCTCAGTCAGCAACCAGTCTTGTTTTTGATCACTGTCTAGAGCATCTCCATCTTTGGCTGCAAAGAATATAATCGGTCTGATTTTGGTATTGACCATCTGGTGATGTCCATGTGCTGAGTCTTGTCTTGTGTTGTTGGAAGAAGGTGTTTGCTAAGACCAGTACATTCTCTTCACAAAACTCTATTCGCATTTGCCCTGCTTCATTCTGTACTCGAAGGCCAAATTTCCCTGTTACTCAGGGTGTTTCTTGACTTCCTACTTTTGCATTCCAATCCCCTATAATGCAAAGGACATCTTTTGGGGGTGTTAGTTCTAGACGGTCTTGTAGGTCTTCATAGAACCATTCAGCTTCTTCGGCATTAGTGGTTGGGCCATAGACTTGGCTTACTATGATATTGAACAGTTTGCTTGTAAGTGAACAGAGATCGTATCTTTTTTTGGTGAGATCCAGCTTTCTCCTGCTGATGGTTGTTCAGCAGCTAGCTGCAGTTCTGGAGTTCTTGCAGGAGAGGATGAGCACATGTCCTATTCTGTCATCTTGTCCTGCTGTTTTGATCATAAATGATGGGACTATACACTTTATATGTGTGTGTGTGTGTGTCTATATATAAATATATATAATTATATAAATATATAATTTCCTAAAAATGGAGGGAAAAAGGACAAATATTCATACAAAAACTGGGCTAGAAAAAAAATAAATGAAAAACAAGTAAAATGGCTGTTAATCATATGAAAAAAACCCTCAATATTCTTCCTAAGAGCAGTGAAAACTAAAACTATGAAGACACTAATTCTTTTATCTATTAAACAGGTAAAAACAATGTTTGATAACATGCTTTGTAGGTAAAGTTATGAGAAACCAATCATTCTAAAAATGTTGGTGAAACACAAAATATTTAATACAGCCCTTGAAAGAGAACTAGGCAATAATTAGCAAAATTACATATTCATTTGTTCTTTGACCCATCAATCTTGTTTTAGACATTAATTTCAAAGACACAGTAGCAAAAATATGAAAAGACATAAACTGGTCAAAAAAAATGAGAAGACAAGGAAATTCATGGAAGGACTGTTATAAAAGCAAAAAACTTGGGATGATACCAATGTTAATGAAGAGGCAGCAAACTAAACAAAATTATAGTACCTTCTCACAGTGGAGTTCCTCACAGCTCTGAAGTTATCTCAGGAATATCTTATTAACTAAAAAGATAACAAGGAGGAAATGTGCATGGTATGCTAGCTTATATATAAAAAAAAAGGCTGAAAAAAAATATATATATACACATACACACACACACACCAAAAATGGCCTATGTTAAAAAAACAATGAAAAAGCTTAAACCACAAACTTAAAATTATAATTAAAGGAGAAGGGAAGGAACAGAGTACAAATAAGATATATGTCACATAGTTATAAAATTAAATTAAATTTTAATGCAGGAATTCCTAAAAGTCAAAAATGATACAAATGAATTTAAACATGTGGCCAGTTGGAGGTCTAACTATACAGAAAGAGACTATGCTAAGTAATTTTAAAACAAGCAATTTGTATATCCCAAGTGAGATATACACAAAGATAAAGAGAATTTAGGAACAAAACATACTTTATAGGAATTATATTGTGGAACTGGTATTGGCAGTATTGGTATTACTATTTTGAGATTGTTGAGTGTACACTGTGGAATAAATCAAAAGGATAATTATTTGATACTCTAATACTATCATTTCTGGGGCCTAGAAAACTGATTCTTGGTGATGAAAAAAGAGATACAGCTATAAGACTGAAGGAGACAAGTGAACTAATTTGTATTTTGAAAACTTCCTAAACATGAACTGTACCACAAGATGAGCAAACAAGGGATGTAAGGATTTCTCTCCTGATAGAAATATTTCTGCCCTCAAAAATGAATTATGCATTTTAAAAAGCCAATGAATTCTTCAATCAAAATATCAGCATTCTACACTTCCTAAAAAGTAATGGTCTGTGCATTTTTCCTCAATAAAGAGATAATCAAGCATTCATTATTTTGCCTGCATATGGAAGAACATAGCACACAACCTATGCAGAAGTTCTACCAAGAGAAAACAAAAAAGAGAAAAATCTGAATCTGACAGAACTTCTAAATCCAACTACCAATTTAATAAAAGTAGTATAAAACAAAATTCAATGATACCACCAAATGCCATGAAATCAGGAGATGCAATCAGTAAACAAGTGACTTGGTTTCTTTAACAAATAAATTGGGGGGAGGAAGGATAGGGAAGGAGAAAACAAACAACAGATTTAAAGAGATACCAATCACACAGTGTATGCACCTTCTTAGGATCAGATTCAAAAACACAATGCTATAATATTATGATAGGGACTTCTCTGGTGGTCCAGTGGTTAAGAATCTGCCAATACAAAGGACACAGGTTCAATCCCTGGTCTGGGAAGATTTCACATGCCTCAGAGCAACTACGCCTGTGTGCCACAACTACTAAGCCCCTGCTCTAGAGCCTGAGAAATGCAACTAATTAAGCCCTTGTGCCTACCACCTGTGCACCCAAACAAGAGAAACCACCACAGTGAGAAGCCTGGATACTGCAACTAGAGAATGGCCCCCACTCACTGCAGCTAGAGAAAGCCCGCATGCAGCAACAAAGACCAAGTGTAGCCAAAATTAAAAAAAATAATAAATATAATGATATTTAGAGGCAATTTTAATGTTCTGGTTAAATTAAGGAATTACCTTCTGTGTGATTTAAGTTTTAAGTGTTATTTAAGATTTAGAATACTAAAAGTAAGGTTAGAATTTTTTTAAGGATAATTTACAATACTGTGTTAGTTTCATTCAAGTGTACAGCAAAGTGATTTAGTTATATATTTTTCAGATTGTTTTCCATTATAGGTTATTAAAAATACTGACTATAGTTTCCTGTGCATGCATGCTCAGCTATGCCTCTTTGGACCCCATGGATTGCAGCCCACCAGGCTCCTCAGTCAATGGAATTTTCCCAAGAATACTGAAGTGGGTTGCCATTTCCTACATCAAGGGATCTTCCCAATCCAAAGATAGAACCCACAGCTCCTGCATTGCACGAGGATTCTCTACAGCTGAGGCACTAGGAAAGCCGCTAAGCCACCTGCACTATACAGTAATTCCTTGCTGTTTACCTATTTTATGGCCTAGTTTGTATCTGTTAATCCCATACTCAATTTAAACTTCCCAACCCCTCTTTTGGTAACCATAAATGTGTTATTCTTTGTGAGTCTATTTCTATTTTGTATATCAGTTCAGTTTAGTTCAGTCACTCAGTCATGTCCGACTCTTTGCAACCCCATGAGTCGCAGAACGCCAGGCCTCCCTGTCCATCACCAACTCCCGGAGTTCACTCAGACTCACGTCCATCGAGTCAGTGATGCCATCCAGCCATGTCATCCTCTGTCATCCCCTTCTCCTCCTGCCCCCAATCCTTCCCAGCATCAGAGTCTTTTCCAATGAGTCAACTCTTCACATGAGGTAGCCAAAGTATTGGAGTTTCAGCTTCAACATCAGTCCTTCCAATGAACACCAAGGACTGATCTCCTTTAGGATGGACTGGTTGGATCTCCTTGCAGTCCAAGGGACTCTCAAGAGTCTTCTCCAACACCACAGTTCAAAAGTATCAATTCTTCAGCACTCAGCTTTCTTCACAGTCCAACTCTCACATCTATACATGACCACTGGAAAAATCATAGCCTTGAATAGATGGACCTTTGTTGGCAAAGTAATGTCTCTGATTTTCAATTAGCTATCTAGGTTGGTCATTACTTTCCTTCCAAAGAGTAAGCATCTTTTAATTTCATGGCTGCAATCACCATCTGCAGTGATTTTGGAGCCCAGAAAAATAAAGCCTGACACTGTTTCCCCATCTATTTCCCATGAAGTGATGGGACCGGATGCCATGATCTTCGTTTTCTGAATGTTGAGCTTTAAGCCAACTTTTTCGCTTTCCTCTTTCACTTTCATCAAGAGGCTTTTTAGTTCCTGTTCACTTTCTGCCATAAGGTGTCATCTGCATATCTGAGGTTATTGATATTTCTCCTTGCAATCTTGACTCCAGCTTGTGCTTCTTCCAGCCCAGCATTTCTCATGATGTACTCAGCATATAAGTTAAATAAACAGGGTGACAATATACAGCCTTGACGTACTCCTTTTCCTATTTGGAACCAGTCTGTTGTTCCATGTCCAGTTCTAACTGTTGTTTCCTGACCTGCATACAGATTTCTCAAGAGGCAGGTCAGGTGGTCTGGTATTCCCATCTCAGAATTTTCCACAGTGTGTTGTGATCCTCACAGTCAAAGGCTTTGGCATAGTCAATAAAGCAGAAATTGATGTTTTTCTGGAACTCTCTTGCTTTTTCCATGATCCAGTAGATGTTGGCAATTTGATCTCCAGTTCCTCTGCCTTTTCTAAAACCAGCTTGAACATCAAGAAGTTCATGGTTCACGTATTGCTGAAGCCTGGCTTGGAGAATTTTGAGCATTACTTTACTAGCGTGTGAGGTGAGTGCAATTGTGCAGTAGTTTGAGCATTCTTTGGCATTGCCTTTCTTTGAGATTGGAATGAAAACTGACCTTTTCCAGTCCTGTAGCCACTGCTGAGTTTTCCAAATTTGCTGGCATATTAAGTGGAGCACTTTCACAGCATCATCTTTCAGGATTTAAAATAGCTCAACTGGAATTCCATCACCTCCACTAGCTTTGTTCATACTGACGCTTTCTAAGGTCCACTTGACCTCACTTTCCAGGATGTCTGGCTCTAGGTGGGTGATCACACCATCACGGTTATCTGGGTTGTGAAGATCTTTTTTGTACAGTTCTGTGTATTCTTGCCACCTCTTCTTAATATCTTCTGCTTCTGTTAGGTCCATACCATTTCTGTCCTTTATTGTGCCCATCTTTGCATGAAATGTTACCTTGGTATCACTAATTTTCTTGATAAGATCTCTAGTCTTTCCCATTGTATATGTATAGAAGTTCACTTGTATCATTTTTTTAGATTCCATACATAAGTGACATGATATTTGTCTTTCTCTGACTTACTTCATTTAGTATGATAATCTCTAGGCCCATTCATGTTGCTACAAATGACAGTTTTATTTTTTTTAATTGTTAAAATTCTTCTCTCTCAGAGATACAAGGAAAATAATGTAGGGCTCAAAAGTTACAATGCTTGAATTTTCTTCAAAATAAATGGGTGGAGTATAGATGCAACCAGATTAACCATGTGTCTGTACTTGTTAAGGTTAGGTGATAGGTAAATGGGAGTTCATTCTACTATTCTGATTAATTTTTATATGTTTAAATTTTCCTACAATAAAAAACTAACCAAAGCTTTTGGTTTCTACTTCCAAACAGCAAATGTATTTTTGATGAACACGTTCTAGCTATGAGCCCTTCTTCAAAACTGCTGCTGCTGCTAAGTCGCTTCAGTTGTGTCTGACTCTGTGCGACCCCATAGACGGCAGCCCACCAGGCTCCCCCGTCCCTGGGATTCTCCAGGCAAGGACACTGGAGTGGGTTGCCATTTCCTTCTCCAATGCAGGAAAAGTGAAAAGTGAGAGTGAAGTCACACAGTTGTGTCTAACTCTCAGTGACCTCATAGACCGCAGCCCACCAGGCTCCTCCGTCCATGAGATTTTCCAGGCAAGAGTACTGGAGTGAGATGCCATTGTCTTCTCCATTCTTCAAAACTAAAACACTGCAAATCTCTTTTTGAAAATATATGGTATTAAAAACATCCTATATTAACACATATATGTGGAAACTAGAAAAATAGTGCAGATGACCTTATTTGCAAAGCAGAAATACAGACATAAATGCAGAGAACAAATGTATGAATACCAAAAGTCAAGGGGTGGGGTGAGAGGAACTGGGGTTGACACATGTACACGATTGATACTACATAAAAAATAGACAACTGAGGAGAACATACTGGGTAGCACAGGGAACTCTATTTAATATACCATGGTGTCCTAAATGGGAGGGAAATCTAAAAAGGAGAGGACATATGTATATGTACGGGCTGATTCACTTTACTATGCAGTAGAAGCTAACATAACATTGCAAAGCAACTGTACTCCAATAAAAATTAAATTTTAAAAAATATATAGTTTTATTATGAAATATTTCAAAAACCATTAAATAGAAATAACAAAACCAATGGCTATGTTGCTACCACCTATTATAAAATATCAAAAATATTATGTTTCCCAAAATTATATTTCCCTTCTGTCCACCTCTCTCTACCCTCTCCAAAGGTTAACACTATTTGAATCCAATGATGAATAATTCCACATATGGAAACTGGTCTTCAAAGAGAGCTTCCAATGAACAATATCTCTTGGTGGTCAAGCCCATGTGTAGACCTTTGAGTTGGGGTTGGCCCTATCACTTGCTTTTGATCAGTAGAATGTGGTGAAACTGATACTATATGACTTCTTAAGGGATGGGTCACAAGAAACCTTAAAACTTCCATCTGGCTTTAGTACAACACTGGCTCTTAGGTCCCTCCTTTCTGGAGTCCAGGTGCTGCCTTGTGAAAAGTCCAGACCTCATGGGAAGGCCATGCAAAGACAGAGCTCTCAGCTGAAAGTCAGCACCAACATCAACCATCAGCCACACGAGCCAGGGGCCTTGGAAATCTAGTGCAGAGAGCCCTTATCCCAGCCACCATCTGCATTAGAAATCCCAAGTCAATCAACGGAGCCATGAGAGGTAAGGAAAAAGTGTATGTGTTAAGCCACTAAGTTTGCAAATGATTTTTTTTTTACACAACAGAACACTACTCGTCTATACTTTTACTACCTATTAATAAATTAAAATACTCTAATGGAGGAAATACTCATTGTAAAAATACCTACTATATTTATGGATACTTTTCTACCACTGCATTTGTCACAAAGATGAGATACCAGACCAGGGCTCCGCAAACACCGATGTATGCACCAAATCTGCCTGCTTTTGTACAGTCCAGCAAGCTAAGAATAATATTATGTTTTTAAGTGATAGGAAAAAACAAAAAAAGAGTACTTCGTGACACATGAAAATTATTTGAAATTCAAATTTCAGTGTCCTAAATAAAACTTTTTTGGAACATAGGTATGCTCACTGATTTCTGTATTATTTATGAGCACTGTCTTTTATTTTGGCTGTTTTGAAGATGCAACAGCAGAACTGAATAGTTGTGACAAAGACCCTACAGGCAGTAAAGCCTAAATATTTACTATGTGGACCTTAGCAGAAAAAATTTGCCAACCATTGCCGTAAACTTATTTACCAAATTCATCTCATGGAGCAGAGAAACACATTAAAGTAGATGAGAAATAATCCATGGACACCCTAAAATGACCCAGAGGAACAGGCAGAGATTAGCCTTTAAAATAGCATCAGGCAAAGTCTAGTAAGAAAAACAGAAACAATTATTCCCCTACCATCAGATACATATATCAACAGATTAAAAGAAAGATTGGGCTTCCCTTGGTGGCTCAGATGGTAAAGAATCTGCCTAAAATGCAGGAGACCTGGGTTCTATCCCTCCCTGGAAAGAGCACTGAAATTTGAAGGTCCCCTTCCTAGGTGGAGCTAGCAGTAAAAACTGCCTGCCAGTGCAGGAGACATATGAGATATGGGTTCTACCACAGGGTGGGGAAGATCCTCTGGAGGAGGGCACAGCAATCCACTCCAGTATACTGGCCTAGAGAATTTCATGGACAGAGGAGTCTGGCAGGTTACAGTCCACAGGATTGCAAAGAGTCAGCAAACATGACAAGTGACTTAGCAGAAGCACAAAAGAAAGACTGGGGAAAGAGGAGAACGTGGTGTCAAGATCATCTGAACTCTCTAGTCACAGAAAAATAACAGAACAGATCCCAAAGAGTATGTTAACTACAGCTTCCTCCCAGAGTAAAACAAGGCCAAATTGAAACGGGGAGGTAAGGAGAGAGGCCAGGAGGTTCACTGGAAACATTTTGAAGTTCTAAAAAATGACGGCATGTGTGAAGTACTCTAGGGCTGAATATTAAAAAGCCCTGAAATGCCAGTAATTTCCCAGATACTTAAAAGCATTTGGGCCCATATAATTGTAAGACAGACATTATCTGATTATTCTTTTACCATTCAACTTTGACATTTCTCATATGAGCTCTTGACAGATTCAAGCAAAATTCCAAGACAACTTTGGTTTTGGAATTTAATCTGTAGACCAGTGGATCCCAACGAAATGAAGATACTATAAAAGTTTATAATAATAACAATAATAGTGAAATCTGGCATACTATTATCTCCATTTTATTGAGGATTACCAGAGTTAAGTACAGTTGATTCTTGAATAATTTTGAGGTTAAGGGTGTCAGCTTGACAGTTGAAAGCCATGCATAATTTAGACTCGGCTCTCCATATATGCAGTCCTTCTCTGTCCAAGCCAAATTAGACGGCTCAGGCAGTAAAGCGTCTGGCCGTGATGCAGGAGACCCGGCTTCGATCCCTGGGTTGGGAAGATCCCCTGGAGAAGGAAATGGCAATCCACTCCAGTACTCTTGCCTAGAAAATTCCATGGATGGAGGAGCCTCGTGGGCTACAGTCCACGGGGGTCGGAAAGAGTCGGACACAACTGAGCAACTTCACTCACTCACTCACTCACTCTCTGTCCAAGACTCTACATTTCTGGGTTCAGCCAACCAGGGATGTAGTACTGTAGCTTTACCAATGAAAAAAAGTACACATAAGTGGACCCATGCAAATCCATGTTGTTGAAGGGTCAACTAACTGTACCTGCTCAAAGTCAGAGAACAAACACATGGCAGATTCTGACTTCAACCCCAGAGTCTGGGCTCTCAACCCCTATGCCTTCCTGCTTTTCCAAAGTTAACAGTGAATAGCCAAATAAATATAAGCCTAATAACACGGAGGTGGAAACAAAAGTCAAAAATATGCTATTGAGCCTCCAAGAAGCTTAACAACACAGTATCATTAATGTCAATGTCAAATACAGTATTTTTATCATTTTATTTCACAACAGTATTAGTTTTGTTTCTTTTTTATACTACCTCAATTTAATATTAGTTGAAATTTAAAAAAAAAAAAACCTCAGCTCTAGAATGCATGTTAATCAATGCTGATTGATTACTTAGCCTGCATAATGAGCAGAAATCAACATACGCCTTAATTCTCAAAGGTAAGTGTAATTACACAGAACACAAGTATTTAAAACACAGAGCTATTACAGTTAAAGACCTATAGCCTAAAACTCAAAAGAAAAGATAAGTTCAGAAAAAGTAATAGATTATGGTGAACTGAGAGAGATATAAAGAATTTTAATAAGGCTGTCCCCTTGACCTTTTCCAACAAAGAAACTCTGTAAAAAGGAAATACAAAGACCATTCAATGAAATAATATGAATGAAAAAAGGAATCCAGATACATTAGACAGTGATTGCTCCACTCAGATTTCACATTCATTTTAATTTGGGAGGTGGGGCAGCGAGTAGTCGTGCATTTCCCCCACAAAATAGGAATACACAGAGAGTACCTATGTACCCTGTGGCAAGCAGCTCCTGTGCAAGCACATCAATCACAGGGCTGAGCGGTCACAGGTGCTGGCCTGGGGCACCATGAAAGCACCTTCTCACTTTTGTTTTCTACTGTGGTTCCTAAGTTCTGACTCTGCAGGAGTGTGAATCCTGCTTCCCTCTCCCTCACACTGTATTTTAGACTACACTCTAAAAATACACCCTGGTGGCTCAGCCATAAAGAATCCACCTGCAATGCAGGAGACCCGGGTTCGATTCCTAGGTCAGGAAGATCGCCTGGAGAAGGGAATGGCCACCCACTCCAGTATTCTTGCCTGGAGAATTCCATGGGCAGAGGAGCCTGGTGGGCTACAGACCATGGGGTCGCAAAAACTCGGACACGACTGAGCGACTAAGCACACATGGATACAACTGGCTTAATAAAACCTTAAGTGTTCGTGGATAATAACTGCATTTTTCCTAGGGCTTATTATATGTTCTCAAGATTGCACACCAATTATTGTTTCTGGGGGACAACTGTTCAGGTTTATTGGACTAAATTAACAAAATCAAGGCAAACCCTTGAAGAACATACAATAAATACTTAAGAGTAAATAAACTCAGGTCTGTAAATGTATTTGTACTTGATACTCACTGAAATATTTTGTACATACTTCAACTCTGAAATCAAAGAAAATAAAAACTGTTGTGATACTAAGGAGACACAAACAAAGGTAATATTTTTTTTAATTGATTTTTATTTTTTAGTTTGTTTTGCTTTACAATACTGTATTTGTTTTGCTATACATTGACATGAATCAGCCATGAGTGTACATGAACTCCCAATCCCGACCCCCACCTCCCTCCTCCCGCCCCACACCCTCTCTCTGGGTTATCCCCATGCACAGTCCCAAGCATCCTGCATCCTGCATCAAACCTAGACTGGTGATTCGTTTCACTTATGATATCATACATGTTACATTGCCACTCTGCCAACTCATCCCACCCTCTCCCTCTCCCACAGAGGCCAAAAGGCCGTTCTATACATCTGTGTCTCTTTTGCTGTCTTGTGTACAGGTTTATCATTACCATCATTCTAAATTCCATATATATGTGTAAGTATACTGTATTGGTGTTTTTCTTTCTGGCTTACTTCACTCTGTATAATTGGCTCCAGTGTCATCCACCTCATTAGAACTGATTCAAATGTATTCTTTTTAATGGCTGAGTAATACTCCATTGTGTATATGTACCACAGCTTTCTAATCCATTCATCTGCTGATGGACATCTAGGTTGCTTCCATGTCCTGGCTATTATAAACAGTGCCACAATGAACACTGGGGTACACGTGTCTCTTTCAAAGGCAATATTTATAACAATAAATCTTTTTTTTTTTTTTTTTGCCACCTCACCAGGCATGTGGGATCTTAATTCCCCAACCAGGGATCCAACCTGTGCCACTCGCATTTGGAGTTCAGAGTCTTAACTGCTGGACTGCCAGAGAAGTCCCACAACAAATATTCTTGAGTGTGAATGTATGTGTTCACATATACACACTCATATATGTATCACATATATATAATATATTAATGTGTTCAGATATGTATTTTTCCCCAAAATGTTCCAGGAGTTTACAATTAAGGTTTAATACAATGCCACATTTGCCAAAATAAAAACACCTTAATGTTCGAGTCAGAATTACTACTATAAATAATTTGGATCATGTAAAATCAAATGTTAAATTACTGAGGTTCTAAATAAAATTATTAGCAAATTACATTATATTATTTCATCTTTGAAATCTGAACCCTCAAAAGTCAATATGAAACTCTACCTTTAAACGAGGGTGTGTTAACCATTTACCTTTAAACCAGGTCTTCACATTTCAGTTGACTTAAGACATTGCTTACCTAAATTAATATATACCAGTGTAGGGCAGGTAAGAAAAATTAAAAAGCCCAAGTCTAAACTTGCTAAACAGACTTAAGTCTAAAATCATGGAGTTGGGACTTTCCTGGTGGTGTAGTGGTTAAGATTCCATATTTCCACTACAAAGGATATGAGTTTGATCCCTGGTCAAGGAGCTAAGATCTTACATGCTACATGGTGTGGCCAAAAAAAAAAAAAAAGTTTTTAATTAAAAAATAAAATAAAGTTATGAAGTAAAAGTGCTCTAATGATTAGTAGGATGTGGCAGAACTGCAGACACCCTGACTTGGGCCAGCTTAGAAAGTTTTCCTGAAACTTAACAAAACACAATTCTGATAAACTTAGACATGATTATGGAACTGAAAATGCCAATTTAAAAACATTCAAGTAGATATCAGAATAATTTCTCTGCGTACAATGAGTTTTAAAAACCCTAGGAATTTGAACATTTTGCTATTGGAATTTTCTTTCACAGTCATGAACTCTATCCCAGAAGTTTTACCACATTTAGTGCTAACTTTGACAGTGTCTAGAAACCCAATAACCTATATTCTAACTTACACCTACTTTAGAACCTCCTTTGCTGCTACTACACCTGACAAGCCAGCCTACCTACATAGATACCCCCTCTTTATGTCGAAACAAAAAAAGGGGACTGTAATTCAATGCATTTCATATTTTCAAAATGCCAGAGTTACAACATTTAAGGAGGGAAAAATAAAACCTATAGGAAGGGTCAGCCAAAACAGAACCTCACAGAGGAAACTGCATTTGAGATAGGCTTTGAAGAATGAGCAGAACTTGAAAGCTAGAGATGGTGTGAGAGAGCTGGACTTTCCAGTTAAAAACAATGGCATGAGCTATCCCCACCAGGCAGGAGTGCCATCTTTCTTGGTGGGAGCACAATTGTATTGACTAAGCCAGCATTGATTTAGAATTGGCTGGGTCTCAGACACCCTTAACAATGTTATTTTTACTGAAATATAGTGGATTTCAATGTTGTGTTAATTTCTGCTGTAAACAAAGTGATTTAGTTATATATGTGTGTGTGCTCAGTTGTCCTTGATTCTCTGCAACACTGTGGGCTATAGCCTGCCAGGCTCCTCTGTCCATGGGATTCTCCAGGCAAGAATACTGGAGGGGTAGCCATTCCCTCCTTCAGGGGATCTCCCCGACCCAGGGATCAACCCTGTGTCTGCCATGCCACCTGCATTGCACATGGATTCTTTACCCACTGAGCCACCTAGGAAGACCCTGGTTTACATATATATTTATATTCTTTTCCATTATGGATTAAATATATTTTTTATATATCCTTTTCCATTATGATTTATCATAAAATATTGAATATAGTTCCTTGTACTATACAGTAGGACTTTGTTGTTTAGCAAACACTCTTCTTAATGCTTTCTATGCCTCTGCTCAATTAATCCTCACAATAATAAAGTGAGACAAACTATTATCTCCTTTTACAGATGAGGAGGCTATAGTATTGTTCAGTTCAGTTGCTCAGTCATGTCTGACTCTTTGTGACCCCATGAGTCGCAGCACGTCAGGCCTCTCTGTCTATCACCAACTTCCAGAGCCCATCCAAACCCATGTCCATTGAGTCGGTGGTGCCATCCAACCATCACATCCTCTGTTGTCCCCTTCTCCTCCTGCCTTCAATCTTTCCCAGCATCAGGGTCTTTTCAAATGAGTCAGCTCTTCGCATCAGGTGGCCAAAGTATTGGAGTTTCAGCTTCAACATCAGTCCTTCCAATGAACACCCAGGACTGATCTCCTTTAGGATGGACTGGTTGGATCTCCTTGAAGTCCAAGGGTCTCTCAAGAGTCTTCTCCAACACCACAGTTCAGAAGCATCAATTCTTTGGTGCTCAGCTTTCTTTATAGTCCAACTCTCACATCCATACATGACTACTGGAAAAACCATAGCCTTGACTAGATGGACCTTTGTTGACAAAGTAATGTCTCTGCTTTTTAATATGCTGTCTAGGTTGGTCACAACTTTCCTTCCAAGAAGTAAGTGTCTTTTAATTTCTGGCTGCAATCACCATCTGCAGTGATTTTGGAGTCCAAGAAAATAAAGTCTCTCACTGTTTCTACTGTTTCCCCATCTATTTCCCATGAAGTGATGGGACCAGATGCCATGATCTTCGTTTTCTGAATGTTGAGCTTTAAGCCAACTTTTTCACTCTCCTCTTTTCACTTTCATCAAGAAGCTCTTTAGTTCTTCTTCACTTTCTGCCGGAAGGGTGGTGTCATCTGCATATCTGAGGTTATTGATATTCCTCCCGGCAGAGTAATTTGCTCACAATTGCCTAGTTACTAAGAGATTACCCTGGTGGAAGAGAGCCTGCAGGGATGAAGCTGAGTGAAGGAATTATGAAAAAGAGGGGAAAAGAGTATATTACCCTTCCAGGAAAGCCTGTGGTCCGTTTAGACAGGGTCAATTCTGAGTGACAGAATCACTTTTACTTTGCCTATTTCTATCCTCTCCACATTCCCACAATGAATATGTTAGTTTAATCATCAAAACAATAAGAAATGTAAACATCAGCACCACTGAGTCTTATCTGCAACATAAATGATCAGCTCCCGTAAGTCCACACCTTATATAATTATATAATATATAATATAATATATGATACACCTTATATAATACATCTAACCTTATGTGCTTCCTTTGTCCCATTAATTCCGGGCACTGCTGAATCAGCGATGAACAGCAGTGCCAAATAATTTAAGAACACAAAAGTTGTTCTTTTCCTGGGTAGGGGGAGGGACTAGGGAAGTAGAAATATGTGTATACTGTATATGTGGAAAAAGAAAGTGATATCCATATGGGGAGGAAAAAAATGAAGACCTTTGGGGTAGATTAATCTGAAACTAAATCCTAACAAAATTACTTTTACAATTCAGTCCCTAGGCATAATAAGATCTCTGAATTTTAACAGTAATTGTAACAACTGTTTACTAAATAATATTTGTGTGCATATGCCCCACTCCACTGTACTCAAGGCTTAAGTGTAATGAACAATACATTACTGCATTTTATGTATGCTTTAACAGGTGTGTAGTTTCCCCAAAGTCAGTGAAACAGAAGGGAAGGAGTTTATATACACAGAATCACTTAGGGATGAAATGACTCCCTTTACAATAGTCTCTGAGTCCTTATTTCATTAAGGAGAAACTTGGTTTAGTTTGGAGACTTTAATACTTCAACAAGCGATCATGCTCAGTTGATAAGTTGTGTCCAACTCCTTTGCGACTCCACGGACTGCAGCCTGCCAGGCTCTGCCATCCTTGGGATTTCCCAGGCAAGAATACTGGAGTAGGCTGCCATTTCCTACTCCAAGTGATCTTCCTGACCCAGGGATTGAACTTCCATCTCCTGCATGAGCAGGCAGATTCCTTACTGCTAATGTTGAAAGGAAGCCCTTCAACAAAGAGCTAATCTTGCCTTAAAAAAAAACAGAAAGCACTTCTTGGAGCAAAGCCTAGAGAGAATTTTCTAACACTGTTTTATTTTCATCATGTTCTTTATGTTCATTTTCTATTTCAGAAAAGCCATAAGGATCCTCAATTACAATGGTGATGTTTCCTTTCTGGAAAAAAAATTAATTTATATTTGTGAGTTGTTTTAAAGAATACTTATGTAAATAAGATAGTACAGGGATATAGCAAAAAATCATGGGCTCTGAGATCAGAGCCAGACTGTCTGGAACTGAAATTCAACTGTCTCTTAATATCTCTTAATAATCCATTGCTCTAATCTCTCTAATCATCAATTCCTTCATTCATAAAATGGTATCAGTAATTACACCTATCTCATAGCAATGTTGGAGAAGGCAATGGCACCCCACTCCAGTACTCTTGCCTGCAAAATCCCATGGACGGAGGAGTCTGGTAGGCTACAGTCCATGGGGTCACTAAGAGTCAGACACGACTGAGCGACTTCACTTTCACTTTTCATTTTCATGCATTGGAGAAGGAAATGGCAACCCACTCCAGTGTTCTTGCCAGGAGAATCCCAGGGACAGGGGAGCCTGATGGGCTGCCGTCTATGGGGTCGCATAGAGTCGACATGACTGACGAGACTTAGCAGCAGCAGCAGCATAGCAATGTTGTAAAAATCAGATGAGTTAATACAACTAATGATCTTAAAACCACAGTTGGCACATAGAAGACTCTCAGCAAATGTCTTACCATTCAAAAAAAAAAAAAAAAAAGGAGGAAGGAAATGTAACAAATTTCAATGAGCTATTTTTAAAAATCATACTTGTCAACTGAGGTCAATAATTTAAATATCTAGATAATTATCTTCTTTCCTTGGAAAGCACAGAAGACAGGAAAAGCTACATTCAAGGAACCGAAGAGGTCAGGAAAACAGCACACAAGACAATCACCTTAGGGACCCTATACTAAAATTAAAATTGCTCATTAGCAAGGTAAACAGTATACAATTATCAAAACCCAGAGAACTATACAATATGAAAAGTGAACACTAGTGTAAACTATGGGTTTTATTAGTAATAATGTACCAATATGTATTCATCAATTTTAACAAATGTGGCATGCAAAGAGCAAGATGTCAATAACAGCAAACTTTGTGGGGGTTGGGGGAGACAGTGGTACATGGGAGGTCTCTCTACTTCCTACTCAATCTTTACGTAAATCTAAAACTTCTTTTGAAAACAAAGTCTCTTAATTTAGAGGTGATATTTAAAAGATGGGCATCAAGTACAAGAGGCCTTCCCCAGGCAGATAAGGGTGGTAGGAACATACAAAGAATGATTTGAACAAAAGCACAGATCCAAGGAGTAGGTATATTTGGGGAACAGGCAAAAGGATAAGTTCTGAGGACTTTCTGTTCTTTCTAAAGTCAGAATCAAAGTTATTGTAGATATTGCAATTAAAAGGCTAAATTGACAGCTTACAAAATTTACTCTTAAATGCTAATTTTGTGTTTTTGCAACTCTGCTCTATCATGGATATTATCGTTTTCACGATGTCTCTTTGTTTCTCTCTTTTCAAACCAAAGCTTTTCAATGGCTTTTGGCCAAAAGGCATTAAGGTTCTGATTTGAAGATCACAAGAATGAAATTGAGGACCATGCTGACCAAATTAGCTTGGCTTTATTCCTTAACAAAAGACTGTCCCTAGTACAAGAAATACAAGAAGAGTGTATGTACAAATTACAATAAATCTAGCTCCAACATTAGGTAATTTATCTTGGGTGGTGAGTTAGAAAAGTCATACCCTTCTCCAAATAAGCACACATGACACTTACCTATAATACACAGTCACGTATTCAAGTTTTTGGTACACCTATTACTAAACATGAATATGCCACGAGAATAATTTTTATCAACAATAATTAATACTATGTTCCATTAAGTTTAACACCAAAACCTAAAGTTAGAAAATGACATTCTAAATATTGAATTTTAACTTCTTTTTGAATTTTCTCGCCATCTCTTAAGGGGAAATGAAAAAAGCGTGAAAAAAGTGAAAGCTGCAATTTAAGTATAGCTTCTCATAAATAGAGCAAGCATTTGAAGAAACAAACTTTGTACTGCTGAAGTAAATTATGTGATTAAATACTTAAGAAAAAAAATTTCAAACTTAGTAAGGATAATTTTGTGGGGACCTACTTAGGAAAGTTAAGTCTCAACCTTCCATTCAAGTCATGGATTGTTCTCTACTGTCTCAGAATTTCACATTTGTCAAGGGAAAAATTTTCATAATGAGGACTTCCCTGGTAGTCCAATGGCTAAGACTCTGCACTCCCAATGCAGGGGGCCCAGGTTTAAAACCTGATGGGGGGAACTATCTCACATGCCACAACTAAGAGTTGGCATGCTGTCACTAGAGATGCTGTGTGTCACAACTAAAAAGGTTCATGTGACTCAACTAAGACCTGGTGCAACCAAATAAAGAAGTAAACATTTTTTTAAAAATTCAGAATAAAGTTTTTCATGTTGAATCATACTTTAGTTAAGGGATTATACAATCTTGACCAGAGTATAAGACATAACAATGTAATGTGAGTAGCTAAGCTCCTGATGCTGTTGCTAAGTCAAATCAGTCATGTCCAACTCTGTGCAACCCCATAGATGGCAGCCCCCAGGCTCCCCGCCCCTGGGATTCTCCAGGCAAGAACACTGGAGTGGGCTGCCATTTCCTTCTCCAATGCATGAAAGTGAAAAGCGAAAGTGAAGTCGCTCAGTCGTGTCAGACTCTTCGGGACCCCATGGACTGTAGCCTACCAGGCTCCCCCATCCGTGGGATTTTCCAGGCAAGAGTACTGGAGTGGGTTGCCATTTTCTTCTCTAAACTAAGCTCCTAGGACAACTATAAAGAGCAGAAATCAACCATAGTTTCTTATCCAGCCAGTAATTTACCAGGCTGTCAGATATTAGTGTTCCCAGACTTTATCCCTTAAACATCTTTCTTAAAAGCTGGCATTCCACATTTTACTGTTATATTGACCAAAAATGAGTGATCACAAAGTAAAACAATGTAGGGCTAGTTTCCACCAATGAGACTTGCAAAGGTAAAAAAGAAAGTAGTAATAACTGTCATGTGGGAAGGTCAGGAAGTAGGCCCTCTTGAATACTTTCTTGAGATATAAACTGGTGTGTGCTAAGTCACTTCGGTCATGTCCACCTGTTTGCAACCCTATGGACCATAGCCCACCAGGCTCCTCTGCTCATGGTATTCTCCAAGCAAGAATACTGGAGTGGGTTGCCTTGCCCTCTTCCAAGGAATCCTCCCAACCTATGGGTCAAGCCTGCGTTTCCTGCAGCTCTGGTGTTGCAGGCAGGTTCTTTACCACTGAGGCACTGGGGAAGCCCATAAACTGGTATAATGGATCATCTGAAGAAGATGTGGCTCTACTCAAGAAAGAAAAGGGACGTAAAAATGCCTGTACCCTTTGTGTGTGTTTCACTTTGGGCAACTTTATAAGGCTCCATAGGTCCTGGAGATGAACAGTTATGACCCCTCAGTCTTTAAGGCAATGAAAAGAGCCTAGAAGAGCCACAGCCACACAGCGCCACCTGCGTTTGGAAGCAGCCTGGCCCTTTGACCCCTGTGCCACATTATTAAAAAAAAGTTCAGAAACATAGTGACTGATACCTCTATAAGAACATGTATTATTTCTGTAATAAACACAGTAATAAATATGGTTATTGTTCTTCAGTCGCTAAGTCGTGTCCAACTCTGACACCATGGACTGCAGCATGCCGCTCTTCCCTGTCCCTCACTATCTCCCAGAATTTGCTCAAATTATGGCCATTGAGTCAATGATACCATCTCATCCTCTGTCACCCCCTTCTCCTGCCTTCAATCCTTCCCAACATCAGGGTCTTTTCCAATGAGTCTGATGGCAGGGTATTGGAGCTTCAGCATTAGTAAATATACATGAAACAAACATAGCAATAAAAAGAACTATGAACCAAGCATGAAGCTTTATGACTTAATGCTTAGAACAACTCTACAGTACTACTAATTATGCCTGCTTTCCAGATAAGAAAGCTAAGATACAAGTCAATGAACCCTAGGGAGAGAAATTCAGATAGCCTGTATTCTGCAGATTTCTCATACTTCATATTTTCCTGACACCTTACAATCTTCACAAATAGAGCGTGAATAACCCACCCAAGTACCAGGCACACCAGTGTGATAAGGCTGGTCTCTGCCACAACAAGTTCTCCTCTTGTCAACCTTAACTGTGACCCAGTGACTTTCAAATACACCCGTGAAATCCCCGCATGCCTCTGGCTTGCATAATCCATCCTGACCTCTTAAAACTCCTTCCATTCATCCCTCTGCATGTCCCACCATGCCCCACTCTCCTAGAACTCATAAATATGATACATTTCTTTCACTTTCACATACATCTCTGTGCTGTCATTCCACACCTGTGAGCAATTGATCATCCAAAAAAAAAAAAAAAAACATTTTCAAGTAGCATCATTATTCCTTACAACACAATCTGACACTTAAAACCCTAGATCTTTATTACTACTTTACAGATAATATTTGCAGTGAATAGTCTGAAAAAAAGTTACAAAGCAATTAAGAGACCAACATCAAATGAGTAAGATTTTTTGTTCTGGAACAAAGGGAGTTTGGGTTTATTGGTATTTACTTGACTATGTTTATGTTTTTTTCAGGAATGAACAATATTTGCTTTTACAGTAAAAAAGTTGTTTTTAAAAATTTAAACTTAATCAAGAGCAATAAAAATGGGAGGAGTCAATGAGGCAAGGACATTGTTTACCTAGAAATAGAAAGGATGAGGCTAAAGTTACCTCAATTTGGGGCATAAAACAGAGAGGAAAATAAGCATTCTTAACTCCATCCTCTAAAAACATGTATATGCTATCAAAATCCAAGCAAAAATTCTATATAGCTCCAGCTCAGTGTTAAGTATAATGTCTTATACAGTAGGCCTGTGCAAAGGAACAAAAAACAAATCTTAATTAGACCTGAGAAAATTTCCACAAGTACAGATACCAAGATATTTTAGAGAGTGGAATTCTGTGACTATGTGAATAAGAAACATTTGTAAGTACAATAAATGGTTGTATAAAAATGTATGTAAGCTGTCCAAGGGAATGAGACTTTCTGCTTTTCCTTTAACTTAAAATCTTCCCTCCTTAATTTTGTTTTAGGTATTGAATTTTTTCTTACAAAATACATGCTTATTTTATCCAGCAAAAAGAAAATCAAATGATTCCCTCTTCCCCTCATAAGTCCATCCCTGAGGTAACCAAATCCATCAACAACCTATGCTCCAACAAATATCATGACTATTCTTTTTCCTTCTGTTTACAAAACTGGATTGCACTATACTCATAAAGAAAAAATGTACATCCTTCCAGTTTACTATGTGTAGCTCTAACTCATTGTTAAATTATCATAGTTTTATTCCACATAAAAGAAATCCATAATACATTCAACCACTCCTGTTACATTTCCAGTGTTTCTGCTTTACAAACATTCTTACAATACATACCCTTGTAAATATGTCCTTATATACTGAGGTTTTAACTTCTATAGCAGAGATTCCCAAAACTGGGTTGCTGGAACAAAGAGTAAGTAAGTAAGCAAAAGTAAAGTATGTTTTTGTTCTATTTTAATATTGTGCCTAAGCTGCTCCCCACCCCAAAAGAGTTGTATAGTGACACTCAAATCAGCAACATTTGGAAGAGACCATATCCTCAACATTTGAAAGAGGATTTTTTTTTTGCCAATCTAATAGATTAAATGCTATCAAATAGAAATTAGTAATTTAATCTCCTTCAGGAGATAAACACAGCATCTTTCACGTGTTCACTGGCCAGCTGTGTTTCATCTTCCATTCACACGGTTGACCATTTTTCCTTTTGGTCTTTTGTCCTTTTCTTCACAATGTCTGAGAGTTCTTTGCAGACTAATATCTTGTCATAATACTGTAAATATTTTCTCCTAATCTCTCTTCTGACTTCAATTATGATTTCATTTGCTATATTACTTAGTTATAAATTTTACAAACCAATCCAAAGAATATAGCATTTGATTAGGGGTTATAAGAAGCAGACAATGGTATTTTTTGCTTTATACACGAGATCTCTAGAGCCTTCACAGACTGCTGCCTATCATAAGCAAGAAGGACAGAGGTTAGCTTTATTTTATCATCAACAGATTATGTCAATAATCCCTGTTTTCAAAAATCACTTTAAAGAAAAAATTTGGACAAATTCCCACCACTTTATGGTAAAAGGAAGACAGAAGAGGAGGAAGCTTATGTAAAAGAATGTTATGTTCTTCCACAATGAAAATTTATGAGAACAGTCCCTTCCTTACTAGGATAATGAACTGCAGAAATGCATATTATTAGTGTATATTATCACAGATATTACACACACACAATACTCAATATTATTGTTAGGTGCCAGGCATTATGTTATGTGCTTTCCATGGAGGATCTATGTATATCTATTAAAAGATGAGGCTCTCTGAGAAGTTAATTTCACTCGCCCAAAGCACATAGTTACTATAAAATCTAAATACTACACTATGCTATTTAGCAGGAAATGGGTGTGAGGTCAAACCTTCCAAAGGACAAAAATATTGTTAGATATTATCATATATACATACTCTTGCCAGACTGCTGACATATTTCTAAAATCTTATCATATACCTATATTTGACTTACATATGATATCTTTTGAAGGTTTTTGAATGTCAAAGTAACCTCAACACTATCTTATAGGAAATCACATTAGCAAATATGGTCCAGCTGACAAATTTCTCTTTGTTCAGTAGGAATATACAGAGCATCAGATATGCCAGATCCTAGACAGGGGAAGGCGGACACAAAAATGGAGTAGGGAAAGGGTAAATAAGCCCTCTAGGTGCTCACTGTTCAGCTATTTAGAGAAGACAGAATAAATAGTTCCAATAAAATGTGATAAATGCCATGACTGCTAAAAATACATGAAATGCTATAACACTGCAGAAGACAGAGTGTCACTATCTGCAGAAGTCTAGCAAGTGTGCCTGAAAAGGCAACATTTGAGCTAGGTATTGAAGGATTTGTAGGGTTTCTCCAGGAAGTAAAAATGAGAATGACACAAATTAGCAGAAAGAAAACTTGTACAAAGATATGGACAAATGCAAAGGCAGAGTTCATTTGGGGAAAGGTTGGAGAAAAAAGAATAAGAATGGTCAGAAAGTCAGATGTTTCAGGGAAAAAAGATGAAGGATAAAAACGGTAAGTTGCACTGGGACAAGATGATAAAAGACCTTTTGTGCAACCCTAAGATTTTGGACTTGACTTTATTTATGATGGATATGATAAAGGGTTTTTAAACAAGAGAAAGACATCATATTTGTGTTTTGCAAAGATAAGTAAGGAAGCCAGCTGTCCATTAAAAGACAGTGTAGAAGCAAGCAGACAATTTAGACAACTGTGGCTTGGTTGAAATGGCTTAGGTCAAAGATGATGAGAGCCAGAACCAAGGCAGTGGCACAGAGCTGAAGAGAGGATTAGATTTAAAAGTCACGTAGGAGGCAGAATTGCAAGTATTTGTACCTCACTAAATGAGAGGAGAAGAAAAGTCTCATTAATGACTCAGATTTCTAATTTAAAGCAATGATTACAAAGAGATAAAAGGCTTCTTCAGGACTCCGTGTAAATGTGTATTAGGTATTTACTCATCCCTTCAGTGGAGAAGGCAATGGCCCCCACTCTAGTACTCCTGCCTGGAAAATCCCATGGACAGAGGAGCCTGGAAGGCTGCAGTCCATGGGGTCACTGAGAGTCAGACACGACTGAGCGACTTCACTTTCACTTTTCATTTTCATGCATTGGAGAAGGAAATGGCACCCACTCCAGTGTTCTTGCCTGGAGAATCCCAGGGATGGGGGAGCCTGGTGGGCTGCCGTCTATAGGGTCACAAAGAGTTAGACATGACTGAAGTGACTTAGCAGTAGCAGCAGCATCCCTTCAGAGTCTTCATCAATTTCTGAGCTTAGACTTAGCTCACTGGAAGGTTCTGGAAAATACCATGTACTAGTTTTGATTGACACCTCACCACAGTTTGGGAGCATAGACAATTTTTAAGCAGGTAGAAATCATACAGGTTAGGGAGATACTCTGAGTAAAAGTGTAATGATTTGACCAAGCTCATGTATATTCTGAATAACAGATTGAATCTAAATTTTCCAACTCAGGGAACAATTCATTACAATGATTTTTCAAATACCTGGAGAATTCCAGATTGATCAGTTCCACATATTGAGAGATTCAATGGAGACTTAAGTAGACTTCCACACAGTCTAAGCCATGCCATTTCAAACCTGGTAACAGCTTTGGAGAAGGAAATGGCAACCCACTCCAGTATTCTTGCCTAGACAATGCTGTGGAAAGAGGAGCCTGGGGGCTGCTGTCCATATCGTAGCACAGAGTCAGACATGACTGAAGCAACTTAGCATGCATGCATTGGAGAAGGAAATGGCAACTCACTTCAGTAATCCTTACCTGGAGAATCCCAGGGACAGAGAAGCCTGATGGGCTGCTGTCTATGGGGTCACACAGAGTTGGACACAACTGAAGCAGCTTAGTAGCAGCAGCAGCAACAACAGCTTTGAAATCCAACCAGACTTTGCAAAATGCAACATGGACCACAAGATTTTAATTACTGCTTATACACCTGTTCTACAAGACCCAGAAAACTAAAGTAACACAGTTTCCTGGCACTCCTATGCTTTAATAAGATTAAAAGTTATCAGAACCTTAAAAAGATGCTAAAAACCTCACATCTCAAGAAATAAACTTTGAAATATTGGATCACCACTGAGATATCATTTGCTACTACCTGTCTTTAGCAAGATGCTAAATTAGCTCCATGGAAAAGCTACCACACTAAAAAAGAAGAGTACATTTAAAATACAATATATAAGGACTTCCCTGGTGGTTCAGTGGTTAAAAATCCATCCTGCATTCTGGGGGACATGGGTTCAATCCCAGGTCAGGGAACTAAGATCCGACATGCCTCGGAGCAACTAAGTCTATGGGCCACAACTAGAGAGTCCCTACACCCCAACAAAAGATCATGCCTGCTACAACTAAGAACCAACTCAGCCAAATACATTAACTGGAAAAGAGTAACCCCTGTGTGCTGTAACTAGACAAAGCCCATATACAGGAAGGAAGATCCAATACAGTAAAAACTGTAAATAAATAAAAATGTTTAAAACAATATATAAATATATATAGTTATACAACACTAAACAGATCAAATAAATTACCTTATCATATAATTTGATCCTTACAACTGTGAGATGCAAAAAGCAGGCATTATCATTATCCTCATTTTGTAGATGAGGAAATTGAACTGCTGATAAATTCAGAATCACACTTATATTCTCACATATCTTCTAAGTTTATATCCCTTCCATTAAGTAGAAATGATTCCCTTTTCTTTATATTTTGAGTTGTTGAGATAAAACGCATTAAAATCATTTCTTGGACTTTCCTGGTGGTCTAGTGGCTAAGACCCTGAGCTCCCAATGCAGGGAGCCCTGGTTCCATCCGTGGGAAATAGATCACATGCCACAACTAAGGGCTAGTGTGGTTAAATAAATAAATAAATAAATAAAAATAATTTATACTGAAGCTAACTTGCAGTCTGTTAAAAAAAAAAATAAAACCATTTATTTTGCTGCCTGGTACTGCAGATCAAACTCTTACAAAGGAGTTAGGCTTCGTCTGCACACCACAGGTAACCTGAAATTCTCCTCTGAACATCTCTTACAAACAGGTAGACACTGGGATTACTGACGGTGTAATGAATTTCTCTTCAGTTTCTACACTTATTGTTAAAACCACTGGGTAACTTTCTCATCCCCAGCAGAGTTGCTTGCTGAATATGACACCTCCACAATAGTAATGGATAAACACTTTCAAAGGTTGATCATTTTGAGTTGAATTTTTAACCATTATGACTTTGTTCAACAGGAAGAATAGTTGCTGTTATAAAAATGTACAATACATACAAGACAAGACAAAAGAGGGACCTAGGTCCCTCACACTGCAGGCAGATTCTTTACCAGCTGAGCCACCAGAGATGGCCAAGAATACTGGAGTGGGTAGCCTATCCCTTCTCCAGCAAATCTTCCCGACCCAGGAATTGAACTGGGGTCTCCTGCATTGCAGGTGGATTCTTTACCAGCTGAGCTACCAAGAAAGCCCCAGACCTCCAGAGCTGCACCACAATAAATATGCATGGTTTTAAGCCAGAAAAGTGATCTATACTTCAAATTTAATTTGGCAAACATTACAATTTTTTTTTTAAGTGAAAGCGTTAATCGCTCAGTCATGTCTGACTCTTTGTGACCCCACAGACCATAGCCCATCAGGTTCCTCTATCCATGGGATTCTCCAGGCGAGAATATTGGAGTGGGTAACCATTCCCTTCTCCAGGGGATTTTTGTAACCCAGGGATTGAACCTAGGTCTCCTGCACTGCAGGCAGATTCCAGGATATATCTGCAAAACAAAACAAAACTACACATTTAGATTCTTCAAGGATGATAATACACATGCAGACAACTATTTCTAGATATAATAGGATACTGCACACCTTCTGAACCCATGAAGAATGATAAGGACAGCTTGAGTATCATTTTATAATTAAATATTTAGTACTACATTACACATGAATTTTATAAAAAAAAAAAAACTGACAGTACCACATGATACAGCAGTCTCAATTATCCAAAACATAAAATAAATAAGGAAGTTAATTATAAATTATACCAACTCAACAGTACTCTTGCCTGGAAAATCCCAGGGATGGAGGAGCCTGGTGGGCTGCAGTCCATGGGGTCGCTACTGCAGTCCATGGGGTCGCTAAGTCGGACACAACTGAGCAACTTCACTTTCACTTTTCACTTTCATGCATTGGAGAAGGAAATGGCAACCCACTCCAGTGTTCTTGCCTGGAGAATCCCAGGGATGGGGGAGCCTGGTGGGCTGCCATCTATGGGGTCGCACAGAGTCGGACATGACTGAAGCGACTTAGCAGCAGCAGCAACAGTATGGTATTGTAAATGTTTAAAAAGAAAAAGATGCTGTTCTCTGTGCAAAAGTATATCTGAAACTTTAGAAAACTATTCAAATTTTATTTTATGTGGAATATTCACCTTATATATAATGATAATGAGGTCTCTTTAGTTAAGCCTAGTAACAGAGTTCATCATATAAAAGGTATTCAAACTACATTATTTCAGTTTAGTAGCTCAGTCATGTCCAACTCTTTGTGACCACATGCACTGCAGCACGCCAGGCATGCCTGTCCATTACCAATTCCTGGAGTTTACTCAAACTCAAGTCCATTCAGTCGGTGATGCCATCCAACAATCTCATCCTTTGTCATTCCCTTCTCCTCCCTCCTTTAATCTTTCCCAGCATCAGGGGCTTTCCAAATGAGTCAGTTTTACATATCAGGTGGCCAAAGTATTAGAGTTTCAGTTTCAACATCAGTCCTTCCAATGAATTATTCAGGACTGATTTCCTTTAGGATTGACTGGTTGGATCTCCTTGCTGTCCAAGGGACTCTCAAGACTCTTCTCCAACATTACAGTTCAAAAGCATCAATTCTTTGGCACTCAGCTTTCCTTACAGTCCAACTCTCACATCCGTACATGACTACTGGAAAAACCATAGCATTGACTCGGCTGATCTTGGTTGACAAATTAATGTCTCTGCTTTTTAATATGCTGTCTAGGTTGGTCATAACTTTTCTTCCAAGGAGTAAGTGTCTTTTAATACATGGCCGCAATGATTTTGGAGCCCCTCCCAAAAAATAAAGTCTCTCACTGTTTCTATTGTTTTCCTGTCTATTTGCCATGAAGTGATGGGACCAGATGCCATGATCTTCATTTTCTGAATGTTCAGTTTTAAGCCAACTTTTTCACTCTCCTCTTTCATTTTCATTAAGAGACTCTTTAGTTCTTCTTCACTTTCTGCCATAAGGGTGGTGTTATCTGCATATCTGAGGTTATTGATAATTCTCCCGGCAATCTTGATTGCCACCTGTGCTTCATCCAGTCCAGCATTTCTCATGATGTACTCTGCATATAAGTTAAATAAGCAAGGTGACAATATACAGCCCTGACATACTCCTTTCGCGATTGGGAACCAGTCTGTTGTTCCATGTCCAGTTCTAACTGTTGCTTCCTGACCTGCAGACAGATTTCTCAAGAGGCAGGTCAGGTGGTCTGGTATTCCCATCTCTTTCAGAATTTTCCACAGTTTGTAGTATTCCACACAGTCAAAGGCTTTGGCATACTCAATAAAGCAGAAGTAGATGTTTTTCTGGAACTCTCTTGCTTTTCCAATGATCCAACGGATGTTGGCAATTTGATCTCTGGTTCCTCTGCCTTTTCTAAAACCAGCTTGAACATCTGGAAGTTCACAGCTCATGTACTGTTGAAGCTTAGCTTCAAGAATTTTGAGCATTACTTTACTAGCATGTGAGATAACTGGAACTATGCGGTAGTTTGAGCACTCCTTGGCATTGCCTTTCTTTGGGACCGGAATGAAAACTTACCTTTTCCTGTGGCCACTGCTGAGTTTTTCATATTCGCTGGCATATTGAGTGCAGCACTTTCACAGCATCATCTTTCAGGATTTGAAACAGCTCAACTGGAATTCCATCCACTAGCTTTGTTAGTAGTGATGCTTCCTAAGGCCCATTTGACTTCATATTCCAGGATGTTTGGCTCTAGGTGAGTGATCATACCATCGTGATTATCTGGGTCATGAAGATCTTTTTTGTATAGTTCTTCGTATATTCTGCCATCTCTTTTTAATACCTTCTGCTTCTGTTTGGTCAATACCATTTCTGTCCTTTATCGAGCCCATCTTTGCATGAAATGTTCACTTGGTATCTCTAATTTTCTTGAAGAGATCTCTAGTCTTTCTCATTCTATTGTTTTCCTCTATTTCTTTGCATTGATCACTAAGGAAGGCTTTCTTACCTCTCCTTACTATTCTGTGGAACTCTGCATTCAAATGGGTATCTTTCCTTTTCTCCTTTGCCTTTTGCGTCTCTTCTTTTCACAGCTATTTGTAAGGCCTCCTAAGACAATCACTTTGCCTTTTTGCATTTCTTTTTCTTGGGGATGGTCTTGATCACTGCCTCCTGTACTATGTCAAGAACTTCCATCTGTAGTTCTTCAGGCACTCTATCAGATCTAATCCCTTGAATCTATTTCTCACTTCCACTGCATAATCGTAAGGGATTTGATTAAGGTCATACCTAAATGGTCTAGTGCTTTTCTCTACTTTCTTCAGTTTATGTCTGAATTTGAGAATAAGGAGTTCATGATCTGAGCCACAGTCAGCTTGTGGTCTTGTTTTTGCTGACTATATAGAGCTTCTCCAACTTTGGCTGCAAAGAATATAATCAATCTGACATTAAGTAAAGTATTATTTTTAACTTCACCATTCAGAGGGCTGAATTAGCCATACTCACTGAGCACACTATCATTATTTTCTTTCCTTATTTATTTCTCTTTATCTCCTTAGCCCACTCCCATGCACTGGGCCCCACAGGCAGCCATTCTAACATGCTTAGTGAGTCCTTTAGGAAAGCGTTCTTACAAGAAGTGTACCCTGCTGTGCTTGTGTGTTTTCACTTTGTGTGTTAGTCCCCAGTCGTGTCTGACTCTCTGCGACTCCATATACTGTAGCACACCAGGCTCCTCTGTCCATGGAATTCTCCAGGCAAGAACACTGGAGTGGGTAGCCATTCCCTTCTCCAGGGGATCTTCCCGACATAGATTAAACCTGGGTCTCCATATTGCAGCAGATTCTTTACTATCTGAGCCATCAGGGAAGCCCATTATAAATGTTTAATTCAGATGAATGATAAATATACCTCCGCCTCTTACATTTTAACAAGCACGATAGCCTTCATATCCATTCATGGTGCTTCTGTTTACCTAACCGGTCACTGCTAATGGTTGCAGACAACTCCATGATGCACACCCATCAGTCCATCCCTCCCAGCAAAGTTCACCCAGTTACCTCCCCACCACCAGCGCCCTTACCAATAATACAGCCGTGAATGACCTTGCTTATATTCTCTTGGAGACCTGGAGGACACATTCCAATGTCTGACTGTAGAAATGGAATTTCTGGGTCACAGAGCAACTACCTAGCTAATTTGCTTAAATAATGCCTGAGTGCTTTCCAAAACAGTTGCCCCAGACTGTGCTCCCACCATCCATACACAGGGTTTCCTGTTTACTGCCCAAGTCCCTCCCTCAACTTTGCCTCTTATTAGCTTCATAAAGACCATGAACAAGTCTACCTCTGAATCTTGCTTTTCACTAAATTTAGACTATTTACTCTAACTGCCTGATGTGGTTGTTCTGAGGAACAAATGTTTGAAATAACACGCAGGTACTTTAAAGAATATAAATAGTTGTCTACAAATGTAAGCAATTGCATTGCTGCAATTTTTGTTCTTATGATAATTTCTAAATATCTCGCACCCCCATACACTTACACACACCTCTGTCAAAAGAGAAGAGATAACTGAATAAACTTGAACCTTGGAAAATGAAACTTTCTCCTGGATACCTAAACATTGAGGGAGACTGAAACAGAATGAGGAAAATACACTTTCTTCTTTATTTACTCATCTATGCTTTTATGATTCAATGGGCATTGAGTCTGAGTGAATTCCAGGAGTTGGTGATGGACAGGGAGGCCTGGCGTGCTGCAATTCATGGGGTCGCAAAGAGTCGGACACGACTGAGCGACTGAACTGAACTGATGCTTTTACTTGGGGCTTCCCTGATGGTTCAGCAGTAAAGAACCCACTGCAACGCAGGAAATGCAGGTAATATCCCTGGGGTTGGGAAGATCCCCTGGAGAAGGAAATGGCAACCCACTCTAATATTCTTGCTTGGAGAATTCGATGGACAGAGGAGACCGGTGGGCTGCAGTCCATGGGCTGCAGAACAGTCAGACAGAACTTAGTGACCAAACAACAACAATGCACTTACCTAATCAAAGATTTTAAGGACTGGCACTCTGCTAGTAGTAAAACAAACAAACAAAAATTGTAGCACAAATATGTACACAGTACATAAACAAACTTTCCACCTGTCTTAAATTTTGTACATAAATATATCCCAAAATGTAATTACCTCAAAGTTGGTAGCTTCTGATTTCACAACCTAACAGCTCCTATTTACTGACCACCCACTGTATCAATGTATCATGTATATTTCCTGAAACACTTAGAATAGTCCTGCAAGGAGGATGTTATTAGTTCCTCAAGTAAGAAAAGAGAAAAGACACAGTTTAGTGATTTACCTAATAGAGTAATTAAATGGTAATTAATTGGCAACAGATTCAGAAAACCCCAGTAGGTTATTCTAAAGTCCCAAGCTTCCTCTTTCCACACCACTTCATTTCCTCTTGAAAGATATGTTCAAAGATACCTTCAGCAGAGGGCAGACTATCACAGGAGCTATAAGGATATGAGAAAAATGCCACAGAAATTATAAAGATACAGGCTTCCCTCGTGGCTCAGTGGTAAATGCTAATGCAGGAGACGTAGGTTAGATCCCTGGTCCAAGATGATCCCACAAGCCTGTATTTTTCAGTACAGTTCAGTTCAGTCGCTCAGTCATGTCTGACTCTTTGCGACTCCATAGACTGCAGCACGCCAGGTCTCCCTGTTCATCACCAACTCCCGGAGTTCACTCAAACTCAAGTCCATTCAGTTGGTGATCCCATCCAGCCATCTCATCCTCTGTCGTCCCCTTTTCCTCCCTCCTTCAACCTTTCCCAGCATCAGGGGCTTTCCAAATGAGTCAGTTCTTCACATCAGGTGGCAAAGTATTAGAGTTTCAGTTTCAACATCAGTCCTTCCAATGAATATTAATTTCCTTTAGGATGGACCGGTTGGATCTCTTTGCTGTCCAAAGGACTCTCAAGAGTCTTCTCCAACACCGCAGTTCAAAAGCATCAATTCTTCGGTGCTCAGCTTTCTTTAGAGTCCAACTCTCACATCCATACATGACTACTAGAAAAACCATAGCTTTGACTAGACGGACCTTGGTTGACAAATTAATGTCTCTCCTTTTTAATATGCTGTCTAGGTTGGTCATAACTTTTCTTCCAAGGAGTAAGTGTCTTTTAATTACATGGCTGCAGTCACCATCTGCAGTGATTTTGGAGCCCCACAAAATAGTCTCTCACTGTTTCCACTGTTTCCCCATCTATTTGCAACGAAGTGATAGGACCAGATGCTATGATCTTAGTTTTCTGAATGTTCAGTTTTAAGCCAATTTCTTTACTCTCCTCTTTCATTTTCATTAAGAGCCTGTTTAGTTCCTCTTCACTTTCTGCCATAAGGGTGGTGTCATCTGCATATCTGAGGTTATTAATATTTCTCCCAGCAATCTTGATTCCAGCTGTGCTTCATCCAGTCCAGCATTTCTCATGATGTACTCTGCATATAAGTTAAATAAGCAGGGTGAAAGGTGACAATACACAGCCTTGACATACTCCTTTCCTGATTTGGAACCAGCCTATTGTTCCATGTCCAGTTCTAACTGTTGCTTCCTGACCTGCAGACAGATTTCTCAAGAGGCAGGTCAGGTGGTCTGGTATTCCCATCTCTTTCAGAATTTTCCACAGTTTGTAGTATTCCACACAGTCAAAGGCTTTGGCATATTCAATAAAGCAGAAGTAGATGTTTTTCTGGAACTCTCTTGTTTTTCCAATGATCCAATGGATGTTGGCAATTTGATCTCTGGTTCCTCTGCTTTTTCTAAAACCAGACTGAACATCTGGAAGTTCACGGTTCATGTACTATAGATGCCTGGCTTCGAGAATTTTGAACATTACTCTATAGCATGTGAGATGAGTGCAACTGTGTGGTAGTGTGAGCATTCTTCAGCATTGCTTTTCTTTGGGATTGAAATGAAATCTCCTCCCCCCAATTTTGATCTGAGATAATTCATTCTCTAGAGATGCCTTTTATTGGTACAGTTAAGCATATACTATCTTTTGATTCTCCAACTCCTGATATTTAAACTCCTATACACACAAAATAGGTGTGGTTGGGGGAATATCTGTATCTGTGTCAACCAAACGACCTATCCAAAAACTTCTATATTCATAATAACCAATTTACTCATAATAGCCAAAGCTGAAAACAATTCAAGTGTCTGACAAATGGATGAACAACCTATGGTATACTTGTACGATGAAATATCATGCTATGTGCTAAATCACTTCAGTCCTCTCCAACTCCTTGAGACCTTATAGACCATAGCCAACCAGGCTCCTCTGTCCAAGTGATTCTCCAGGCAAGAATACTGGAGTGGGTTGCCATGCCCTCCTCCAGGGGATCGCCCCAACCCAGGGATCGAGCCTTCATCTCTACGTCTCCTACACTGGCAGGCTCGTTCTTTGCCACTAGTGCCACCTGGGCTTCCTGGGTGGCTCAGATAGTAAAGAATCTGCCCACAATGGGGAGACCCAGGTTTGATCCCTAGGTCAGGAAGACCCCCTGCAGAAGAACATGACAACCCACCTCAATATTCTTGCCTAGAGAATCCCTTGGACAGAGGAGCCTGGCAGGGAAAGAGTCAGACACCACTGAGTGACTAACACTATGAAATATTACTCAGCAACAAAAAGGAAGAATCTACTAATACCTACAAGAGCCTGGATAAATATGAAAAAGATTATGCTAAGGGAAAGAATCCAGGAAAACATGTAGGTAAAGCAAATCTATGGTAAAAGAAATCAAAGCAGTGCTTGCCTGGAAGGTTGGAGGGAGTTTAACTGGGAAAGAACAGAAGTCAACTTCTTAGGATAATAAATAGTCTGTCAAAATGCGTGTAAGAGTGGGAGAATTGTACACTTAAATTTGGTGAATTTTATCATATATATATAAAAAATTATACCTCAATAAAGATGACTAATAAACATCCATACACCAATACATACACAAGAGAAAAAAAATCTATTATGCTTAACTTGACCTCCAAAGCAACAGAATCTTAAAAATCTCAGTTACATCCTTCTAACATCTAATAATCCAGTTACAGGCCTCAGTTCTCTCATTTCTTTTTTTTAAATTAATTTTTATTAGAGTATACTTGATTTACAACATTCTGTGTGTTTCTGCTGCATAGCAAAGTGAATCAGTTATATGTATACATTTGCGTGTAAGAGTGGGAGAATTGTACATTTAAATTTGGTGAATTTTATCATATATATATAAAAAATTATACCTCAATAAAGATGACTAATAAACATCCATACACCAATACATACACAAGAGAAAAAAAAATCTATTATGCTTAACTTGACCTCCAAAGCAACAGAATCTTAAAAATCTCAGTTACATCCTTCTAACATCTAATAATCCAGTTACAGGCCTCAGTTCTCTCATTTCTTTTTTTTAAATTAATTTTTATTAGAGTATACTTGATTTACAACATTCTGTGTGTTTCTGCTGCATAGCAAAGTGAATCAGTTATATGTATACATATATCCACTCTTTTTCTACATTCTTTTCCCATTTAAGACATTACAGAGTATTGATTGGAGTTCCTTGTGCTACATATACTACAGTAGGTTCTTTTTTTTTTTTCACACAACAGTTCAATACAAATCTATTCAAGTTCCCATACACTATAAACTAGGAGACAGTGGAACATATCCAGGGACATAAATCAAGGTGTAAAAATTTCATGGTCTAAAGGTATTGAAATCATACAGTCTGTTCTCTTATCACTGCAGAATTATGTTAGACATCAGTATCAAAAGAAATTTGAAAATAACCCATATATTTTCAAATGCAATGTGACACTTACCAAGAGAGATCCTTGACTTAGCCATTGAAAGCCTAAATAATGTTAGAAGAATGAAGAAAATAGGGTGATTGTAAAGAAGAAAGTATTTAAATGAAAAATTAATATCACAGATACTTTTTTAAAAACCCATGTATTTAGAAATTACATACAAAGATACTTTGAAAAACCCCATATATTTGGAAATACAATTAAATATCCACTTTTAAATGATGGGTGTATCTACAGTAGATTCTCATTAGCTATCTATTTAAATAGATAATATTTAATAGATAATAATGTGTGTATATGTCAATCTCTCAATTTATCCTCCCCACCCCATCCTTTCCCCCTTGGTTACCATAAGTTGTTTTCCACATCTGTGACTCCATTTGTTTTGTAAATAAGTTCAATTGCACCATTTCTTTAGATTCCACATATAAGCAATAGCATTTGATATCTGTCTTTCTCTGTCTGACTTACTTCACTCAGTTTAACAATCTCAAGTCCATCCGGTTCTCTCACTTCTAATCCAGATATTTCAGGATCTACTTGGTATTTATTTTGTCCCCAGTGGAAAAAGAGACCTGATCTACCATTCTCAGTACAAGAGTCCTTTCTCTACTGAAAGTTCATTTAAACAGCCTACTAAACTATGAGATTCTGGAAAGCAAAAACTAGTTCTTATTGACCCATGCTATGTGCCTAATATCCGTTAAGTGCCAAATATGTTCTGGATACATTTTATTGGTCCAACTAAAAAAATTCAGTGCTTTACACAATATGTAAGGGGTGTGCTGGAACTAGCTAATATCAGCTTTCAAGGAGGCTAACTCTGTACATTTTTCCCAACTTCAAGCTCACCTTGCACCAGCAGCTTGAAATAAGCCACAGTGAAAGTATTTTGTGGTACTATGATTTATAATAAGAAATATAGGGACTTCCCGGGTGGTCCAGGGGTTAAGACCCCTCATCTCCAGTGCAAGGGGCTTGGGCTCAATCCCTGCTTGGGGGACTATGACCCACCTGCCTCTGAAAATAAATAAAATGGGGGTTTATTTTTAAAGAAAAGAAATATATATTTGGTCTTCAACGTGTTCCTGGCACGTGCATGCGTGCTCTGTCGCTCCGTCATGTCCGACTCTTTGTGACCCCATGAACTGCAGCCTGCCAGACTCCTCTGTCCATGGAATTTTCCAGGCAGGAATACTGGAGTGGATTGCCATTTTCTCCTCCAGGGGAGCTTTCCAACCCAGGATAGAACCTGCGTCTCCTGCAGCTTCTGCGTCTCCTGATTTGCCAGAAGGATTCTTTACCACTCCACCACCTGGGAAGCCCCTGTTCCTGGTACAGAGCTCCTAAACCCCCTGAGAGCAGTAAAGGTGTCTTGTTATGTTATTAAGGTGACTTCTGAAAAGCTCCTAAGGAAGGGAGGTCAGCAGCCAGTGGAACCAACCACCTGCTTAGAGGGTTGGAACTGAAAGTCCCCATCCACCCAACTCCCTCGACCTCAGAGGAGGGAAAAGAGACTGGAAGTTGAGTCCATCGCCAACGGCTAAGGATTTAATCAATCATGCCTCTATAATGTGTGCGTGTCTTTGTGATCCCATGGACTATAGCTCACCGGGCTCCTCCGTCCATGGAATAATGAGGCCTCTATAAAAAGTCAAAGGAGGGGGCTTAGCAGAGCTTCCAGGATGGGGATACAGCTTTGCTGGGGAGACACAGGCAGAGCTGCATCCTCTGAGAAAACATGGAAGCTCTGAGCCTCTTCCACAGACTTTGCCCTATGCATCTCTTCCATCTGGCTGTTGTTGGGTTATATTCTTTTATAATAAACTAGTAATCTAGTAAGCAAAATGCTTCTTGACTTCTATGAGCCGCTCTAGCAAATTACTTAAACCCAGGAAAGGGTTACTGAAACCTCTAATCTACCAGCAGGTCAGAAGCACACGTGATAAGCTGGGTTCATGGTCTGCACCTGAAAATGGGCAGGGCAGTGGGGGGCAGACTCGTGGAACTAAGCCTTTAACCTGTGGAATCTCAGGCTATCTCGGGGTAGATAGCTTTGGAATTGAGTTGAATAGCAGGACACCCTGCTGACGTCAGAGCATCAGAGCGCCGCTTGCTTAATGTGGGGGAAACCCTAGATCCTCCAAAACATGCGCTGGAACTCATCACCAAAAGTTGCATTTTCACTGCAGAATCAGGCAAATGCTACAAATCAGGGCTTTTTGGTTTTGTTCTACAGCATATTACTGATCAGTCAAATTTAAGAAAGAAGAAGGAGGTGGGAGGGATGGAGCGGAGAAAGAGGGTGAAGAGGAAAGAGGAGAGGGGGGAAGGAAGGAGGAAAGCAGGGGCAGGAGGAGGAGAATCGAGAGAAAAACCGAAAGGACCCACAGAGGTCAAATAGTTATCCCCCTGCTCTCCACCTAAGTGTCCCACGTCACTCCCAATCAAATTCCCTGCCTTTGGTGAGTGTTCAGTTACCAGCCCAGATCCACTGAGTTGTCTGGTTATTTCCCCTTGGAACTAATAAATTCCTGATGCTCTAAATCATCATGAATTGCAAAAAGCACAATTTCTTTAAAGTCAGGTTCTCAGGAGAAAATAAATCACTTAAACAATACAAAATAAACTTGAAAGTTCCCAACATTTGGAAAATTATCCTAAAATCAGGAGTGTCAAAACAGGAGTGGGAAAATGCTTCTGTATCACTTTATTTCTAATTATCTCTATCTCTCCTTTAGAGTCAAAAGAAAAAACTCTTTTCTTTTTTTTTTGAATCACAGACTATTTCAGCTGGAATAAACCCTCAGAATAGTTTTCTCCAACTCTCTCCTTTTCCAGGTAGAGAAACGGAAGCCCATGAGATAAGATTTTGAGTTCCAGTGCTAAAGTTACTTGGGAAATGAGGACTCCATTCCTGGCCTCCTGATTTCATGGCTATGCCCATTGCTCAAACCAACAGGGGTTCCAATCCAGTTTCAGCCCTTACCAAACATAACTTGCACAGCCTTCCTGAAGCTCAGTTTCCTTATGTATAAAACAAGAAGAGTTAATAATTTCTACTCCACAATTTGTTTTAAAGTATACAATAGCTACCAAGAGAGGTACAAGAAATCACAGTTGTTATTATTAAAGATGCATATGTCTTCTCTATTCAATTAAATCATGAACTTTTTTTTAACATATAAGGATATTTACCCACAGCACTGTCTGTAGGTGCCAAAAAAACTAGAAATAAGGCAAATGTTTGCTAACAGGGAAATTATGAAATAAATTACAGTCTATCCACACCATGAATATTAGGTCACCATAAACAAGAATAAATTAGATCACTTTTTCAGACATTTCTCTATCCTTTTTGGTACAGGTTTCCATTCTGTGGCACTTTCAATAAAGACACTGGTAAGTGTATTTCCTGATGCACCTCTCCTTCAATTCTTAGGTACCTTCATCTACATTTTCCTTCTTAATTATACACTAAGGCCCACTCTAAATATGAGGCACCTGATTACATGATACCAAAGATCTATGCCCGGAAAATTTTCTAGTGCTGGTACTCTGTGAGCGTTGTCTGATGTAATCGCAAAGTCACTTGGATTATGAGAGTAAAAACCAAGACTGTATTTCCCTGCTGGTCCACTGGTTAAGAATCCTCCTGCCAATGCAGGGGACATGGCTTCGATCCCTGGTCCAGGAAGATTCCACATGCCGTGGGGCAACTAAAGGCCACGCACCACAACTACCCAGCCTGCACTCTAGAGCCCAGGAGCTGCAAAGACGGAGCCCCCGTGCTCTAACTAGTGAGGCCCTTGTTCTAGAGCCTGCGCTCCACAAGAGAAGCCACCACAACTAGGGAGCAGCCCCGATGGCTGCCACTAAAGCAAGCCTTCACGCAGCAAGAAGACCCAGAGAACGCAGCCAAAAATAAATAAATTTGTTTTTAAAAAAAGACTCTTATGTACCTGGGAGTGCCTTTCACATGATAGGAGTGCAAAGTGCCGTTCATATGGCTAATGCCATTTCTAAATCTGAATGCTGGGCCCTTCTCAACATTTATTTGATCATCAAACATTAACTGAAGGCCCATGGTGTGTAAAGCCCTGTGTTTGATGTTAAAGAGCAAAGCTGCAGTCGCAGAACTGCCTTTTGTCAGACTCCATATAAAATGTCATGACATGAGAAAAAAAGAGAGACAGGAGAAGTCCCACACCTGTAAGCAGACCCTTGGCATTGAGTCATGGCATCATCCAGAGGGGCTGCAGAGCAGCAGGAAAGTTCCGCGCTGGAGGGACATCACAGCCACTAGTGAGTGAATCACCGTAGGTATCTTTAAAACTCTATGGGAAACAGCCTTTCCAAGTCAGTCACACACAGTTCTTTAGCCTACAATGGTATTTAAATTAACTTCCATTCTGCTCCTTTCAGCTACCAGACCAGGTCCAAATATTCATGCTCTGCCCAGAAAACAAAATGTATGTTATGGCCAATTTTTCAATATTTCCCTTTTCTTAATATTATCTGAAAAAACAAATAAACGGCAGTTACTAAGCATCATCTGATGAAAGAAATCCCAAAATAATTTATTTCACATTTTGAAGCTCTAACTCCAAACACTAGTCCACTTAATGTTCATTTATTACTAGCTTTTTCTACAAAAAATATTAATACCACTTCTGTTCAGTTCTGAAAACATGTAACTTTCATATTCACGTGATTGCTTTCTTCTTGTGATTGCTTTCTTCTTGAGACATTGGACTGTCCCAAGAGAGGAAATTCAGGTGTAATTTCCAGAAAACATCAAATAATTGGTTCTATTAATACTTTGGTACCATTGATCTCACCCCCATGGTCAAGCAGGAACCTAACTGGTTCCTGGAAAAACCTACATCCTTTTGAACAAACAAATCCATTGGAAGATACTTTCACTCACAGCATCAAACACAAAGTGGCAAGTGTCCAAGTATTTCAACCATGACTACAGATTTTGAAGATTTTCTACAACCTTTATAGTCCAATCAGGAAAAATTTACCCAAACACACACAGTACCTAACTTAGATAGAACACAGAACTTTGAATCTATAACTAGCCACAGGTGCCACTGCTGCTGCTGCTAAGTTGCTTCAGTCGTGTCCGACTCTGTGCGACCCCATAGATGGCAGCCCACCAGGCTCCTTTGTCCACAGGATTCTCCAGGCAAGAATATAGGAGTGGGTTGTCATTTCCCTCTCCAAACCACAGCTATGCCTTTAGAACTTAAAAACATGACGAATAGAAAGCCCACAATATCAAAATAACTTTTAAAATGATATCATAAATTAATTTTAAAAAATTTAAGCTGTTTTCACAAATTGACATGGGATAAAAATGAAAAATCACGATTAAATGTCCCTACTGTTCCATTAGCATTAACCCAACATCTCGCTGGCATTTACATTTGCAAGATCCAAGGCTAGAGTTATATGAACAACAGCCCAGTCAATACAGTCAAGGAAAGGTTACTTCAGATCTGATTAGATCATTAGTAACCTTGATCTTTTCAGAAGGGTAGACTTTAAGAAGTTTGGAGACATTTGTAACAAGGCTAAACATTCCACTTAAAATTAATTAACTCAGAACCATTCTTATGTAAAAGTGTCAGGTAGCCTGTCTCATCAATTTCAGGTATGTATTCAAAAAAGTAAAAATGACATTTATCTAAGCTAGAATTTTACATGATCACCAATTTGGATTATAATGATTCCCTGCAACTGCAGAAGCACATTCTACAAAAATACACAAACATACATTTTGTGCATAAAAAATAGATAACTTTAAAATATAAATGTTACTAATTGGAAATCAACCTAAGAACAATCACTGAGAGTCCAGAACAATTACAGTATTTTCAATTACCAAAATCCTATTTTAGAATTCGGCAGACTCAATGCATTAATGCTGTAAAAGGGGGAAAACTGAAGTACTGAATAAAGGAAAAACCACAGCTCTAATGGGAACTACTGCCACACAAATGCAAACAAATTCAGAATCCACAGTGTCTCCTTGGATTCCAAAACACACCACCGGTCTTTATACTGTCTGCAGGATACTAAGCCACATTCCTTGTTATGAAGCCTCACACATGGCTGTGTAGATTATGAAACTGATGTTTATTTATGCTCTAACAAAAAGAACAGTGAGAACTGGCATAAATGGTTCATCATAAATAACCATCTCACTACAGTCCAGATTCACAACTCACTTATCCATCCTTCACGGATTTGAGAACTAAGAAAAATCAGCCCTCTAGGTATTAGTAGCTGGTTGAAGACCAGCTTGATTGGCGGATGGCTTGATTTCAGCCAGTTTTTGTTTCAGAGCTGTGGTTTTAACTTCACATTCACTTTCAGTATTGAAATTTTGCTTCCTTGAAGATGCATCCATTTGAGCCCAGGTCAGCAGATTACAAAGATGCCTGAACTGCTCTGCCAGCACTTCCTATCCACTCTGAAACTGTCTCTCTCCTAGAGCCTACTGGCCGTGGCCTACCCTCCTGGAATAAGTCCTGGTAGAACCCTATGGTGTCTCCTGCCTCTGCTTTTTACCAGAAAGCTGCCTCTTCCAAAATTAGACGAGCCACACAGGCTCTCAAAACAGCAAAAGGAAAACTCAGAATCAAGGTAACAATAAAATACACCAATGGACTCGGTCAAGACTTAAGAGTCTTTGAAAGACTTCCTTGATTCCCACGGGATTTTGAGAGATGACTACGTAAGAAAAGATATTACAGGGGCTAGGAGGTTCGTGTGTTTCAAGAGCAATTCCGAATAATTTGAAACTAGACAAACTACTGCTGTCAAGCTATACAAAGGTGCCTCGGTTTCTGGAATGGTAATATTTCTTTTTCTATCACAGATAACGTATTCACATGGTTAAAAAAAAAAAAAAAAAGTCCCCAAAGGTATGTAAAACCAAGTCTGCCTCCCACCGTCCTCCAGCTCCCTTCCCAAGGACAACTTCTGTTTAAGTCCCCTTCCGTAGACTTCCAAGCACATGCAAACGTACGCCCGAGTGTTTTAAACCAATTATCCTCTATTACACACACACACAGTGGCAGCTGCAAAATTGCTACTAAACGCCTCTGGGCTTCAGGGTGGCAATCTGCGGAGGGGTGTGGGGTGGGAGGAAAGAGAAGCTATCCTGAAGCTGCGGATTTGCACAGCATGCACCCGGTTCTTACTTTGGGGTGTTTGACTTGCACGCCAATGGAAGTCTCTCGAAACCAGGGCAGAAGGTAAACCCACCGCTAGCCAGCCCTTGGCACTGCACTGCCTATCCGCATTGACCAGCACTTTCTGCATGTCTCAGTCTTTAAAAGATTTTGTATTCTCACTGGGTTACATGTAGTGTCTCGACTCACCTTCAGAAAAGAAAAGGAGGCGGGAAAAAAAAAAAAAAAAGGCTAATACTCTGAAGGTAACTTTCAGAACCAGGTGATTTCCTCCCTTCCCCGCCAACGTGCGCGTGTCCTCGGGAAGGGTTCAGCCTGGCACGGAATCTCTGGAGCGGCGAGCCCAGAACACAGAAGCCCGGAGACGGTAGACCGCGGTGAGGGCGTCCGGAGCCCTGGGCCGCGCTTTTCTTAGCGCGGAGACAAACGTCTCCGAGCAGAGAGCCCTACATCTCGGGGCCCTACCTCCTCCCCCGGGATGCTCGCACGCCGGGGCGGACGGAGAGCTCCGGACTCTGCCCGGAACAGCAACTTGAGTCCCGCGCCCTCAGGCGCCGCCAGATCCCCGACCGCCCGCAGGGTCCCCTCCTCTCGCCTCGCCTCGCCGTCCGGCAGCCCCCAGGAGGGCAAGGCGGCCAGCGGCGACCCTCCCCCCGACCCCCGGTCTCCCGCGCGCCGCGATCCCGCGCGCCCGGGCGGGAAGGAAGCCACAGGTAGGGGGCGGCGCGGCGCTCACCTGCGCGGGAGGGGTGCCCTCGGCGCCGGCCGCGGGCGAGGAGGCGGAGGAGGCCATGTTTTGCAGCGGCGGCGCCGGGCGGCTCCTTCCAGGAACTCCGCTCTCCCCTCCCGCCCTGCCGCTCCGGCCCCCAAACGCGCGACTTCTCGGAGAAAAGTTCGGCCGCGGCTCCGGAACGCGCGCCCCGTGCGGCGTCTCCCCTGCGCCGCGTCCCCAGCGACCGCCAGGTGCCCGGGAGGNGGTGGCTCCGGGAAGGGACCGGGGGCGGGGGGGCAGGTCCTGTTTCCTGCGGGTTGCTGAATTATAATAACAAAGTAATAGTTTATAGCAATTATACTATCCTATTAAAACAAACTAATAAAACCGCTAGTAACAGTCATCTCTACTGGCTGAAGGGCTGCTTATTCAAGCGCTAAGTGAATAAAATCTGTAGTTAATTTTACTTTGGCGTTTTTATTATTTTTAATCCACAGCTTGCAACCCATGGAGAAATAGCGTTTGCGACGCAGACAGTTTCCAAATAATGTCCCTAGCCTCCTTCCACCCATCCGGGGTCCCAGCGGCACTTGGGTGGCCTCAGCTACCTGTCTAGTGAAAATATGAAACTCTGGAGTCGTCGTCGGGATGTGAGCGTGTGAGCCAGACACTGAGCCCGATCCATCAAGGAAATAGGGGGCAGGACCTCTGAGTGTCCTTGTTTCTAGGAGCTCAAATGGCAAGGCTTCACGGAGCTCCTGTCCTGGGAGACAGTTGGATTCGGGACGCCGCTCCCACAGAGCTTATTCAGGGTAGGGTGCAGAGGGAGGCAACTGGCCCTCGCAGAAGGGGAGCCCCTCTGTACCTAGAGTCAGGTACAGGGATAAGCCCAGGCATTAAGAGACAGCCAATCATTTTGGAGAGAAAGTTATTTTTCAATTCTCCCTCAGCTCTTCTGATTGCTAGCGGAAAGAATTCTTTCTCAAACACTGGCTAAACTTCCTATTTATCAGGGCCCAGATTCAAAACCCTAGGTAAGTACTGGTAGCTAACTAAATGTTCATTGTTTTGTTTCACTGTTTACTGTTATTTTCCGTTTATGGCAAACGACAGAGGTGTTTTTTTATTGATGGTTTGGATCCAAAGTTTTCTTTTTAAGCAAGTATGTGTAAGTTTAACAACATTATATAATGATAATAATATATGTTTTACTATCTATTATTTATCTATATAAATAAAGATTTTAATCGTTTGGATGCAAGTAAGATAAAGCAAGAATTCTAGAGACACTGAGAACGACTGAACTGTGGGAAACTGACATTAGTTGGCAGTTTCACCAACTAGTGACAAGGAAATCCTGGAATAACTCCTGTACCAGAGAGCCGTGAGTTAGCTGTGCCTGGGGCTGAACACCTAGCTCACTTCCTCCATAACACGCTGAAAGCTGAAATAACATTTATTGGCATCAGCTCTGGTGGGCTCTATGCTAAGTCCCATATTCATAACATCTCATTTAGTCCTCACAAAATCCTCGCAAGGCAAGCAGCACAAACTGGAAACAGAGGCTCAGAAATGTTCTTTTAGCCGAGGTCATGAATAATGGAGCACCATCAGCTCTATAGTTTGGGCATGCTTAACTTGAATTTGTGCCGGAGAAGGCAATGGCACGCCACCCCAGTACTCTTGCCTGGAAAATCCCATGGACAGAGGAGCCTGGTGGGCTGCAGTCCATGGGGTCGCTGAGTCAGACACAACTGAGTGACTTCACTTTCACTTTTCACTTTCACACATTGGAGAAGGAAATGGCAACCCACTCCAGTGTTCTTGCTTGGAGAATCCCAGAGGCGGGGGAGCCTGGTGGGCTGCTGTCTATGGGGTCGCACAGAGTCAGAGATGACTGAAGCGACTTAGCAGCAACTTGAATTTGAAAAACCACTTCGGAATTTAGCAAGTCTGCAAACTCTCTGAAAGTTTATGTTAAATTATTTGTGCTGTTTCATGGAAAAAAGATATATAGTGTTCATCAATTTTTCAGAAAGATCTACATTTTAAGAGCCATTGTCACCATTATTTAGAAGACAGTGCTGTGATTGGGATTGTAAGATCCACGGAGACAAGGCCCTGTTTTCTTCAATCTCCACTGTGCCTAGACTGGTGTTTCATCCCCTCCAACTCTTTGCGACCCCATGGACTGTATCTCACTGGGTTTCTCTGTCCATGGAAGTCTCCAGACAAGAATACTGCAGTGGGTTGCCATTCCCTTCTCCAGGGGCTCTTGCTGACCCAGGGATCAAACCCTGCAGGCAGATTTTTAATGAGACACCAAGGAAGCCCTTCATCTCCTTAGCCACGCACTGGAACTGATAAAACTAAATCAAATGTGTGATGCAGAAAGTATAAGCTAAAAAACAATTAGTGACGACATGGGAAGAGCATCACCTTAAATCATGTGCACACACAGCTAATTTACGAGCCAGCTCCCTGGCACCCACACAGTCCTAAGAGCCATCTTAAACAAGTGGCAAGCAGCCAACCAGGTAGACAATAGAGGGAGGAAAGATCAAAAACTTTACAGGAAGTTAGCACAAGCAGCAGCACCTGGGACGTGAGCCCAGAAAGACAGTGCATTCCTGCAAATCCATTCCAGTCCAGTCTCTTTCTGTGGCCGTCTCTTTCCGAGAAATACTTGTGTTCAGGTTAAAGACTCTCCTCCAAAAGCCAGCTGCAGCACTACCAAAAAAAGCTGACTACTGGAAGTGAGGCAGCATCTCTCCTCCCCAAAACCTTTCCATCCAGACCATGACTGTTTCTAATTTTGTCCTCTGTGTGCCTGCCCCCGTTCACAGCCATGTCTTAAAAGAACAGCAGCCAGCCCTATGTCCCTGCTTCCTCACCTGCACACTCCTTTATTTCAGAGTCACCAGCTTCTGTCCCTCCTCAGCTATGGAAACGGCTCTTCTCAGATCACCGTTGACCTCCTATTTGCCATGTCCATCAAGGATTTTTCCATCTCTTGTCTCAGTTCATCTGTTGAGGGCACTTAACATGGTTGACAGTTCCTTTCCTTTCCCCTTATGTCTTTTCTAGGCTTTTGACCTCAATCTTCCTAACTTCTCAAGCGAGACCTGCACTGTCTCTCTTTAATCCAACCCACATGAAGGCTTCAGCTTTCATGTGGTGATGGTGACGGTTTAGTTGCTAAGTCCTGTCTGACTCTTGGAACCCTATGGACTGTAACCCCCCAGGCTCCTCTTTCTATGGGATTCTCCAGGCAAGAATACTGGAGTGGGTTGCCATTTCTTTCTCCAGAGTATCTACTCAACCTAGGGGTCTTCACACTGTAGGCAAATTCTTCACCTCTGAACCACCAGGGAAGTCTCGCAGCTTTCACGTAATATCTCCCAAATCCAACTTAACTTCCCTGAACCCCAAACCCATATTTCATCATTTCCAAAATAGAACACCTTGGGACTCCCTTGGTGGTGGTCCAGTGGTTAAGACTTCCACTGCAGAGGACACCAGTTGGATCCCCTGGTTGGGGAACTAAGATCTCACATGACTTGAGGCAAAAAAAAAAAAAAAAAAATTGGAACACCAAGCAACACAGACCCTGAAGCCAGAGAGGAGACATGGAGGTGTTGGAAGGGAGGAGACTCCCTGCCCTAACCCCTGCTCCCTGGAAGTCCAAACAGATATTGAGTCCCAGATAATTCTTCCCACTGTCTCTAAATTGTCCCCTCTTAGCCATCCCCACTACAGCCCAGTCTTTGCCCTTCAAAGTGCCGTGATTTGTTGAGCAATGACTATGTGCCAAACCATGCCAATTTGCAGTTTCTCATCATCTCTCACCGAGACCAACAATTGCCTCAGTTTTGGGTAGTGCATCAGTTCTGTCATCCAATATTAGGATTGTTCTGTAATTTCCAATCTGTTCACATGACTACAAACATGATTTGAAAACCTCTTAAATCTCTCTTTGGAGAAGGTGATGGCACCCCACTCCAGTACTCTTGCCTGGAAAATCCCATGGACGGAGGAGCCTGGAAGGCTGCAGTCCATGGGGTCACTGAGGGTTGGACACAACTGAGCAACTTCACTTTCACTTTTCACTTTCATGCATTGGAGAAGGAAATGGCAACCCATTCCAGTGTTCTTGTCTGGAGAATCTCAGGGACAGGGGAGCCTGGTGGGCTGCCATCTATGGAGATGCACAGAGTCAGACATGACTGAAGTGATCCTTCAGGATAAGATCAGATTTAGCAGGGGTCCCCTGCCTACTGCTCCCACCTGATCTCAGCATTTCTTCCTCAGCATTTCCATCTCCATGCTCTTCCTCATCTTGGTCTCAGTACACCACCACACAGCCATTCTGAATTATTTGCAGTTCCCCCCAAACACCAAGTTCATTGTCTTTCTACAGGCTGTCCCTACCGCCTAGAAAACCCTTTTCCCCATCCTCCAACACTCTGCCTCCTCCATCGCTCCATCATCTCTGTAGGGCTTGCATGCATGAGCAGTCATGTCCAACTCTTTGTGACCCAGTGGACTGTAGCCTGCCAGGCTTCTCTGTCCATTGGATTTCCCAGGCAAGAATACTGAAGTGGGTTGCTGTTTCCTCCTCCAGGAGATCTTCCTGACCCAGGGATCGAAACTTTGTCTCCAACTTTGAACCTTTGTCTCCGACATTGGGAGGCAGATTCTTTACCACTGAGTCACTTGGAAAGCTCCCCCCACCCCGACACATCTCTGTCAAGTTAACTTTTATTCATCCAGCAAGACCCTGGCAAAAAATTACAGCTTTTAGGAAGCCTTCCCTGACCCCTTTTCTATTGATATTAAAATGTGGCTCATCGCCCTTTCTTTGTTGTTGCAAAGCAACATACCTCTAGTTATTTTGAAGAGTGTGACCCCATGGACTGTAGTAACATTTAAGCTTTGTGAATTTCAAAAAGCAAGGCCCTAAGGTCTACATTTTTTGTAATTCAGAAACCTTAAACATTACAAAAGCCAACAACCTCCACTGAATTGATGTGAGGCTATTTATCATCTTTATTCCATTTAAGATGATTGAATGTGTTTTCATTATGGGTACCTGCCCCAGACTCTTTTATGAGTGTTTTGTAATGCAGAGTTTGTGCACCTTATCAGCATTCTAAAAATTCAGAATTAGGAAACACATCTACATCCAAAGATTTCAGTTATGAGATATAGACATATATAGTCATTGCTTTCTCTGTCTTTCTCCCATTCTAATCAAAAACTTCTTGAAGCTTCAACTGTCTTTTTTCATGTCCAAATCCCCAGTATCTAATGTAATTTCTGGTTCTAGAGAGGTTTGCTGAATAAATTAAGGATATACTGATATTTATGAACTTAGACACATTTCATAGAACTGATTCCCAAGGTTGAAACCTGATACCTTCCCTTGCTTCCCACATCTTATACCTTCTCTGGATACCCTGCACACACACCAGATTTCTCATTGTATAATAATTGTTTGCATATCTGTGTCACCAGTGAGACTGAGCTTCCAACAAAGCAAAGATAACTACATATTAATCTTTGTATTTCTGGGTTCATTGTGCCCAGCACAATCTCAGACACTTCATATGCAATACATCTCATGTTACACATCATATCAATACATCTTGTTGAATGGTAGATAGGAGGTAGAAAAGGACAGTGGGCAAGAGAGAAAGAAGGAAAGATAAAAATGGGAAGAATGGAAGAAGTCTGGGTGAAAATGATTTAATCTCTATTTAGAGGACTCCTATATTATATTCCTATAAGTAAGTAAAGTCACTCAGTCGTGTCCGACTCTTTGTGACCCCATGGACTGCAGCCCACCAGGCTCCTCAGTCCATGAGATTCTCCAAGCAAGAATACTGGAGTGGGTTGCCATTTCCTTCTCCAGGGGATCTTCCCGACCCAGGGATCGAACCCGGGTCTCCCGCATTGGAGGCAGACGCTTTAACCTCTGAGCCACCAGGGAAGTCCATTATATTCCTATAGTATATTATATTAGTATATTATAATATACTCCTATAGTGTATCCTAAACATAGTATTCTGCCACTTTTCAACATTGGTCGTATTTGTGCATCACTTCCATTACATAATATTTTTATTTAAATTAGCTTACTTTCTAGCTAAACACATTTGTTTGTTTGTTTAGGCTGGGTCTTCACTGCTACAAAGACTTTTCTCTAGTTGCAAAGAATGGGGGCTACTCTCTCTTTGCTGTACACCGGCTTCTCGTTGCAATGGCTTTTCCTGTTGTGGAGCACGGTCTTTAGGGTTCATGCGCTCCAGTATTTACAGCTTGCGGGCCCAGTAGCTCTGGGTCCTGGGCTCTAGAGCACAGGCTCAGTAGTTGTGAGGCACAGACTTGTTTGTTCCTCGCATGTGGGATCTCCCCGGACCAAGGATGGAACCCATGTTCCCTGAATTAGCAGCCAGATTCTTTACCACTGAGCCACCAAGGAAGCCCCAACACATTTATTTTTAAAAGAAACTTTTTCTTCTCACCTTCATGGAAAATCACTTTCCTTTGCAATAAACAATATGATTAAAACAAAATATAACAAAATGTTAATTTCTTGTTTTATTCTGTATTCTGCTGAGACCCTCACTGTTTGTTAAAAAAAAAGAGAGAGACTTAGTAAGTGTTAAGTGGATGTGAAAATTGCCACCAGATGTGATCTTTCTCTTGAATGTTAACTGAAGGAGTGAAAAAGAACTGAAAAGGCAATAACTCATTTTTATTCGATATTATTTAATGCCTTATCCTTAAGCCACCTCCTGAAGACCATACAAACTTTCCTCTTTTTTTCCTCATTCTGCTTCTACACTTATGATATTTTACACAACTTCAACTGGACACTCTATTCTGTCCAGAGTAATTCCTACTATAATTAGTCTCTAACTCATGACTATGTTTAAACAGGAGGAATTTTCCACCTGACCATTAGCGAGAGAGAGGCTGCTTTCTCACATGGTGTCCCTGCAATCTCGAATCAACAAGGAAGCAAGAGTTAATACAGAAATTTTTAGCCTGTGAGAAAATGTTTCTAAAGCTCAGGAAATTATGGTTAGCAACTGTGTATTTGTTTCATAAAATAAGCAAGTAATAGAAAAGCATTTCTCAGATAAAAATGAAATATCTCTGTATATTTGGTTACCCCTACCCATGGGGACTGTGATCATGTACAGAAATATGTCCCTTAATTTGTAAATTTTTATGAGGGAAAACAGCTCACCAAGCACAAAGTTGAACCAAAATGTTTTCTTTCTTGTGGCTTTTGGCTTTCTCTCCCCTATTTATGGTCTCAACTGGGTAGAAACTCATACTTCTAAATACACAATAAAGATTATGGCCTAGCAATACTTTTATCAAAGTCGATTGGAATGAGAGTATAATGTTTTTTATTAAGTTTTGCAATCCCATGTAGAATATGGTTAAGTAATTTATTTTAATATCTACTTCCATTTCTTAATTCCTTAAATGTTTTAAAAGAAATAGAGATTTTTTTTCTCTGATATTCCCCCAGGAAATGAGAAGTATTGTTGACTCAACAAATTTAAGATAACTAATTATTGATTTAAAAAACCCAATCATCCATATGATCCAACAGATTCGCTCTTGAGTATCTACTCCTCGGAAAAGATGAAAACTCTAATTCAAAAAGATACACACACACCCAATGTTAATAGAGGCACTATTTACAGTAGTCAAGACAAGGAAGCAACATAAATGTCCATCAACAGATGAATGGATAAAGAAGTGTCTATCATATATATATGCAATAGAATATTACTTAGCCACAAAAAAGAATGAAATAATGCCATTTGCAGCAACATGGATGGGCCTAGGGATTGCCATACTAAGTGAAGTAAGACAGACAAAGACAAATATTACAGGATATCACTTATAGGTGAAATCTAAAAAATAATGCAAATGAATCTATTTCTAAAACAGACTCACAAAGAGAAAACAAACTATGGTTACCAAAAGGGAAAGGGTGGAAAGTAGGGATAAATTAAGAGTAAGGGACTAATAGCTATTCACTGCTATATATAAAATAGATAAGAAACAAGGGTTTACCACATAACACAAGGGATAATATTCAATATCTTGTAACAATCTGTAATGGAAAATCTGAAATATATATATATATATATATGTATATGTATAACTGAATCACTTTGCTCTGTACCTGAAACTAACACAATATTGTACATCAACTATACTTTAACAAAAGCATTTTAGATGTCTAAGGGAAAATAGACCCTAATTAGAGATCATTAGTTATATGTATCAATTTATTTGGAGTTTATTTTTCTACAAGTGATATTTTTAAAGTCACATTTAACTTTCATGTTTTAAAACTATATGTCACATTAATCTATAGGGCTATGCATTCAGAAGTTAGAGAATAAACCCCTTATTTGCAAAAGAGAAAGTAATCACAAAGTAGTTTATGACATAGGCCTAATAAACTTTATCATCATAATAATCTTTATAATAATAAACTTCATAATAAAGTTACAAAGGAAAACTTAAAAAAGTTAAGTCTATTCTACCTCCACATTTTGATTTTAGTGACTTTTCATTAATTCTTCTTCTCTACTTTGGTCTGAGTCTTTAAAATACATAAAGTGATGGTAATATGTATGCAGGTCAGGAAGCAACAGTTAGAACTGGACATGGAACAACAGACTAATCCCAAATAGGAAAAGGAGTACGTCAAGGCTGTATATTGTCACCCTGCTTATTTAACTTATATGCAGAGTACATCATGAGAAACGTGGGACTGGAAGAAACACAAGCTGGAATCAAGATTGCTGGGAGAAATATCAATAACCTCAGATATGCAGATGACACCACCCTTATGGCAGAAAGTGAAGAGGAGCTAAAAAGCCTCTTGATGAGAGTGAAAGAGGAGAATGAAAAAGTTGGCTTAAAGCTCCACATTCAGAAAACGAAGATCATGGCATCTGGTCCCATCACTTCATGGGAAGTAGATGGGGAAACAGTGGAAACAGTGTCAGACTTTATTTTTTTGGGCTCCAAAATCACTGCAGATGGTGACTGCAGCCATGAAATTAAAAGAGGCTTACTCCTTGGAAGAAAAGTTATGACCAACCTTAAAAGTTGGCTTAAAGCTCAACATTCAGAAAACGAAGATCATGGCATCTGGCCCCATCACTTCATGGGAAATAGATGGGGAAACAGTAGAAACAGTGTCAGACTTTGTTTTTTTGGGCTCCAAAATCACTGCAGATGGTGACTGCAGCCATGAAATTAAAAGACGCTTACTCCTTGGAAGAAAAGTTATGACCAACCTAGATAGTATATTCAAAAGCAGAGACATTACTTTGCCGACTAAGGTCCGTCTGGTCAAGGCTATGGTTTTTCCAGTAGTCATGTATGGATGTGAGAGTTGGACTGTGAAGAAGGCTGAGTGCCAAAGAATTGATGCTTTTGAACTGTGGTGTTGGAGAAGACTCTTGAGAGTCCCTCAGACTGCAAGGAGATCCAACCAGTCCATTCTGAAGGAGATCAACCCTGGGATTTCTTTGGAAGGAATGATGCTAAAGCTGAAGCTCCAATACTTTGGCCACCTTATGCGAAGAGTTGACTCATTGGAAAAGACCCTGATGCTGGGAGGGGTTGGGGGCAGGAGGACAAGGGGACGACAGAGGATGAGATGCCTGGATGGCATCACCGACTTGATGGATGTGAGTCTGAGTGAACTCCGGGAGTTGGTGATGGACAGGGAGGCCTGGCGTGCTGCAATTCATCGGGTTGCAAAGAGTCGGACACGACTGAGTGACTGAACTGAACTGAACTGAACTGATGGTAATATGAATAATGGCTTCCCTGGTGGCTTAGTGACAAAGAATTCACCTGCCAGTGCAGGGACCCGAGTTCAATCCATGGGTCGAGAAGATCCCCTAGAGGAGGAAATGGCAACCCACTCCAGTACTCCTGCATGGAGAAACCCATGGACCGAGGAGCCTGCTGGGCTATACAGTCCATGAGGTCCCAAAAAGTCAGATACGACTTAGCGACTGAACAGTAGCAATGTAATAATAGTAATATCAATCCACAGAAATACATATAAAAAGTTAACATGAAGCAAAACTAGTTAGCAATTTGAAATAAACATATGACTTTCAGCTACACAGTAGTAAGGAAAAGCAAACTTCTCCTATGACCCTTACTCAAATTCCCAGTGAAATGAATGTTATTGACTCTAGTCGAAGGTGCTCAGGAAAGAAGGCTAAAGTTATGTTTGTTGAGCACCTAGCTGAACTCTGTATTCTGTTTATGGTTCTCCCAATTTATTTATATATATCTTTTCCGCTGCTTATCCTGTCTCACACTAAGTTTATAAATCCAGAGTGGATTATTTTAATAAAAGTATTGATAAATAGAATGGAAATACAGGGGCACTATATAAATGTTACATGGTTTTATTGGTTGATTATGCAACAATGACATTTGAAGTTCATTTCAGCTGCATCCCTTTATGAATCACCTCTTTACAGCAAGGGCCTTCTTTTTTGCAGAGCACTTGAAAAATACCATCCATGACATGCCACTAACATTTCTCCGAATGCACTGCCTGCTAGATGTATAGATTAGCATCGCTCAGATTCTTCTTACTCTTCATTCTAATCTAGGGGTCAATCAACTTTTCTGTAAAGGGCAGAGAATACTTATTTGAGATTAAATAGGCCATGTGGTTTGTGTTACAACTACCCAACTTTACTGTTGCTCCATGAAATGAATCATACCTAACACATGGACGTGGCAAATCTCAATAAAACTTGTCAACAAAACAAGTGGTGGGCCAGAGGGGCCCAAGTCTGCTGACTCCAGACGGAGACTGCCAGCACCCTAGCCTTTGGTTTTGTGAACTATCAGTAGTACTCACTGGGCACTCTGTTTTATCTCATTTAATCCCTACAACAAATCTCTGAGATGCATATTATTCTCCACTTTTTATTGCTGAGGAAATTAGGTTTTACCAAGTTGACTTGGTCTTCCCTGGTGGCTCAGTTAATAAAGAATTTGTGTGCAATGCAGGAGACTAAGCTTCAGTCCTTGGGTCGGGAAGATCCCCTGGAGGAGGAAATGGCAACCCACTCCAGTATTCTTTTCTGGAAAACCCCATGGACAGAGGAGCCTGGTGGGCTACTGTCCATAGGGGTCACCAAGAATCGGACACAACTGAGCAAGTAACACTTTCAAGTTGACCTGGAACGTTCCAGGTGAAGTGGTAAAGAGCTCACCTGCCAATGCGAGAAACCTAAAAGACATAGGTTTGATCCCTGGGTCTGGAAGATTCCCTGAAGGAGGATGTGGCAACCCACTCCAGTATTCTTGCCTGAAAAATTCCATGGACAGAGGAGCCTGGTGGTCTGCAGTACATGGGGTTGCAAAGAGTTGGACACAACTGAAGCAACTTAGTACATACAGAAGTTGACTTGAGTGACTTCTCCTAGTCTTGTGACAAGTAGCCTGGTCTGTCTGTGCAATAGCCCCATTCTTGTTCTGAGGCCACCGTCTCTTGCCCAGAATACTGTCCTTTAATCCTAACCAGGTTTCCTTGTTGCCCTCTCTCCTCCCTATAATTCACTCTTCTCACTGCATCAAGAATGTTCTTTTAAAAATGTAAATTAGGCAACTCCCTGTCAACTCAGTGGTTAGGACTCTGTACTTTTACTACTGCCATGGGCCCAGGTTTGATCCCTGCTAAAATCTCAGAAGCCAAGTGGCCCAGCTTAAAAAACAAAATGTAAATTAGATCCCATGACTGTCCTGCTTAAAACCCTCCAGTGGCTTCTATTGCCTTTAGAGTTAAAACCAAATTCCTGATCCTGCCTCCAAAGCCTGACATGGTCTCCCCACTGCCTGCATGACTGACCTTACTCTCTGCCCTTTCCCCTCTGCAGGTCCCAGCTTCAACAGCCTCAGTTCTATTTCTGAGACATGCCCAGATCCTAATGCCCTTATGATCTCTGCACACAATGCTTCCTTTGCCTGGAGCATCTTCTCTGCCCTTCCTCCAGGTCTTCACAGTTGCCTCCTTCTTGTCTTAGCCTCAAGATCATTTTCCCCCAGAAATCTTCTGTGATTATCCAGTCTATGCCTGGTTGTTGTTGTTGTTGTTGTTGTTCAGTGAATAAGTTATGTCTGGCCATTTGGGACCCTTCGGACTGCAGCACACCAGGCTCCCATGTCCTTCACCATCTCCTGGAGCTTGCTCAAACTCAAATCCATTGAGTGGGTGATGCTATCCAACTATCCTCTCCTCGGTTGTCCCCTTCTCCTCCTGCCTTCAATCTTTCCCAGCATCAGGGTCTTTTCCAATGAGTTAGTTCTTTGCATCAGGTGACCAAAGTATTGGAGCTTCAGTTTCAGCAACAGCACTTCCAAAAAATATTCATAGTTGATTTCCTTTAGAATTGACTGGTCTATGCCTTGTCATCAACCATTTTCTTTTCTGCATAGCTCTCATTATTATGGAATTTTTTAGGCTATTGTTCAGTGCCTATCTGTCCTACCAGAATGCAAGTTCCCTAGAAACAGGAATATCTTTCTGTCTTATTCACCACTATATCATCAGAGTATTCAGTAGTGTTTGGCATATAGTAAAGACTCAAATATTGATATTTATCAGTATCTGCTGAATGAGTGCTTGTCAACAAAAATCTCATGTTCTTCTTCACAGTTAAACCACTTCCCTGGACTGACTGAGGTTATTTCCCATAAGACACATCATAGCATTTGGTTAGGGAAGTATTTGATTTGTGTTGTTCCAGTCACATCCCTAACTTATAACCCCAAGGACAGAAGCAGAGGAAAACAAAATACACCAACTATGTTTGGCCAGTTAGTTCAATGACCAAAGATGATGATATGTTCCACTTAAAGAATAATACCCTTGAAAGCAACAGCCCAAACTTGATGTGGCTAAAATTCTATTGTTTAGAGAAGCAAGCTTGCTGAAATGATTTAACTCTTAAGTGCCATTCTTCAAAGGTCTCGTTAAAAATAAAAATAATATATAGTCTTTCCAGTTCCTCTATAGAAAATATTACAATGCTATCAAGTTTCAGTCCCCACAAAATCTGGATCCTCTCCAGAATATATCAGTAGCTAAGGAGAGGAATTTAGGGAAGCTTAACATGAGCCTGGTGGGCTGCAGTCCATTGGGTCACAAAGAGTCGGACACGACTGAGTGACTTTACTTACTTACTTAACATAAGCATGATTAAGGAGGCTCCCCAGAGTGGGCAGGATGAGACCTGGACTTTAATAGAGGGGTAGAATTCAGAAAGAATTCAGAAAATTGATAAGTGAATGCAACTGAAGAAGAGTTTTCAGAGTTCCTAATCTTCAAAGCTATGTTTATTGCAAGCATGCCAAATAAGTGTCCTTTTTTTTTCTTTTTGGGACCACATTATGTGGCACGTGGGGTCTTAGTTCTCTGACCAAGAATCAAACCTGCACCCCCTGCACTGGAAGCTCAAGAGTGTTAACCACGAGTCACCAGGGAAGTCCTAAGTAAATGTCCTTTATAGTGTCATCTCTAATTAATTGGTCGGGGTTCAGTAGAGAAGAGTGCTGTGATCAACTAGTGATGTCTGCCACAAGTCAGAGCTGGGGGAAGGGAACCATGCATGTCACACACTTGCCTTATCTGCTCAGATGTCTTAGGGACCTGTTTTCCCACACCATAATAAGAACATTTTGTTACACTTCAAATTTAACATCTCTTCACATGAAAATATCTTCTTTTTGATATATTGATATAAACTAATGTTGAGGTATTCCAGTACCGAGATGGAAGAAGAAAACAAGAAGAGGTATTTGTTTTTAGGAGAGGGTTCTCCCACTTTCTGCCTATATCCCACTGCTCTACAGTCCCTCTGCTTCTCAGACAGCAGTATGTGTGAGGCTGAAAGTAAGGATGTGGAGTTTCCAGGAGAGTGTCAATGCAGGCACAGAGGTCTATCTGGAGACCTTTAAAGGGAGGCAGAGAAGGAATTAATTTAGCAGGATACCAGATTAAAGAGGCTCAGTCTAAGAGGTCTTCTCTCTGTGTACATTTTCCCACTCATTCTCCTTTTGGCTGTAGCTCCTTTTCTTTTCTCATTTCTAGAAACAGTGGGAGGGACTTCCCTGGTGGTCCAGTGGTTAAGACTTCTCCTTCCATTGCAGGGAGTGCAGATTCAATCCCTGTTCAAGGAGCTAAAATCCCACATGCCTTACGGATAAAAAACTGAAACATAAAACAGAAGCCATATTGTAAACAAATTCAGTAAAGACTTTTAAAATGGTCCACATCAAAAAAAAATCTCAAAAACAAAAAAGAAAGAGAAACAGTGGGTTATGTGGAAGGAGGGATATGTGGAAATAGAAGAGCATCTCTGTGGCTTTGAAGCTCTCCAGGCACATGGGTTATGGAAAGGCCAAAGAGACCCTTTCCATCTGCTGGGCCCTAGACCACCCTGGCTGTAGGGTGACTACGCTCCATGTACACTTGGGCTGGCAGCTGTAGTCAAGACACAGACGTATAATGACAATAATAAAAGCTAACATTAATCAAGACCTAGCCATATGCCAAACATAGTGCTAAGTACTTGCAGTACCTTTTTCTTGTGGTCAGAAACATATAACAAAAGGGAAAGACTTTGGCATCAGGCAGACCTTGGCTTGAATCTGGGTTGCATCATTGATTACGTGTATGGTTTGGGTTATAATAGTCTGCCTCTCTGAGCCTCAGTTAACTTATGTATGTATTAGAAGATATTATAATATCCGTACGGCTTCGGTACTGCAGTAGAGATACTGTGTGTAAAGTACCTGCCCCTTAGGAGGCGCTCCATAAACAGATATTAGTGTTTTCATGGCTGTGAAACAAATTACCACAAATTTGACGGCTCATATCAGCATACTTTTTTTTTCTCTCTTGCAGGTCTTGGGGGCAGATGTTTGAAATGAGTCTTAAGGGAGGAAAACCAAGGTGTCAGCAGAGTAGGTGTGTTGAGTGTCAGGAGGAGGCTCCAGGTGAGAATCTGTTCCCTGCCTTCCCCAGCTTCTAGAGGCTATCCTGATTCCTCGGTTCACGTCCTCACATCACGTCACATTTTCTCCCCCAGCTTCCGCCACCACATGGCCATCTCCTCTTCTGTCATCACATTTCTGCCTCCCTCTTACAAGGACACTTGTAATTACATTCAGGGCCCACCCGGATAATCTAGGCTAATCTCCCCATCTCAGAATTCTTTAACTTAATCAAATCTGCAAAGTTCCCATTATCATATAATATTCACATTTTCCAGGAATAGCATCTGGACATTTCGGTGGGGTTGGGGGGAGGGCATTATTCAGCCTACCATAAAATGTTCCATGAATGGCCTCATTTAAGAGTAATGCTGCAGACTCATTTGAGCCCACCAAGGGAGACCAGCTAGGCACGTCAAGACCAGACCTTTGGCACATCAAATTGGGAATGTTTGAATCAATAGGATCCTATAGGCTTCCTTCCTTCCTTCCTTTTTAAGGAAGTGTTTCTAAATCATAGACTGCAAGGGCCCTCTGAGAAGAAAGGTAGGTCCCTCACCTTATAGATGAGAAGACTGAGTATTTGTAAAATGTCATGAAGCAACCCAGACTAGAGCCCAGGTACTCCCATTCCAAGGTTCCTGTTCTCTCCCTTATTTCTGAAAATAATTGCCTAATAAATATCTATAAGTTTCAATGTTAGCAAATATTATCTCTTTCATAGAAAGAATATGACAAAGCATCTCCTTTTGAAAAGCCAGCACAGCTGGAAATCCACCTGTGGGTGAAGAAACTGAAGTTTATATGTATTGTAGTGCTGTATTTTTTTAGATATATGTTTATTTTTAATTGAAATATGCTTGATGCACAGTATCAAACTATACACAATTTCAGGTGTACTTTGTAATATTTGACATTGGCATTCTTTATGAAATGATCACCATAATAGTAATCATGTCTAATCATCTGTCCCCATACAAAGTTATTACGATATTATTGACCATAATCTTCCTTATGCTGTATGTTACATTCTTGTCGCTTACTTGTTATACAACTGAAGGCTTGTACCTTTTTTAAAAAGCATTTTATTTTATATTGGAGTGTAGTTGATTACCAATGCTATGTTAGCTGCAGATGTTCAGCAAGATAATTCAGTTCTACATATACATGTATCTATTCTTCTTCAAATTCTTTCCCATTAAGGTTGTTACATAATATTGAGCAGAGTTCCCTGTGCTATACAGAGGGTCTTTGTTGGCTCTCCATTTTAAATATAAATGCTGGGTATTTTTGTTTGAGCCTACTACCTTTGTTCCTTGGGGTATGGAAGGTTTCTCACAGTTCCTTACAAACTCAGCTGGCATTGCTTATGATACGGAACTTGTCAAGAAACATTGATCTTTGGGGGGAAAAGGAAAAATTAACCAGTGATTCTGCACTGACTGGGCACCCCACCCAACCAGATTCACCAGGAGGGCTTTTTCCTCTGCCATCACACCTAAGGGCAGTGGGTCTCAAGGTGTGGTGTCTGGAGCATAATATAGATCACCTGAAACTTACTACAATTGCAAATCATTGCGCCTCACCCACGACCATATCCAAAGTCTGAGGTTGGGGCCCAGCAATCTGTATCAATAGCCCCTGATGATGTCAGCTCCAGGGTTAGAACCAATTCCTTAAGTCAATGCCAGACTTCTCTGGGATGAATGGGGCGGATGAGCAGGAGAAAAGGGCAAGATCAAGGTTTGCTTCCCAAGTTGAGAATGACCATAGACATGATTACATCTAAGGGTTTTCTTCTTGGGTGCTTTGGGATGGAGAGCTCTGGTCCAGACTATGACTTCAAGGATATAGGATATGCAATTGTCATAGGAGAAGCAATCAGCAAAGGATAAAATCATATGGACAATACTATGGAGAGAATTCAGAAGGATTCAAGACTGTGTGATTTTGGGTGACAGCAAAGAGAATAATTTCAACCCATGTGATAGGGAAACATGGAATATATAGGAAAAAATCTTGCATCCCAATAAACCTAGACACCTGAAAAAAAATTCACAAAAGAGCAAGGAAAGGAAGATGGAGTCCCAGCAGCAAAATCATTACAAGAGAAACTGAGGAACTTCCTTATGGTCCAGTAGCTAAGACTCCAAGTGGACCATAAAGAAGGCTAACTGCCAAAGAATCGATGCTTTCTAACTGTGATGCTGGAGAAGATGCTTGAGAGTCCCTTGGACAGCAAGGAGATCAAACCAGTCAATTCTACAGGAAAAAAAAAAACCCTGAATATTCAGTGGAAGGACAGATGTTGAAGCTCCAATACTTTGACTACCTGATGGGAAGAGCTGACTCATAAAAGACTCTCATGCTGGGAAGATTGAATGCAAAAGAAGAAGGGTGGGCAGAGGATGAGATGGTTGATTGGCATCATTGACTTAATGGACATGAGTTTGAGCAAATTCCAGGAGATAGTGAAGGACAGGGAAGCCTGGTGTATTGCAATCCAATACAATAAGAGTCAAAAAGAGTCAGACACATCTGAGTGTCTGAACAGCAGCAATGATGCAGGGAGCCCTGGTTCAATCCCTGGTCAGCGAACTAGATCCCACATTCTGCAACTAAGACCCAGTGAAGCCAAATAAATAAATATTAAAAAAAAAAAACCCTGACTGCTTGCAGGGTGACATCAGCAGAGATTTATCAAACTTGTAAAGAAACTATTTAGGAGCTTCCTGTTGGAAGTTGGCTTGAGTTCAGCTTACATGGGGGCTATGAAGTGCAGTAGGGGAAGATGCCTTTCTCTTCTTCGGTCACAAGATAAGATACTAAGATTCTTCACACTTATCAGGGAGCAGGAATTCCACCTTCCACCTATTAGGACATGGATCTAAGGTCCTGGGGGAGTCTTCCCTAGTAGCTTAGCTGGTAAAGAATCTGCCTGCAATGTTCAATCTGCCCCCGGTTCAATTCCTGGTTGGGAAGATCCCCTGGAGAAGGGATAGGCTACCCACTCCAGTATTCTTGGGCTTCCCTGGTGGCTCAGCTGGTAAAGAATCCTCCTGCAATGTGGGAGACCTGGGTTCGATCCCTGGGTGGGGAAGATCCCCTAGAGGAGGGCATGGCAACCCATCTTCACTATTCTTGCCTGGAGAATCCCCGTGAGATCCTGGTGGGCTACAGGATCTACAGTCCATGGGGTCGCAAAGAGTTGGACATGACTGAGCAACTAAGCACACACACCACTAGGGTCCTGGGAGCTTCCACCTAATAGGACGTGGATCCAAGATCCCGATTCTTAACTAGGGGTTATTTGTTCCCCTGGGTATATGTAGTGATGTCTGGAGACATTTTTAATTGTCACAGGCTGTACGGTTCCTGTTGGCATGCAATGAAGAAAGGCCGGGAACGCTGCTGACCAATCTCTAGTGCACAGGACAGCCCTCCGCAAGAAATTATCTGGCTCCAGAGGGCAACAGTGCTGAGGTTGAGAAATGCTGCTCTTGGATAAGATGCACGGACAGCGCCCACCTCGGTCACATCTTAGGTATCAGTCTTCCCAGATGAGAGCCTCTTGTTTGCAGGCAGCAAACTGTATCTTAGAGTATTCCTGCCAAGTCAAAGTGAGGCCAACTATTAGTGACTGGGAGAACTGGGAGTGGTGAGCTGTTGTTGACCAGATGAAGACTTGATGGCTGGACTCAAAGTAATATCAAGTAAACAGGTCAGATAGACAATCCCATCTTCTCTATCTAAAGGAACTCAGTGATCTAGTCACCTGTCTCTTTCCCAGTGGGTGGGCAATGGCTGTCTTCAGGTCAGCAATTCTAGCCTTGCAAGGAGTGGTACACAAGGATATATATAGCCTTGGGATGGGAAATGTACTATTTAACCAACCACTCTGCACATCAAACGTGAATTACACTGATTCTGAATCACCAGTACCATTTCATCATTTAACTAGCAAAGGTTAAAAGCTAGTCATTATAAAAGAAGCCCTGTAATGAACTTCTCTGTAACCTTGTGTGATGAGAGATCCAAGAGACTAGCACTTAATGTGTTCCAAGGATACACTGTGTATTTAACCTAAAGATCTGTCTATTAATACTTTCTGTCTAGAATCACCCGTGGCTACCAGATGTTCAATTAAGAGAGTTTTGAATACAGTTCACTAAAGGTACAGAAGAATAAAAATCTGATTTCACCCAACTCTGATATCTTTCCCTGGAATTATTCATACTTAAATATAATTATTTCCTACCCGACCCCCCAATTTTTTTGTCCACTTTATTAGATAGTGATGATGTAAAAATTTGCAGGCAAAATATAGGTTTATTGGATGACTCTACTAATTTTCATTGTTCTTCTAATTAGTTAGGTAACATTTCTAAGTTTATCTTAATTGTTTTTTAACTCCTTAATTAAAACTGCCTGAAATTTAATTAACTTCTAATTAATTCTTATACTTCTTCCTCCACTTCACAAGCAAAGGGGTTGAGATAAAGAAATATAGGGTATGGTTTTCAGTATGTAACTGGTTTTCAGTATGTACATTGAAATTAAAGCAGTTGTCTTTTTTTAATTGGGTGATTTGACTAGATAGGCTCAGTCTTAAAAATATATATTTATTTAGCTCTCTTAGTTGGAGGCATGTGGGATCTTTAAATGCAGCATGCAAACTCTTAGTCGTGGCATATGGAATCTAGTTTACTGACCAGGGATAGAATCCAGTCCCCCTGCACTGGGAGCACGAAGTCTAAGCCTCTGGACCACAGGGGAAATCCCAGACCAGTCTTTTTTCAGGATATTTTTTCCTGGCTCCACACCTGGTTACCTACTAAAGCCCATAGAAAAATTTTGCTTTGGCCTCAGCTTCTGGAGACCATGAATTATGAGCCTACTTTCTTTGCTAATGTCATGAATGTCTTTGGTCATATATTTATTTGGTCTGATGAATCCACAAGAGTTAAACTTTTCTCTGGATAAAACATTGACCTATTGTGAAGCCTGTTAATTTTTTCCTGGTCACTGAGTTATGAGTCATCACGAGGAAATCACTCTGACTCTGCACCAGGCTATAGGAGTCAGTGAAAGGAATTCATGTGCCCAAGCCAACGCTCAGGAGACTGGCCTGGGCACAATTACTGCAATTACTGTTAAAAACGTCAGAAAAGAGATGTGATCTGAAATAAGACCTGGTGTTCTATTAAATGTAATTTCTTTTTCACTCTGATCTTGCACAATCACATAGGCTCACCTTTGCACGTATGCACACGCACACACACACAGACTTCTCTGTGCACACAATTTCTTTTATTTTCCCTGGCACACAATTTCTAAATCTCCACTTTTCTATTTTAATTGACACATCCTCATATATTATTAAGATTCTTCTCAGAGAAGTCTTTTCTCAAAATTGTGAACAGACTTGTCTTGACATCAAGCTCTTGTTAAAAATATTATCCATCTACCCCTTACTGTTAGCCTCATTCCTACTTGTCCATGAAAACTTAGTTCAGTGACTGCCACCTCCCCTGGAAAGTCTTCCGGGATGCTCCAGTCCCAGGCAGAGGGAGGTGTTTATCCTCTGCCTCTCTGAGTACATGTGCTTTTCTCTCTGTTGTAAATGAGTGTGACTAGGAAAACTCCCTCCCCTGCCTTCTGCCTCTGCCTATGAGTTCCTTACAACTGACGTTTTTTTAAATTGAAGTATTGTTGATTTACAATGTTGTATTAGTTTCAACGGTAGAGCATATATGTATGTATAACTGAATCACACACACATATATATGTATATATATATTCTTTTCCATAATAGGTTATTATAGGATATTGAGTATAGTTCCCTGTGCTATACACTATGTCTTTGTTGTTTTCCTGTTTTATATATTGTAGTGTGTATAGGTTAATACCAAACTCCTAACTTATCCCCTCTCCCCTAGCTATCCCCTTTGTTGCTGCTGCTGCTAAGTTGCTTCAGTTGTGTCTGATACTGTGAGACCCCATAGACGGCAGCCCACCAGGCTCCCCTGTCCCTGGGATTCTCCAGGCAAGAACACTGGAGTGGGTGCTATCCCCTTGAGTCATCAATAAGTTTGTTTTCTATGCCTGTGAGTCTATTCTGTTTTTATGAATAAGTTCTTTTGTATCATTTTTTAGATTCCATGTATAAGTGATATCATATGATGTTTTTCTTTCTCGTCTAACGACTGATGGTTTTATAAGCCTTGTACATCTGGTGCTCAGGACAGTCTCTTACATACTATTAACAGGTACCAAATACACATTTTATCAATTTTCCTCCATAGGCTTAGTGATAGAATGAAAAAAATACAGGAATGCATGACTATCAGAAACATGGAATTCACAGAGATGTGTCTGGAAAGACAGATATTCCTGCGAGGCAACCAACCAATATGATTAGGAACCGCTGCACTCCATAATATCCAGAGATATGTTAAGTTGGACAACTTCTACTCTGGCTTAGAAAAAATGCATTCATTTATCCAAGAAACACTTAGCTGTGTTTTAAAAATCAAGCTCTGAACTATTTTGTAGGAACTGAAGAACTGCTAAAAAAAGCACCAGGGGTGCCAAGATTGTTATAACAAAGAGAGATAAGAACCCAACAAAGGTACATATAATATGACAGCACGTGATGAGATCTGGAGTCAGACTAAGTTCAAGACACTCACCATTGATTACTGATCATTGATTATTATCAAGGTTACTTGGGCTAGAGACTTACCCTTGCCAAGCCTTGGGATCCTTACCTGTAGAATGGAAATCTAATAACTCATGTAATATTTCAGAACTTTATAATGTTATTTTGATTATTAGCTTATAATCCTTATAAAGCACTTAACAGTAAGTGCTTTAAATAAGGCATTAACAGTAATGCCTTGGACATGGGAAACACTCAGTAAATGTCAGTGTTTCTTTACCACTACTTGAATAGTACAAAATATGAAAGAATGTTCTACTTAATGAGTAGAGACAGGGATAGTGAATGGTGATATTTTTTAAACTTTGTTTATTTTATGCCTAATTTTTAAAAATTTGTCAACATTATTTATACATTTTAATTGAAATATAGTTAATTTGCAATGTTGTGTTAGTTTCTAGTTACAGCAAAGTGATTCAATTATACATACATATGTATATATTCTTTTTCAGATTCTTTTCCACTACAACATAGGTTATTATAAGATATTGAGTATAGTTTCCTGTGCTATTACAGTAGGTCCTTGTTGTTTATAAAGTAGTATGTATGAATTAATTCCAAACTCCTAATTTATCTCTCCTCCCCTCTTTAATACATAAAAAAACTAACTCATTACTTAACCACAGTAGAAAACAAAGATTAGGCCTCACCGTCTGCAACGGCCCACATTCTGTCTGTGGAGTGTGTTTCTCTCTAAATAAATCCATTCTTACCTTAAAAAAAATGAAAAACAAAAGTTAAACATAAATCACCTACATTCTCAAATGAACACTTTGGTACACATTGTTCCACAGTTTTTTATTTCCTTGTATAGAGATCATATTAAACTTACTATTTGGTATCATATTTTTCCATTACTGTCAATAATTATGTATTTGCGCCATAGCTCTTTACAGTTCCATGCATTCATTGTATTATTGCATACATTGTATCTAGTTGATTGCCTCTCAGAGTATTTTTCTTTGTTCTATTAGAATCAACACTGTAAAGAACATCTCTTCCTGCCAATGGTCTGATAATCATCTGATAATTTTTCTGAAGGGAACAATTACTCATCAACAGTTAAATTTTATTTTACTACTTTATTTACTTTGTTCAGTAGATAAAACATTTGCATATTTCAAATAGCAAAACCACATAGAAATCATAATTTTGCTAACACTCTGTCTCCATCTACCTTCTCAGTTTCTCCCATCATAGAAAATCATTTTGATCACGTTATTATGTAACTTTATAGTATTGTCAGGCAAGGGTGTGCTCCTCGGTTCTGTCTCGTCACAACAAAGATTTGGAGTGACCGACGTTAAAGCCCCCCTAAGCGTGTCACAGCTCTCGGGTCTTGGACAGACTGTGTTATAGCTCTCAGGTCTCGAACGGACCGTGTTGTAGCTCTTAGACAAATTGGTGTTACAGCTCCGTGTTACAGTTCTATTCTATTTAGATAATAGCAGGAAAATCCATCTTCGAAGCGTGAGGGCATGTTGACCCAAAGATGGGAAGAGAAGAGCTCCCAGCGCGCGGGGGAGAGAGAGAGAGAGAGCCCTTTGGCTCCTCTTTTTATATGTTTTTTTTTCTTCCCCCTGGGCCTGTCCTATGCAAATTGGGCTTAGCCAGGAGTGCCGTTCTACCTGAAGTCCTCACTCCGGTCCTCGGACCTTCCTTTGACCTTCCTCTGTTCTATTTTCGCAGGCTTTTCCCTTCCTTGTCTTTTAGCCACCACCATTTTGGACTCCTTTTCCCTATTCTAACTATCTGTTAGCAAATGCTCCATATGTATTCTTATTTTCCCACTTCTTACCCCAAAACTAGCATTGCATACTCAAGTTCTGCACCTTGTTTTCTCATATAGCAGTATATGGGAGATGATACCATTTTGGTACATAAGAAACTGACTCTCTTTTCCCTTCACTTCCCTCTCAGCCCTCTCTTAAAAAAAAAAAAATTAGGATTACACTTTGTGGAGATATCATTTGTTCTCCTAGACTGTCTCCCTGCTCTAACCCCCAGGATAGGATTAGATTAATTTAACCCTGCCCTCTACACCCCTTCACCCCTTCCTGGCTTAGTAATGACAGGACAGGAAGAGCAACCCAATCTAGGAAACTGCCTGAAAATGATGAAAAAGTGTTAGTCGCTCAGTTGCATCTGATTCTCAGTGACTCCATCGACTGTAGGCCACCAGGCTCCTCTGTCCATGGAATTCTCAAGGCAAGAATATTGGAGTGGGTAGCCATCCCTTTCTCCAGAGAATCTTCCTGATCCAGGGATCAGACTCTGGTCTTCTGCATTGTAGGCAGATTCTTTACCATCTGAGCCACCAGGGAAACATAGGAAACTGCCTAGATTGTTGCAAATTCCTGGGAGACAGCATGTGTCCACCATTTTTTCCAATCTATTCCTTTTAAAAGGAATAGATACATACATATATATATTTTATTCATATACATATGTATGTATACATATACATTTTATACATATATATATATTTTTTTTTTTTTTTACTTTTTGAGCATGCCTTGTGGCCTGTGCATGTATGGATGTGAGAGTTGGACTGTGAAGAAAGCTGAGCACTGAAAAATTGATGCTTTTGAACTGTGGTGTTGGAGAAGACTCTTGAGAGTCCCTTGGACTGCAAGGAGATCCAACCAGTCCATTCTAAAGGAGATCAGCCCTGGGTGTTCTTTGGAAGGAATGATGCTAAAGCTGAAACTCCAGTACTTTGGCCACCTCACGCAAAGAGCTGACTCACTGGAAAAGACTCTGATTCTGGGAGGGATTGGGGGCAGGAGGAGAAGGGGACGACAGAGGATGAGATGGCTGGATAGCATCACTGACTCGATGGACGTGAGTTTGAGTGAACTCCGGGAGTTAGTGATGGACAGGGAGGCTTGGCGTGCTGCGATTCATGGGGTCGCAAAGAGTCGGACACGACTGAGCGACTTAACTGAACTGAACTGTGGCCTGTGAGTTCTTACTTCCTGACTAGGGATTGAACCTTGATCCCCTGCATTTGGAGGGCAGACTGGATCACAGGTTCAATCCCTAGAGCACCAGTTCTAATAGTAAACTGAGGAACTAGAGTTCCTCCAGTCTAACTTCTTGATTACTAGGATTTCCTTCCAAACAGAAACATGTGAACAGACTCTGAGAGATATTTATAACCACATGCTTTGTTTACAGCAGCTCTGAGCAAAAACAGTGGGGAAAACACAGGTGTATGGAACCAGAACACTCTCCCTAGCAGGGGCTTGTTAATCCTGTATGTACATAAACCCTTTTCCTCTCCTCCATGACTTCATTCTTTGTTTAAAGCACAGACCTCTCCCAAAACTATCCCCTGACTTTCTTCCAAAGAATGCTAACTAGGCCAAGATCCCTAATGACTGCTTTATTTGCATGTAAGTTTTCTCATTATAATATAATTACCCTAAATTCATGATCCTATCACCAAGGTCAACCAGAACCTGATAAAAGACAGTGAAACTTTTAAGTAGTTGTTCTATTTCCTTTCATTGGTTTACCTTCAGCTTTTTAAGGCTGCTGTTTCTCTGTTCTGGCTGACTTTCAGTTTCTCTTGAAATGACTGAGTTCAGAACTTTCATGATCATCTGTGGTTTAAGACTCCTGCTTCCAATGTAAAGGATTCGATCCCTAACCGGGGAACTAAGATTCACATACTATTGTACAGTGCGGCCAAAAATTTAAAAAATAATTTTTAAAAAAAGAGAGTAAAAAGAAAAAGAAACTATTGAATTCATTCCTTCCATTACTACCGACTAAAACTGAGGCCTTTCTCCTCCTCTTAGCCAGAACATTGTAGACCTTTCTCATTCAACGAATTATAGGTAAAAGAGATAGCCATTCAGGGACTTCCCTAGTGGTCTAATGGTTGAGAATCCATCTGCTGATGCAGGAGACATGGGTTAATGCAGGAGGCATTAACCAGGGTTGCAGGAGACATCCCTGGTCTGGGATGATCCCACATGCCGCAGAGCAGCCAAGCCCATGCACTGCAAATATGAAGCCTGAGCATCTACAGCTGTGCTCTGCAACAAGAGAAGCCCCTGCTATGGGAAGCCTGCCCACCAGAGCTAAGAGAGTATCTCCCGCTCACCACAACCAGAGAAAGCCCACAAGTAGCAATGAAGACCCAGCACAGCCAAAAGTAAAATAAATGAATAAATCTTAAAAAATATATGTTTTTTTAAAAAAAGCAGATAGTCCTTCCAGAAAGAATGCAATACAATGTGACTGAAGAATCCCAAGTTGTTTGACGCTACGATGTAGCACAGCATGAAGCATCAGGGCTATCAGGAGATGTGATAGGTTAGATAGACTGGAATTGTATTGTAAAGAAAGGACAATGCCAGGCTAATCAATTTAGGCTCTATTATCTCTGTGACAAAGAGCTACTGAATAATATTAAAGAAAGTACTAACATGGCTATAGAGATAGAGGAGACACTGGAGGGAGAACAACCAGGCAGTTATTGAAATGATAACCAAGAAGTGTGAGGACATGGGGGCCTTACCTGGTGATCCAGTTGCTCTGAGCTCCCAGTGCAGAGGATCTGGAGTGGATCCTTGGTCAGAGAACTGTTCCCGAGGTGGCTCAGTGGTAAAGAATCCACCTGCAATGCAGGAGAGTTGGGTTAGACCCCTGGGTCAGATCTCCTAGAGAAGGAAATGGCAACCCACTCCAACAGTCTTACCTGAAGAATCCCATGGACAGAGGAGCCTGGCAGGCTATAGCCCATGGGGTCGCAAAGGAGTCAGAGACGACTTAGTGACTAATGACAACAGAGAACTAGATCTCACATGCTTCAAATAAGAGTTTGCACGTCACAACTAAAGATCTATGGTGCTGCAACAAAGACTGAGTATCCTGCATGCCACAGCTAAGACCTGGAGACAAATAAATAAATACTAAAAAAAAAAAAAAGTGATAAGGACATAAACTGAGGGAGTGGCAATAGGAATGGAAAGAAAAGAAAAGGTAGAAATGGTAGACTATACATGTCAAACTGGACATGACTTGGGAGAAAGGAGACCATCACAACTTCTGGAGTGGGTGAAATGGAGAAGCAATATCTGGTTGAGAAAGATATTAGAGGTTAAGATGCCAGTGGGAAATCCAGGTGGAAATGTCCAGTAGAAGTGAGCGTGGAGCTCAGAAGAGAGGTGAGGATTAGAAATATGCACTTGGTCACCTTCGAGTTCAATGAGACTACCTCTGCAAAGAAAGAGAATAGAGTGAGAAGTGAACACCCAAGTGGAACCTTGGGAACCATGATGGAGAGAAAGGAAATCAGCCAGTGAAGGAGACTGGAAAGCAGAAACCAGTGGTAAGAAGAAAACCACAAGAGAGTTTTCTTGTGGCATTGAGAAAGATATGTTTTTTTTTTTTTATTAAAAAATTTTTTTGGAAAGATGTAGTTTTTAAAAGAGTTTCAAAAGAAAAAGTATTGCCAAAAATATTGAACACCTCATAGAAGTCATACAAATTTATGCATGTATAGCAAGACATGCTTCCTGTCTGACTTTTGTATCTGAATAAATAATGAATCACACCCTTTATACTTCTGAAAATAACCTAATGAACTTTTTCCCCCCAAATTCCTTCTATAGCCTTGCCTTCTATCTTCAATCTTTTTAAATAGCCAGTATTTCTTTGTCATCAGTATGTGTATACCATTCTTGCCCTACCCTTATCTCTGTTTCACTACAGAATCATTTACTGGACCGTTCCCGTGTGCTAAGCCCTGTCCCATCCCTGTGGATTCAGAGAGAACCTGTCTCTGTCTTCTGGCCCTCATAGTTGGCGTTCTTGTCATCTTAAACTAAACAACTGCAAATCACTAGGAGACTCATGGAAAGTGCTGGACTAAAGGGCAGCATGGAAGAGCTGGGCTTTTCATTTTTAGTTTTGTTTGTCACAGGGCATGCAGAATCTTAGTAACCCGGTCTGGGGTCCAACCATACTTCCTCCCTATAGGGAGGCTTGGAATCTTAACCACTGGATTGATTGCCAGGGAATTCCCAGACAGACGACTCTTGACCACCAGTCCCCACCCTCCCCTGACGCTTTCTGGGCTCAGTTACACAGTCTAAGGAGGAAGAGAAGGAAAGAGAAAAGATACAAGTGCTCGATCAGTCAGCATGTCTAACTTTCTTGTGAACCCACGGAGTGTAGCCTGCCAGGCTCTGTCCATGGAATTTTCCAGGAAAGAATATTGGAGAGGGTTGCCATTGCCTCCTCTAGGTGATTTTCCCGACCTCAGGGATCGAATCCATGTCTCCCCCACTGGCAGGCAGATTCTTTATCTCTGCACCACCTGCAGAGATAAAGCCCTAAGATAAAGCAAATTTTAAAATTTTTTAATAAAAAGTTGAGGGGAAACATAGATGCACAGTCTTTAAGATTGTACAGAGGAAACTACACACAAATACAAGAAATGATGATTCAGGATAGCAGTCACTCAAGGCTGGAATAGGATGCTACACAGAGGATCACACTTGTGTAAGCTATTGTTAAGATCCCAGTTTTGATACTGGGTTATGGTTTCATGAGTGCTTATTACTGTAAATTAATAATTATATGAATAAAGATGGCTAAAGAGGCACCAATGATGGAAATGTGTCATGAACTATTAATCCACTTCCTTGTGGATTACTACACCCAGAAAAACACTGAAAATTACCAGATATCTTTCTAAAAACTTTTTATTGGGGTAAAAATTACATAATATCAACCATATTTTAACCATACTTAACTGTACATTTCAGGGGCACTAAGTGTCACTTGGCCATGCAGTTCTCACCATCATCCATCTTCCAAGTTTTCCTAAACTGAAACTGTGTCCCCATTAAACACTAAGTCCCCATTCTCCCTCCTTCCTCACACCATCCCCAGCCTCTGGCATCTTCCCATGTATTAATACTTTCTGGCTCTATTTATTTGACTATTCGAATAGTCATATAAATAGTCCACTATATCTCATATAAGTGGAGTCAAAAAGTTTTTGTCTGCACCTACTGTATACTGGAATGCATTTTTGAGGAATAACCAGCTATCTTGAGTGGAAATTCTAGTAAGGAGAGAAAAGCCAGACCTACGGCTGTTTGAGAATGAGCTCGGAATTTTTTCATCCCTTTCATCTGAAACTGATCACTGTGGTGGTCCAAGAATAATGAACAACCATTTTAAATACTCTATTATTACCCAATGATTCAACCTTGTTTAATCACATTCTTATTTAAAGAAAACGGTATACTTCTACTGTTCTTTAAGGAGACACCAATGAGAATGAAAGTATCCTTGCAGTATGCAGTATGAGGGCTAAACATATAATTCCTATTTACCAAAATCAGTGTCAATAACATTTCCAATAATTTATCATCTTAGAGTGTCATATTTCTTTTTCTTACACGTACATGGAAGATTGCATGGTAGTAGGGAAGCTGAGCTTTGGAGTCAGAAAACCCTGGGTTCAAGGCTCCCTTCTACCTCTTATCAACTATCTGACAGTGGGCAAATTATTTATCTACTCCAAATCTTGCTTTCCTCCTCTGAAGCCGAATCTGTACTGATAGAACTGTAGCATTTTTGAAGAAAGACTATGTAAAGTTCTTAGCACAGTTCATGGCATAAGTCTAAATGTTATAAAGAAGGTAGCTAATATTTTCATACTGAAATTTTTAAACTGCTTTATCTCTTTCCATATGCACATGGGCTTTCCAGGCGGTGCTAGTGGTTAAAGAATTTAGCTGCCAATGCAGGAGATGTAAGAGACACAGTTTAAATCCCTGGGTCAGGAAGAACCCCTGCAGGAGGGCATGCCATCCATCCCACTATTCTTGCTTGCCTGGAGAATCCCATGGACAGAGGAGCCTGGAGGGCTACAGTTCCTGGGGTCACAAAGAGCTGGACACGACTGAAGCGACTTAGCACACACAGTGCACATACACGTGTATTAATACACGTTTATGGATTTCCTGCTTACTGACAAAGTTACACTGTTTATTGTCTGGAATTTAAATAATACAAATAAGTCCTAGGAGCTCTGAAGATAGGGGAAATGTAAAAACTTTAGGTCCTTAACACTCTCTCATTTCTCATTAGGTGATCTCTAAGGCTCCATCAGCTTTAACACGTTATTGTCTTTTAAATTCTATGATTATTGCCTTTGCAAATGCTCAGAAGGCATTGAATGGAAAGCAAGCTTAGTTTTGGTTTTGGAGTTTTATTATATTTTTAACGATGAAAGAGGATGGTCAACTCAGACATTTTCATGACTAGGCAAGTTTATAAAGTGTCTACTCCAACACTAGGACATGCATTTTTGATATTCAGTAACCACAGTACTGGGGCCATATTTCATTTGAAATTTCTGTTTGCTCTGCTGATTTCTTTGCATTCCTTTCCTTAAACTGCTGAGGAAGGTATTTATAAATCTTTTCAAATACTATACTTTACTCCAAAGATGTATTGATTGTAGACATAATCATTCTAGGTGTCTCAGTTTGATTTCTTCCTTTCTTTCCTTTCTTTTTTTCTTAGTAAAAAACAAGGTCATTGAAGAGAGTTGTTCTGATATGAATTTTCATATATCGTGATCTTTGCACTGTGAAGCCTTGGAAAGTGTTAGTTAAATGGCAGCAGCTTGAAGCTGCAAGTAAATTTTAGTAGCAGTACGTTCCCTTTTAGTGTGTGGTCACTGTCCAGCTGGCTCAGTGGTAAAGAATCTACTTGCCAAGCAGGAGACATGGGTTCCATCCTTGGGTTGGGAAGATCCCCTTGAGAAGGGCGTGGCAACCCACTTTAGTATTCTTGCCTGGAGAATTCCATGGACTGTGGAACCTGGTGGGCTATAGTCCATGAGGTTGCTGAAGAGACGCATATGACTAAACAGCAGCAGCAGCATTGTAAAAACAACATAAAGCTATTTTAATGGAAATGCTTTTAAGTGACCACACTTTCCATCACACTAAGAGAACAATTCTGTGTCTATTTCTTTCTGGGATAAATTCATGCTTTTATAAACTTGCCATCATAGTATATGTGTCTGAGTCTGTGGTATTTGATTAAGGGAAATGTCATAATTTACTGATTAAACTATTTCCTTATTAGCTTCTAGATTGGCTCTAAATTGTCTTTCTAATTTTTTGTTATTAGAAAATGTTGCAATCTGCTTTTCCAAATATATGACTTTTATTCATATAAAATTTTTTCCTTATGATGAAACAATGTTGGAGGAAATACTAAATTTCCAACAATAAAACAGCCTGGTTATTTTAGCTCTTCAGTGCTATATTACTTTCCAAAAGGGTGTGTGTATGTATATAAAATACAGCAATACAGCACAGCAACATAGATTTTAGGATATTATCTATAATGAGTATACCAAAAATATACTTCTTCCCACTTAAATTATTTAACCAAGAGAACACACCAAAATTAACTTTTACTAATTTTTCTTTTCTTCTTCTCTCCTCCTCCTCTTTCTTCTTCATCTTCTTTTTCTCCTTCTTCCTTTACAATAATCAATAAGAGACTTGGATGTAATATTCTAGGTTCAATTTAAAAAAAAAAGACTTTCCATTCAAGGCCATAAGTAGTTATTGGTTATTGTGAAGAAGCTAAATACTGACTAGTTTTTTGGGCTTGCAAACTCAGCTAGATCACCTTTTAAAAATGGGTACCTTGAGTTTACTCACTTGTCTAAAGATGTTGTTGTTCAGTCACTCAGTCATGTCTGACTCTTTGTGACCCCATGAATTGCAGTACACCAGGCTCTCCTGTCCTGCACTATCTCCTGGAGCTTGCTCAAACTCATGTCCACTGAATCAGTGGACCATCAGTGAACCATTGAACCATCTCATCCTCTGTCGTCCCCTTCTCCTCCTGTCTTTAATCTTTCCCGGCATCAGGGTCTTTTCCAATGAGTCAATTCTTCGCATCAGTTGGCCAAAGTATTGGAGTTTCAACTTCAGCATCAGTCCTTTCAATGAATATTCAGAACTGCTTGCCTTTAGAACTGACTGGTTGGATCTCCTCACAGTCCAAGGAACTCTCAAGAGTCTTCTCCAACAGCACAGTTCAAAAGCATCAATTTTTCAGCTCTCAGCTTTCTTTATAGTCCAACTCTCACATCATACCTGACTACTGGAAAAACCATAGCTTTGACCAGACGGACCTTTGTGGGCCAAATAATGTCTCTGCTTTTTAATACACTGTCTAGGTTTGTCTAAAGCTACAATCTAGCAAATGTACTTGTCATATTTTTCTTAGCCATGGAATAACTGAATCAAGTTTACAACCATTCCAAAATATAGACAAGAAGAAAAATACTTGGCTTGGAACCAGTAGAGATGATAACAGCTTCAGCTACTTTACCAATTTGTCTCTACTACCCTCTAGTGGAACTGTAGTCATAATAGCCTTACAGCATTGCCTCCGGATTTAACACACACACACACACACACACACACACACACACTCACACTCACACACACGTGCATGCTTGTATGTGTGCGTGCAGAGCATGTGTGCACATGTGAGTGTGTGTGTGTGTGTGTGTGTAGAGATTTATAAATTTCTGCCTTGTAGAACTGGTCCCAGCCTTGGATATGAAAAATGCCTGGAGGGAGTTATCTTTTAACTGGCATTCTTTTTCCTCTTCCTGGTGGCTCAGAAGGTTAAGCGTCTGCCTACAATGCGGGAGATCTGAGTTCAGTCCCTGAGTTGGGAAGATCTCCTGGAGAAGGAAATGGCAACCCACTCCAGTATTCTTGCCTGGAAAATCCCATGAACGGAGGAACCTGTTAGGCTGCAGTCCATGGGATCACAAAGAGTAGGACACAACCGAGCAACTTCACTTTCACTTTCTTTCTTGTTCCTCTCTCTTCCCACACTAATCCTTTCTGGGGAGCACTGGCAGACTAATCTGTTTAAAGGGGAAATGTGATCCTATCACTCCCCTGCTGAACAGAGTGAGAAAACCTTCAGTCCTTCCTTTTGGGCTTTCTGAAGTGCTGGTAACCTTCCCCACCATGACCTCAGAAACTCTTCACAATAAGAATCCAGCTCTCCTTTCTGCTCTTCTACCCTCTTACCTCCTGTCTCACCCCACCTTCCAGCCAAATCCCACTGCTTGATGTTCTCCACTTCTGGCTATGCTTTCCCTTTCTGCTTACCTTGGGGATGACTCTAGTAGTCATCTCCACCCCACCAACTTCCTTCTTATATCTATATTTGCCAGAATTATGCTCACATTTCAAGACTTCTTTCAAATGTCACTGCTGCTGCTGCTACTGCTAAGTCGCTTCAGTCATATCTGACTCTGTGCGACCCCATAGATGGCAGCCCACCAGGCTCCCCCATCCCTGGGATTCTCCAGGCAAGAACACTGGAGTGAGCTGCCATTTCCTTCTCCAATGCATGGAAGTGAAAAGTGAAAGTGAAGTCACTCAGTGGTGTCCGACTCTTCGCAACCCCATGGGCTGCAGCCTACCAGGCTCCTCCACTCATGGTATTTTCCAGGCAAGGGTAGTGGAGTGGGTCGCCAGTGCCTTCTCTGTTCAAATGTCACTACTTACTTTTTTTAAAAAATTAATTTATTTGACTTCACTGGGTCTTAGTTGCGGCATGTGGGATCTAGTTCCCTGACCAAGGATGGGCCTTGGGCCGCCTACATTGGGAGTATGGAGTCTTAGCCACTGAACCACCCAGGAATGTCCCCCAAGCGCACTTTCATTCAGCGTGATCAAGCTCCCTTCATCAATTTCATGCAAGCCAGATACATCTCTGACACTATGCCACCTGTTATGTATGCTATTTTCTTTGCCTGGTTGTTCTCCTCAGGTGTCTCTCCTTCAATTCCCATTTAAACTGACATTGGCTTTCCTTCCCAACCCAATGCAATGGTCAGGTCATTTAATGAAGCCTCACCTGCCTCCCCCAATTTTTTTTTTGCTTCTTTTCTGTGACCTTAGCAATTCATCCAAGTCTCTGTTTCAGTACCTACCACTATTTTTACGATCAACACAATCAGGAAAAATCCTGCATGTGAAATGTTTACTAAAGGTGAGGCACTGATCTAAGTAAACATTTAATGGATTACCTCATGTCATGCTCAAAGCAGTACTGTTGGTTGCTAATACTATTGTCATTTGAGTAAATGAGGCTCAGAAAATTAAGTGACTTGCCCAAAGCCATAGCGAAGTTAAGGGCAAGAAACAAGATTTAAAAGGATTTGACCCCAGGTGATCTTTGGGTCTTGAGCTTTTTTTTTTTTTTTTTTAATTGAAGTATAGTTAATTTTCAATGTTGTGTTAGTTTCAAATGTATAGCAAAGTGATTCAGTTTTTCATACATACATATTTTTTCTTTTTCAGATTCTTTTCCATTATAGGCTGTTACAAAATATTGAATACAGTTCCCTAGACTAAACAGTAGGTCCTTATTGTTTGCCCATTTTATATATAGGAGTGAGTATATATTAATCCCCAGTTCTGAATTTATCTCAACTCCCTTACCACTACCTCCCCACTGTCCCTGTTGGTAACCATAAGTTTGTTTTCTGTCTGTGAGTCTATTTCTGTTTTGTAAATAAATTCCTTTGTATCATTTTTGGATTCCACATGGAAGTGATAGACTATGATATTTGTCTTCATCTGACTTATTTCACTTAGTATGATTCTCTCTAGGTCCATCCATGTTATCGCAAATGGCATCATTTCATTATTTTTTATGGCTGAGTAATGCTCCTTTGTGTATATGTATCACATCTTCCTTATTCATTCCTCTGTTGAAAGACTTTTAGGTTGCTCGCCTGTCTTGGCTATTGTAAACAGTGCTGCTATGAACATTGGGACCCTGAGCTTTAACTGTGATGGTATAGCTAGCCATTCCAGAGGGGCTTTTTGTCAGGACAGTGTCTCCTCCTCTTCCTTTTCATTTTGAGTGTGCTGTTTGAGATTGGTCGGGGAAGAAATAGAAAACGATTTCTGGGGTAGGAAAAGGTATTTCTCTTGTCTTGTTGAATGATAAGCTCTACTTTCCTCTTTTTCCTTGTATGTTTCCCCATCTGGACTTTGAAGTTTGGGGGCTTGCATTTGACTCTTGCTTGTATGCCAATTATTTAAGTTAGTGCTTGGGGCATAATAAAGGCTTCATAAAGTTATCAAATGTTATTGAAACAGCAGGTGTCTTTCTCTTTTGTCTTCGGTTCAGTTCAGTCACTCAGTCGCGTCCGGCTCTTCGCGACCCCATGGGCTGCAGCACGCCAGGCTTCCCTGTCCATCACCAACTCCCGGAGCTTGCTCAAACTCATGTCCATCGAGTCGGTGATGCCATCCAACCATCTCACCCTCTGTTGTCCACTTCTCCTCCTGCCTTCAATCTTTTCCAGCATCAGGGTCTTTTCCAATGAGTCAATTTTTCACATCATGTGGCCAAAGTATTGGAGTTTTAGCTTCAGCATCAGTCCTTCCAATGAATATTCAGGACTGATTTCCTTTAGGATGGACTGGTTAGATCTCCTTGTAGTCAAGGGAAACTCAAGAGTCTTCTCCAACACCACAGTTCACAAGTATCAATTCTTCGGTGCTCAGCTTTATTTACATTCCAACTCTCACACTCATACATTACTAGTGGAAAAACCATAGCTTTGACTAGGTGGATCTTTGTTGCCAAGGTAGTGTCTGTGCTTTACCTGTGCTGTCTAAGTTGGTCATAGCTTTTCTTCAAAGGAGGAAGCATCTTAATTTCAGGGCTGCAGTCATGATCTGTAGTGATTTTGGAGCCCCCCCCAAATAAAGTCTGTCATTGTTTCCACTGTTTCCCCATCTATTTGCCATGAAGTGATGGGACTGGATGCCATGATCTTCGTTTTCTGAATGTTGACTTTCAAGCCAACTTTTTCACTCTCCTCTTTTACTTTCATCAAGAGGCTCTTCAGTTCTTCACTTTCTGCCATAAGGGTGGTGTCATCTGCATATCTGAAGTTATTGATATTTCTCCCAGCAATCTTGATTCCAGCTTGTGCTTCCTTTAGCCTGGAATTTTGCATGATGTACTCTTCATATAAGTTAAATAAGTAGGGTGACAATATACAGCCTTGACGTACTCCTTTGCCAATTTGAAACCAGTCTGTTGTTCCATGTCCGGTTCTAACTGTTGCTTCTTGACCTGCATACATATTTCTCAGGAGGCAGGTGAGATGGTCTGGTATTCCCATTCTTTAAGAATTTTCCACATTTTGCTGTGATCTATACAGTCAAAGGCTTTGGCATAGTCAATATAGCAGAAGTAGATGTTCTTCTGGAACTCTCTTGCTTTTTCAATGTTCCAGTGGATGTTGACAATTTGTTCTCTTGTTTCTCTGACTTTTCTAAATCCAGCTTGAACATCTGGAAGTTCTCAGTTCACATACTGCTGAAGCCTGACTTGGAGAATTTGAAGAGTTACTCTGCTAGAGTGTGAGATGAGTGCAATTGTGCAGTATAGTTTGAATATTCTTTGGCATTGCCTTTCTTTGGGATTGGAATGAAAACTGACCTTTTCCAGCCCTGTGACCACTGCTGAGTTTTCCAAATTTGCTGGCATATTGAGTGCAGCCTCTTTGTCTTAACTGAATGTATTAATAACATCACTTTACCTTGAATTTCCTAAGTACTTGGCTCAAGGTACCAGCTAAAGGAAGATATTTAATTAATTAGCACAAAAGAAGTATGATCACTTGCTGCATTTTTCTTATCTGGGCCTCTCCTGTCAAGCTCAATGAGAATAGATATCTAATTCATCTTTGGATATTTTGTTGCCACCAAATAATGCAAGATAAACTGAAGAAACTCAAATATTTGGTCAGTGGAGATGATAGAGTTTGGTTGCTGTCATATTTTGCTCTCACATCCCTGGTATAAACTGATGCACAGCCAAGAGCCAAACAACTAATGTTCATGGTGGAGAGGAAAGCCTCGGGTGCTACAAGGCTCTCAAGTGCCTATCTGATTTTGAAGGATGGAGTCAATTATGTTTCATAACATCTTAGCAGTAAGAGGATGTTACTCTAACTTTGCTCTTTGAAACTTGCCAATTATAGTAAACATTTTGCATGAAGCAGAATATTTCATGGTATGAAATCGCAGGTCTGTATCAGTCCAGATGACAGTTTATTTAGGTAGAATAGAACCTCATTTTGTTAACACCACTAGAAAAGAGACTTTTACATTAATTCCTTAACTTACTGATTAGAGATATGTTACAATCCACTGCACTGGTTTATCAAAGTGACTTTTCAAAGAGAATGTTTAAAAGAATTACTTCTCACTATGGATTTTTAACTCTGGCAGAAAGCCCTATACTAGGTATTAATGGTATTGTGATAAAATTTAAGAGACATTACTAATTCATTCAAATTAGTAAAAGAATCTCAGATATTCAGCTAAAACAACAGCCCTGATAGTGTCTCCTGGCTCCAAATATGTATGAAAATGCTTGCCAGTTTCAGAGTTCAATTCTCCATGAAGCTTATGAAACTTATGTATCAGGATTCTGCCTTTGCACAGCCCCTTCTGGGCTCTGAAAGAGGTGTTCACATGGGCATGTCTTTGTAAAATGTATAACAAGATATTTTAAACACAGTTTGTTCACACTGCTGTTTTTCTCCTACTTCAATTCCCAGCCAGTCACACTTTCCCATCTGTCCAGTGACCTGTCCATGAACACTGTTGAGATTCAGCTCAGGAGATGCTAAACTGAAGATACAGGTAGTTTAGGGCGAGTGGTATCTAACACTTCCAAAAATCACATTACTTTTGTTATCAGAGAAATGCCTAACTGAGAAAACAGTCATGATAGTTCAGTGTTTTCAGTCATGATTAAAGGGTCTTGGGACCTTTCTCGGTAAGGGGGGCAGGGGAAAGGTGGTGGGGGACGTCCTGGTGGTCTGGTGGTTAACTCTCCATTCTTTCAATGTGGGGGGCATGGGTTCAATCCCTGGTCAGGGGATTTCTTGGCCATGCTGTGCAGCATGGCCAAGAAATTAAAATTAAAAAAAAGGTTTCAAAACTGTGTGTCTTACTTTACTTACTATTTTACTTTCTGAATTAATGAAAAGGAACAGTCTTTTCCTTTTGCATACTTTTTAAAAAAACTGCTCTGAATTTTATCCCATAGCAAAAGAGGCCTTGGCAAGATTCTTTTCTAATACGTGCATTTCCTCATACATTCATCCATTTATCCATTTATTCATTTTTGACCTAGGTAACACACCCAAACGGGAAGGCAATGGCACCCCACTCCAGTACTCTTGCCTGGAAAATCCCATGGACAGAGGAGCCTGGTAGGCTGGAGTCCATGGGGTCACGAAGAGTCGGACACGACTGAGCGACTTCACTTTTCACTTTTCACTTTCATGCATTGGAGAAGGAAATGGCAATCCACTCCCGTGTTCTTGCCTGGAGAATCCTAGGGACGGGGGAGCCTAGTGGGCTGCCGTCTATGGGGTCGCACAGAGTCGGACACAACCGAAGTGATTTAGCAGCAGCAGCAGCAGCAACACACCCAAATGGTTCAAAATTCAAAAACTCCAAAGCCTTCCTCCCATCTCTGCCCCAGGCATTCTCCAACTCCACATCAGCACACTGTTATTAGTTTCCTGCATCTCCCTCCAGGTATTTTATGTATTTACAAGCAAATGTTTCTCAAACGTTTTTATCTGAAAAAATACTTGTGTTTGCTTGGGCTTCTGTAACAAAATACCACAGACTGGGTGGGATAAACATCAGAAATTTATTTCCACACCATTCTGGAGGCTGGGTCACAGTGTTGGCAGGCTGGGATCTGGTGAGAGCTCTCTTCCTGCTTTGCGGATGGTGACTTGTTCTATGTCCTCATGCGGAGGAAACAGAGTGATCGAGGTCTTATAAGAATGCTCATGCCACAGCGAGCTCTCCACTCACATGATCTTATTTAAGTGTAATTACTCTCCCAAGGGCCCATTTTAAATAACACCATATTTAGAGGTGTGTTAACACCAGAGGGCTGCAATGCACAAATGAAAGGGGTGGGGGTGAGGAGAAACATAGTTCAGTCCATAGCAACACTTGTATCTCAAAACAAAGCCAAACAAAACTTGTGTGCAATGCCAATGGATTGCTGCACACCCTCTCTTCTAAATGGAGGTCACCAAAATATGAATATGAAAGTTTGGGGAGCACATACCTTCTTATCCTCTGTTTTAGTTTTTTTTTTTTCCCACACCACTTTATATACATTTAAATATTTTTACTTTTCAAGTCCCCCCTGCGGCATGTTAGTTCCCTGACCAGGGATCAAACCTGCGCCTCTTGCAGTGGAAACAAGGAATCAACCATTGAACCACCAAGAAAGTTCCCTAGTTCTAAAATACTGTTGCAAAGCTGAACCTCTTCCAAGCAGCCTCTCAGAAGAGCATTCAGGGCTCTTTTAGATTCTGACTCCAAATTCCCTTCCCTGCTTAACACCTAAGGGGCCCTCTACTCTCTGATCAAGGCACCCTGAATTATATGGGCAGACTTCAAGGCTTTACTCATACAACTTCTGCTTGGAAGGCCTGACTCACCATTCCTTCTCCAGTGTTCCTGGAGAATGTCACATCCAGTATTTCTTCAAATGTCACATCCTCTTTTTGAATTAGTAATTTCCTCCTCTATGTTCTCATGTCCCCTTAGAGCATAAGTTACAGCGTAAGTGCCAAAGCAAGTTACAAGTAATGGTTGTGTTCTCCCACTCCCAACATCTCAAGCAGGAAAATACCTGACTGATTTTTCTGACACTGCATAGAAGTTGACTCAGTGAACAGTAAATTGTATTTGCCAAGATGAGAGCCTAAATTTAGAATAACCCCTGAACCCTTGAGGCTCAGCTGGTAAAGATTCCCCCTCAGTGCGAAAGACCTGGGTTCAGTCCCTGGGTTGGGAAGATCCCTTGGAGGAGGGAAAGGCTACCCACTCCAGTATTCTGGCCTGGAGAATTCCATGGACTGTATAGTCCATGGGGTCACAAAGAGTCAAACATGCCTGAGTGACTTTCACTTCGCTTCACCCCACATGAAACTTTAAAAGATAACTAAAAACAAACAAAAACAAGCTGCAAAAATAGAGAAAGATAACTGAGTTAAATTTACATAAAAATCTAGCATGAAAGTGTGGAAGCTTGTGATCTTCTTTATGCTGAATGTCAAATGTATATAATGAATTACTAGCTGTTTTTAGATGATATAAATTAAATCCTTTGCTTAAGCCTCTCAGAGAGAAAGCTATATATATTTATTCTTTAAAATTATACCCTAAACTAGCAGAGAATAGTCTTCTCTAGAACACAGTTTTCATTTTATTTAAGGCAATTTAAGGCAGTTTTCATTTAAAATGTGAATTTGAGATTTTTAAAATAAGTTTTAAAAGTTATTAGGTTCAGGCCAAGATTTCCCAAATCTCCTACTTCTACTATGAATTCAAAATTTTCTGTCACCCAGGAGCACAAAATTGCCAAGGTTGAGTGTTTGTGCCACATATAGGGGGCCATGTGATAAACTTATTCCATTCCTTATCCTAATCTGGATCATCAAATACATAGTTGTAGAGGGCATGGTAATCAATACTTGTTCCATATCTCAATACAGTCAGTGGAAAGACTCTTACTATCCCCAGTTCTATTTTACTTTTTTATTTTCTTAAAGGCTTAAGAATGATGTTCAGGTGCAGAAATCTCTTTAGGATACGGTGGAGGGCAATGAAAGAGTTTGGGGATACTGGATTATTTAAAGTGTAATTTAGATCTTTTTCTTCTCCCACAGAAGTGTGAAATTTTGTATTTTTAAGAACATTTAAAATTCTGATGTGAGAATATTTTAACATTTAAGAAAAGAAAAATTTTGCTTTTTAATTTTTAATTAAAATGTTACATAGATTAAAAAATTGAAATTAAAAAAAGTGAGGTGAAAACAGCACAGCCATATATGTGTGTGAAATGTGACAAAAATGTATCTAACTCATATTCTTATATATATATACGAAAAGTTTCTTTACCCTGTTGAGGACATTTTTCCTAGTTTTCTATTACCTCTTTCTATTAAAACAGTTTATGGGGAGGAAGGTGGGAGAGGGGTTCAGGAGTGTACACCTGTGGCAGATTCATGTTGATGTATGGCAAAACCAATACAGTATTGTAAAGTTAAAAAATAAAATAAAATAAAAAAAGAAAGGAAAATGTAAAAATAAATAAAAATTAAATAAAAAAACCAAACAAGTTTATTTGTTTTGTTTTTTGGCTGCCTTGAGTCTTAAGTTGAGCATGCAGGAATCTTCCCTTGGGACATGCAGAATCATGCTCCTTTGGCCCAGACTGAGATTCATTATTTTAGAAAAGCATAAATATACGTTAGCTTTCAGTATCAGAAATGGAAGTAATGGGATCTGGATTACGTGTAGTACCACTTCTGTGATGAACTATTTGAATACCTCAAATTTTTATTGTGCCAATATTGGGAGAGAAAAAAACCCAACCCAGAGAGGACAGTAGATTTCTTATAAACAATAAGACGACCCTATCTTGGAAAGCGCTTGCGCTCAGACTCAGTTGGCGCCCGCCCTTCTGCTTTTTCTCCAGCCGCCGTTTCCTCCATCTTTCGCGCTCTAGCCACCCGGGAAGCCCTGCGTTAAGGGGAGCTAGGCTCTGATTGGCTCCTTTAAAAGTCTACGGGCTATCTGATTGGTGAGCCCAGGACCCTTTAGCGCGGTGAGTTTGAAACTGCTCGCACTTAGTTCCAAAGCTGGCGCTTGGAAGTTAGGGAGAGCGTCGCCGACTTGGTAGCCGCCGCAGCCTTCGCCGCGGGATAAAGCTGGGTATCGTTGGTGAGGTCAGGGTGTTGCCTATGGGGTGTCGACTCGGAAGGGCTGGCTCGCGGACCTTGGAGGGGGATTATTAATGAAGCAGGTGATAATTGGGAGGCTGGGCTCTGGGCAGTGGGGTTCTGCGTACCGCCAAGCCTGGCCTTAACCGGGGGCCCCGGGCCTGCGCGTGGAGCGACGCCCAGCCCGGCTTCAGCGGGAGGCATTGGGGAGCCCAGCCCGGCCAGGCAGGGCTGGCATTGCTGTGGCCTCTGAATTGCAATCTGGGGTCGCGGGCAGCTCAGGAGGCTTTCGGGGGTTGATGGAAGGCAGATTTGTGCCTTCGTTCGCCGACGCCAAGCGCTTGTGGAGTGCCAGGCTCTGCCCTGCAGCTCCTAGCCTCGCCTCCGGGAGTGGAAAGCAAGACTGCAACTCAGCCAGGTGCTCGCGCCTGCTTCTAATCCCAGGTGGTTCCAGGAAACCGACCGGAAGAACTAACTGTGGGCCTTCTCAGCTTGCCTCTCTGCTCCCATGACCCTAGCCTACCTGGAGCTTTTAAGAACACTTATCCTAGGCATAGACCCCGAGGGAACTTGGATTTTTTGGATTTTATTTTATGCTTGGTGGTCGTTACATACAGTGGAATTGGCAAAAACTGGAAATCTAAGAAACGCCGAGAGTTAGAAACGTGTCTTTTTAAATCCTTTAATCAGTTTTAACGTGCAGATCTTGCTTTCTTTAAAGACCTGGAGGTGTCTGGGTAGATGAAGCCATTGGTATTTTACATCCTGCCTCTAGGAATAGAGGAGGCATTCAAAAGGCATTACGAAGCCACATCCTTTATTTAAAATAGTTGCAACCAGGAAAAGGTGGAAGAGTAATTGAACCCAGCGTTGAAATTGAGTTAGTTTTCAGTTATTTTGTTTAAGCTCCACAGTTTCATTGTGATTTGGGCATATTACAGCTGAATATTGAAGAAAAGATAGTTAATCCTAATCCATTGCCATTTGTAAAATTGAACATTTTTAAGATGGCCAGGGTAGTGCAATTTTGTTTATTTAAAAAAGCTTATCTCTGCTTATGTCTAGAATGATTTTGAAAAAGAATGTGAGAAATTTAACTTAAGGGTCAATATAACTTAAGGTTCAGTGACCTTTATGATTTTATCAGTGATATAAAACGATGGTTTGGGCTTCTGAAGTTAATGTTTCCGTGGCAAACTTACCAGGAAGTCTTGAGTATCTGGTTGTCATTTTGGCTTTTTTCTTTTAACCATTTTTTTTGTGATTCAAGTATATGGACATTCTTTGTTCTTGACATTGCATGGGGTATAATTAAAATAGACTTTATGTATAGAATTGCCCATTTTCTTTTAAGAGTGCTTAGTGATATTTCCTACTTTACAAAAGGTATCTTGAAAGTTTTTTTTTTTTATCATGTTTGTATTACGTGACTCCTGACAAGAGAAAGATTAAAACTGTCATTTGAGCAAGTTGAAATGAATATACTTTTGCTGCTTTAATATTTTCTAATGGTTGAACAATGTGACCACATTTTAGCTCCCTACTCATGTCTTTAAAAATTGTTTATTAACTTCATAAAAGTATCATGAAGCTACAAATTCAAGTAGCATTCATTGTTAAACTATTTGGGTATAACTGGCACACATTGATGGGCCTTAGAAGTCTTATGTAAAGAACATCAGGGTTTTGTTTGGGACGGATAGATAAGTTGATGTCTGAATTTGAAGGTTAATTTTGAAAGAAGCTCCCAGGTGGCTCTAGTGGTAAAGAACCTGCCTGCCAGTGCAGGAAACATGACAGACAGTGGTTTCCATCCCTGGGTCAGGAAGGTACCTTGGAGGAGGGCATGGCAATCCACTCCAGTATTCTCGCCTGGAGAATCCTATGGCAGAGGAGCCTGACAGGCTCCATAGGGTCACACAGGGTGTGGTCGGACACTGAAGCGACTTAGTATACCAAAGTTATGCAGGTATAGGGTATACAAATATTTCCAATGTTTCAGAAGCTAAGAAAGGTGGGAGAGTCTTGAGCTCTTCCTCTTGTAAATATTGTTTTAATAGAATAGCTAATATTATGGAAAATTTTTTAAGAATATATTTGGCTGCACTGGATGTTCATTGCCACAAGTGGCTTTCTCTAGTTGAGGCAAGTGGGTGCTGCTCTTTGCTGCAGCGCACCAGGTAGGTGCACAGGCTTCAGGAGTTGTGATGCTTGGGCTTCGTTGCCCTGTGGCATGTGGAATCTTCCTGGACCAGGAATTGAACCTGTGTTCCCTGCATTGGCAGGTGGATTCCTATCCACTGCACCATGAGGGAAGTCCTATTATGGAATGTTAATACTGCTCTAGGCATGATGGGAAATTCTTTACTTGTGATATCTTATCAATAACTTAAAAGCACCCTTTGAATTAGTGGCATGTAATCAAATAAGCTTTTCTTCTCATTTTAGAATCTACCATACCCACTGATTAACTATGGAAGACTATACCAAAATAGAGAAAATTGGAGAAGGTGAGTGGTTTAATAATATAAAAGGATTTTTTTAAAATGATTTAATGATTTGACATGTAAATATTCAAATTCAGTTTTTAAAGTATCTAACAGTCATTAGTGCATAAATAAATATATTCTCATATATATATGCTATATATATAATAGCATAAGCAAAAAAAAAAGTTAACCTTTTAAGAGAATTGAAATTATTCTGACATGTCTCCCTACCAGCATCCCTCCAATAATCTTACATTCTTCTAATACTAAACACTTAAAGCAATACATCTATATATTTTTTAAAAAACATTTGCTGTTTTGTAGTTGTGTTGAGAGTGTTAGGGCAGTGAAATTATGTGCTTTAGTTTTAAGTACGTCTGCGTATACTCTCTGAAGTTCTAGTCAGGGTCATGTATTTCATTTGGTGGTTAATGTCTTCTTCATGTCTTTTGATTAAAATAGTCCTCTTGTCTTTTTCTCCCTTGACATTGAGTTTTTGACTACCCAGTTCATTTCTTAAATATATCAACTCTTATTTCAATTATTACCAAGTTGTTCTGTGATTTCCTTCTGAGTTAACAAAAATAATTCATTGAACTCAGGTAACAATTTGAACCCCTTTCTGCCTTTTTAGATCATAGAGAACATAACCATATGCATGATGTGGAACCTTAGTTGGCATTTAGCAGACACTCTATAACCATTTGTTGATTAACAGCTTTTCTGTTCATTGTTCAGTCTCCATAATTTACCTATATTGAAGATTTTTAAATTTTATAATGCTTAGTTCATTTCAAAGGGCGAGTCAGGAGAGACAAAGAGCCCTTGTGATGTCTAAAACTCAATTCAGTATATTGAGTGTTCACTATAAGTTAATCAGTGGCTATTATGAGTAAATTTTAGGGTCAGGTGAATGTTGTACACTTGAGTGAGAGGTAAGAATACTTTAAAAAGTTTGAATTTACCATTAACTACTTATTTGACTATATTATGTAAATGACTCATCTTCCTGAGTCTGTCTTAACGGTGTGCCAGGTGAGGGTGCTACTGGGTTCCTACTTTTGTGTTTAATGCAAGTATAATTTACATCTGAAAAATGTACAGATTATAAGTGTGCAGAAGGTCCACCCATGAAGGATAGTGGTGAAGATCAAATAAGATCAGTTCTCCTTTATTTTTTTTGACCTCACAACACGACTTGTGGGATTTTAGTTCCTTGAATCAGGGATTGAACCCAGGCAGTTAGCAGTGAACGTGCTGACTCCTAACCACTGGACCATCAGGGAATTCCCAGATCAACTGGTTACCCAAACCACAATTACTCCAAATTTCATCAAAATAATATACAATGGATTTTATGTTAACTTACATTTTTAAAATGACACCATGACACAGAGAATTGGATAGAATTTCTCTATTTAAAAAGAATTTATATAGCATCAGTTTGTCACTGAGCAAACCATCTTTAATATTCTGATCAAACAAGTAGATGACTTATTTGTTAGTGGTTCTTATCCTTTTTTGAAATACTACTAGTTTTGGAGAAAATCTTAAAAAACTATAAAATAGACTTCCCTAGATATGAATAAGTCCCTCCTAATTGCTTTTGAAGTTACACTGATATCATAGGAAAAATAGTAAAGCTATTTAAGAAAATTTTCATATAATTAAGGGAGTCAAGACCTCCCTTAAATTGTCCAACCCCAGATTAAAAATCGTTTACCTGGGGGATTCAGCACATCACGCATGTGAACTTGTGTTTAGCTGACTAGTCCATCTCTCTTAGTGCCTATTCTTTCTTTCTTTTTTTTTTTTTTCTTGTTTCTTTCACAAGACCTCCAAAAATTGAGGGTGTTGGTTTTCTATCTTAGTGCCTTTTCTATCTGATGCCCAACCACCCCAGGATCCTTAATTATTGAAATTGTTGCTCATGAGCGAAAGCCCATACATCGGAATCCATGTTCTCAACTTCCAAATGGATGTGAGGCTTCCTGCATTTATTTTATGCCTACCTTGGGTAGGATATTTGACAGGACATACATTCCAATTTGCAGATGATCCTTTTTCTCTAAAATGGCTGGAAAATTACTGGTAGTTTGAATTGTATGGGGAACCTGTGATGACTATATGGATTTTCTAAACTGCAGATAGGTTAGGTTGTAATTAGCCACTTTTCTTTCGGAAGTGATGAGAGTATAATTATGAATGAGATGCTTCCTTTGTGGCCACACCAGATGTTTCTATCATGTGACACCTTATGGAATTCAATCATCTTTTTAGAAATTTTTTTTAGTTTGTGGAGGTTGTCACATAGCAGACACTTACTTTGTCTATTTCAGGTACCTATGGAGTTGTGTATAAGGGTAGACACAAAACTACAGGTCAAGTGGTAGCCATGAAGAAAATCAGACTAGAAAGTGAAGAGGAAGGGGTTCCTAGTACTGCAATTCGGGAAATATCTCTATTAAAAGAGCTTCGTCATCCAAATATAGTCAGGTATGGTATAATATCTGAATTTGAATCATTTTCCGCATGCTATTTCACAAGTGAATTTCATTGTGAAAATTTTTACAGTTGCTTAATTTCTGATCGAACCTTTCTGAGTGGAATAGAATCCTACTATTTTTGTTCGTTGAGAATGCTGGGCATAGAAAAAACCTAGGCTTTTAAAGCAGGAATAGAGTTAGAGGGGCTTGGTGATTGAGATTAGTAGTGGGGGCTGGAAAATCAGGATAAACTGGTCAAGGGAGACAAGGAAGTCTTTTTTCACAAAGCTTTGTCACTGTTCCAACTCTGAGAGCTCTGGTGTTTAAGGACTCCTTAATCAGCGACCTGAAATAGGTAGCTAGATTAGGTGAAAGTTAGGATTTAATTGCATTTTGGGGGCTTGAGATGGTGAACAACTGGTAAGGTTAGATAATACTTTAAAAAGTTAATTTCTATGATTTGCCTCAATGGAAAGACAAGCTCTAAGCAACAAGCAGTCAGTTTAGGAATATTCTTCTGGACTACAGGCCATTTACCAAGTTGAGATGAGATGAAGTCGCTCAGTCGTGTCTGACTCTTTGCGACCCCGTGGACTGTAACCTACTAGGCTTTCCGTCCATGGGATTCTCCAGGCAAGAATACTGGAGTGGATTGCCATTTCCTTCTCCAGAGGATCTTCCTGACCCAGGGATCGAACCCGGGTCTCCCACATTGGAGGCAGACGCTTTAACCTCTGAGCCACCAGGGAAGCCTATTTACCAAGTTAGCACCTGTAATATCACTTAATTTTCAGTTGCTGCCCTGAGATTCCTTTCTCAAATTCTAATTTAATACTACAGTTTCACTACTAGGGAAGGTACCATCACTTCTATTCCAAAACAGTATAGCATGAATTTGTTACTGTAGAAATTTCTTATGGCCTGCTTTTTCTAATAGCAACTATGATGTGTATAGAAGCCATTTTATTTTGTGAGAGATCAAAAAATGTTAAGATTTGTAATTGTTTTATTTTTCAGTCTTCAAGATGTGCTTATGCAGGATTCCAGGTTGTATCTCATCTTTGAATTCCTTTCCATGGATCTCAAGAAATACTTGGATTCTATCCCTCCTGGTCAGTTCATGGATTCTTCACTCGTTAAGGTAAGAATCTTGCCTAATTTTGTTAGTGTTTATCTACTGTGAATGTAAAGGGTCTACGCTTTAGAAGTGCCTGTGTTTCATGAGAATATACTTGGAAAAAGTGTTAGAAAGCAGAACAAGGAAGAAAAGAATGTTTCATTAAAGAATATTTTGTTTTTTCTCACATAGTCTACAGGTTAGGTTGTTAACAATTACCCATTTTGTTGCTAGATAGTGCTTCTGATTGTAAAGTGAAAAGTACTGTCTGAAAAAACATAAAAGAACTAGTGTGTATTGTTGGAAACTAGGATATTCTGTTCTTTGTCAGTCAGATATGTGTAAAATAGAAGAACAAAAGCCTGGGACAGGGTGATGCTAGCAGGCAGTTTCATTTTATTCTGGATTTGAATATATATTTTGGTTAATTTATTGTAGAGATTAAGTTTCATTTAAGTTTAAAATAATTATCCTCATACCGTCTCTACCAAGCCACTGCTCAGATGTAGCCTTTGTTTATTAGTAATCTTAGAGATACTTGTATGTCAACTTTGTATGTGTATATACATAAGCTTTTTATAAAAGTGGAATTTTATATATATTAGTATATATGCATTATTTTCCCTTTTACTGTGTAAAATGTTAGTCTACATAGGTCTACCCATCTTTCTAATGTCTGATATAATTGCGTAAACCAGTTCCACACTGGTGGACACTGAAGTTGTTTTCCAGCTTGGTGACTCATGTCCTTATGGTCAGTGCTGCAATGAATATCTTTATATTCCTGTGTATCTTCATAGGAGTCTCACCACTGAAGTCAGTGGGTTGAAGATGTTTATTTACACTTAAAATCTTGATAATGCCAGTTAACCCTCTAAAAAATTAGACCAACATCATGTATATTTTTTTAGCACATCACTGTCAAAACTTGTTTTGATTAATCTTGTTGATAACAATACTATGTGAAAAATACATTAACATCATTTTGTCTTTTGTTTAACATTTTTTATTTCTTAGCCATTTTATAAACACTACATATTTTTCACTGATGATTCTGTTAGGATACTTTTTTCACTGGTTTCTAAGAGCCTTTTATTGGTAATGTGTTGATAATAGTTCTTTTATTCCTTTTTTTTTTATCTTTTGTTAATGGTGTGTATATACCATTAGTTATTTTTATAATTTAACATACTTCTACATATCAGTACATGACTTTTGGAGATTTTTATGTCTAGTCTTCCTCATGCAATGATCACATGTATTGGAACAGTACATGACAGTGTTTTTCTAGCAGTTTCAGTAGATTACCATTCCTCCTTTTGTCTTAAATTCTAGATGGATCAAAGATTTATTTTGATGTAAGAACTAGGGTTCTTAATTTTTTTTCCAAATGGCTAGCCAGTTGTTCCAACTGGTTGGTTTTATGTATTTGATAATATTGAACTTTATAGTCAATACTGTATTTTATATTTCTATAGTACCCATGTTGCTTCAAATGTCAGTTACATTGTGTTGACAACAAGTATCTTACAAAACACTCTCTGAACTGCTAAACAGCGTTTGTGATCAGTGTTTCCAAAGAGGAAATGAATATATAGAGATAAAAGATAGAAATGGAAAAGTCTAAACTTACTCAGGGCAGAACTAGAATTGCTATAAGTATATAAAACAAAAGTTTAAGAAACTTTCTATATAGAAAATTACCTTATTACTTAAGAATTAGGGACCAGAAAAAGTAAAAGAAAATGAAATGAGTGTTAATAGATGTTCCCATAAGGTGAATATCTTTGTCTTAGTTGTACAAACATAAGACTTGATATAAATGCTTCTCAGCCCCCGATACTTCCTGTTAGTCTCAAGTGGCCTGAGAACTTTTTTGGTAAATTGTTTATGTCTCTGCAATATAATTTCTTATGTCTTTGAAAGAAGGCTGCCAAAATTATTTAGAAAATCATTTCATCATATGGTTAAGTTTCTAATTTATATTTCCTTCTTCCAGAGTTATTTGTACCAAATCCTACAAGGGATTGTGTTTTGTCACTCTAGAAGAGTTCTCCACAGGGACTTAAAACCTCAAAATCTATTGATTGATGATAAAGGAACAATTAAACTGGCAGATTTTGGCCTTGCCAGAGCTTTTGGAATTCCTATTAGAGTATATACACATGAGGTATGTTTTTTGGTACTTTTGTTATATGTGACTGAGGGATTGTTTTCTGTATTCTTTAAGACAAGAAAAAAATACTCAGAAAGATTTCCAGTCTGTGCCAGTATCAGTTTATTGCCTCTCTAGTCCAAAGTAACCCTTCATTGTCCGCTATGTGAAAATGTATCTGAAACTTTTGAGTGTTTTTCCTTTGCCAGATGCTGGGATGTTACCTTTGACAGTAGAGGGTGCTAGAGAGGCATTGCAGGAAGGAGTCACTTATTCTTACACATCAGTCTCTGATTATTACAATCCTCTGTTACAGTTACTAGTCCTGTATAGTAAAGGTTCCCTGTTCAAATTACATGTGATTTCTGTCTCGTTTGGATCCTATCTTGAAAAAGACTAGTTAAAGGTTTTGTTGATTAAGTACGACTATTTCAGATGCTTTTAGAAGCTTGTAAATATAACCACGTTTTGGCCCTGTTATATTGATGACTTGGCTTTTTGTTTGCTGTTTCTGGAGGGAAAGGGAATGCTGAATCACAGTTAAGGATTATTGGGAAACCTTGTCTTCTGTGGAGTTGTCTACCCTTGTGCTCCTAGACTTCCTCTAGATCAAAACTTGTGACAGTTCACCTCTGGTCAGATGTCTTGGCTCCTTTCTAATCATTCCTTTTTATAATTATTCCCATGGATCTGTAAATATATATTATTTGGTTTCCACTGGTTTAAATAGATGCTGTTGCCCTCCACTGTGATAAATTGGATATGCTAAAATAGTAGATTGCTGCTGGACCACTAATAAGCTGTTGTTTGCCTTGGTTGGGATTTTAGCATGTGAGCAGTGCATGCACTTGTACAGTATAGTGTCAGCCCAAATCCAGTGTCATTGTGCTTTTGGTTTTAAGTGAAGGCTGTCTTGACTGTTTTGATCCTTGCCTTTTATTGATTTGAAAAGACTTTTATCTTTTCCTCCTTAGTGAATATAACTTGTAGTATTTATCTAACATTTAGTATTGTGTACAGTTTTAACTTTTAAACACTATCAGAGACAATCGTGCAGCATTCTAAAGGACAGTCCTAATATAAATGTTTACATTTAGGTAATTTAATGTGCCACATTTATTCCAAGTAAGGTATTTTCTTTGTAATAGGTAGTGACACTCTGGTATAGATCTCCAGAAGTATTGCTGGGGTCAGCTCGCTACTCAACTCCAGTGGACATTTGGAGTATAGGTACCATATTTGCTGAATTAGCAACGAAGAAACCACTTTTTCATGGGGATTCAGAAATTGATCAACTCTTCAGAATTTTCAGGTAGTTTTGATTTACACTTGACCCGTTAAGAACTTTAATATGCAGATAGCAAGAATTATGTTGATGCTTTAACTTGTAAGTTTTTGTTTTGCTCTGGCTTTTTAGAGCTTTGGGCATCCTAATAATGAAGTGTGGCCAGAAGTCGAATCTTTACAGGACTACAAGAGTACATTTCCCAAGTGGAAACCAGGAAGCTTAGCATCCCATGTCAAAAACTTGGATGAAAATGGCTTGGATCTGCTCTCGGTAAGGAATGCCCTTTATATTGGTTTTAACACCATGGAAAATTAATTCTGAATGTACTTAATTTTGTCTTTACCTAGGAAATAGAAATAAAACCAACATTTGTTGAGCTAGACACATAGCTGTTATGTCTGTTGTGTTTATTACTAGCTCCATTTTAATATATGTGCTACTGAAGCAAGCACATTACTAGTTCCATTTTAGATATGAAAAACTCTAGTGGTTTTGAGACAAGAATTTGGCATTTTTTTGTTGTCCTTGTTGATTTGTTTTTAATCTGATAGATAGCTATAGATACTCTGAAGGAGAGGACAGGGTTAATAATAACGCTGTAAGTGACTGACTTGGAGTGGCCCTCCTTTCCAGCTTTTTTGTCTTGGTATTTACTGGTTTTTAGTTTTTCGACATAGGTGTCTTCCTTATTTTTTCATATTTTTAGTTATTTAAGCCTTTGCTGCCTGAATTTCCATTTCTCACCTTATGCCTCATTTCCACATCAGATAAGTTAGCAAAGGGATGAATGTAGTTCTGAAAACTTTCCCCTCTATTATGTTGCTGTTCCAACTAAACAGCTGTGTTCTTTAAAAATAAGACAAAAAGTAATATGTTAGGATAAAATAAATGGTCCTAGACCTGCCCCAGGAAATTTATTCTAGAACAGCATTTAAATACTGAGGTGTTAGAAGGAACTAAATCTTATGAATCTCAGGTAATGTAATTCCAAAAGAGAAATCTTGGTAGGTTACTACACAAAGGAAAAACATCTGTTCCTGTATTTTCATACATGTGTTCTGATTGATCTTTGGGGCTCTTTCACAGGTTGTAATCACGCCACCAACTCCAGCTCAGACTTCCCAAACGCTTATAGTGCAGTCCAGGGTCCTTTACCGCCACTACATATTTTGTGCGTCAGTATTGATGATGTGATGTAAAAGGCCCTCTGTATTCCTAGCCCAGTCTGGGATTCTTGAACATTTCAGAGAATGTCACTTCAGTTAAGCAAATGAAAATCATGCTGTCAATCATGGTTCCTTAGTTTAGCCAGTATCGACATCTGGACTGGATCATTTTTGGCTGCTGGAGGCAGTCCTGTACATCGTTAAGATACTTAACAGCATCCCATTTCTGTGTCCTCTAGATGCCATTAACACATTTTCATCCCAGTTGTGACAACCCCAAATGTATCTACACATTGCCAAATATCCTGTTAGGGGCAGTCTCACCGGTTGATAATTCCTACTATAAACCATATGTTAGTCTTGGTTTCAAATTTCATCTTTCTCACTTGTAAGCTCTGTAAACTTCAGCAAGTTCCTTAACCTCTTTGAGCCTCAGTATTCTCATTTGTAAAGTGGGACTAATTCCTACCTTTTGTTGTCAGGATTAAGTAACATGAAATGAACAAAGTAGAGTGCTAGCTATAGAATAAGAGCTTAAGTGGTAACAAGATAGTAAAAATATCTCTAGGTTGGCTTATTAATTTAGTTTTAAGATTTCTTTTAAGATACATTTTAACATTATCCAAACTTTTCTGCTGATGTGTAAATAAACATTAACACTTGTCTTCTGACCGTAGTTCATGTAGTGACTCATTTTAACTGTTTATAGCCTAGTCCACGCTGGTTTTGTTTTTATTAGAAACTTGCTGAAAGCTACATTAGAAACCACTATAGTTAATTACCACAATTTCAGGAATGTTGTAAATAACTCAGAGGGCCTTTTAATTCTCAAAGTAAATATAATTAACTAAATAATATTTCTTAAATTTATGCCTTGGTTTTAACGTTATCCATGAATGCTTGTGACTTAAAATGTAATTTATAGCAAAAAGGTTATCAAGATATTTGTGATTTAAAGAATAGATCATTTTAGAGCTAGAGGGTGAGGTAAAACATTCGTGTGGTTTGGTGTTAAACTGTGGGAACGTTCATTTAGTAGTTTTCCTTTAAAATTATTAGCATATGGCTTATTGGTAGAAAAGTAAGGCTTTTGGGGGATTTTTTTTTTTTTTCTTAAATAAATAACCTTTTAAAATATCTTTCCTTTACACAGAAAATGTTAATCTATGATCCTGCCAAACGAATTTCTGGCAAAATGGCACTGAATCATCCGTACTTTAATGATTTGGACAGTCAAATTAAGAAGATGTAGCTTTCTGACAATTTTCCTGTGTTGTGTCAAGAGCAGATAATTGTACTTTTACTGTTCGTATCTGTTTTTGTCTTGTGTATTTTTCTTTTCTTTGTTGTAAAACTTAATCTGTACTTCATCTTCTGATTTCAAAGATAACTTAAAAAATGTAAATACTGTTCTATATGAATTTAAATATAATAATTCTGTATATGTTTGTAGATCGCACTGTAACAGTTTTTTGTTACTATAATAAAACTATATAAATCTAGTATTGATGTCAGGAATCAGGAGATTTTTTGCGTTTGCTTAAACCATCTAAAATGCTACCCTAGTCTTCTTTTCTTGTTGGAAATACTAAAATTTAGGAAAGTGTGCTAAGTTCAAAGTTCATAATGCTTTGAAGTTATTTTTATACTCTGTTTAAATTTTCTTGTCAGTTTCTTGTTATGTGGTAACTATACAACCTGCCTAAAGATGAATATTTTTCTACTGGTATTTCAATTTGTGACCTAAATGTTTAGGCATTCAGAATGAGAGAACTATCCAGATTTGAGAGATGATGCTTAATTTATAGAGGTTTTTAGTAACTTGTAAAACTAACATTAGTATATGCCAAAGCTTGCTAAGTTTTACAGTCAGAGATCAAGGGCTGTCCACAGCAGGAAAGAACAGTTTAGAAAATTTATGAACTATCCTATTTTTAGGTCGGTTATGAAAGTTATTTGTCTGAGTGAATTCTTGTGCTTTGGTCAGAGGTAATAACCATACAAAGGAGTTGCTTATCTTGGCTTTCAACTCTGACTAAACTCTTTGCAAATTTCGACATAGTTTAGTTTATTAGCAGCCTTCTTAGAAGGTTCTAATGTATAATTATTTAGCCAAGATCACTAGCGTTTGGAATTAATAATGCTGCTCATTGTGATTTTTACCTGTAAGCAGCCTAATTTAGATTGTTTGTTATAGCCAAAAGAAGTGTCTCTAAAAATAATTTTTATCATTTTTAGTGTACATCTGTCCATTGGCTGCCCGTATGCTCTGTTTTTCTTGCTGGTTACCCATGACCAGAATGAACCTTCTTGTTTGGCTGATCCAGTTGATTGAGTATGTAATGGGTGATCCGATTAATCTTGTTGTCTTTTGATTTTTTCACTTGAGAAAGTATGGGTCACTTTCTTTGGCAACAGGGTGAGAGGTTTGGTGGCCACCTTCTAGGTCTTTTGGTGGAAGCCAGCCTGCAGTAAGGGAATGCAACTAGAGATGGAAGTCACAATGTTGAGAGATTTCATGGTGGGAATTTGGTAAGTGAAAGGTCACACAAAAGAGTTAATTGAGGTGGTGAAATGGAGTATCTGCAGACTGTCTGTGAAGTATTGAAATGGATCTACTTTTCAGTCGTGCATTACAGACCTTTAGTGGTGTAGAATCAGCATTGATAACTGATACCGCTACCCCTCTGCCCCCACAAACTATCAGTGTGTCTTATATAATTATTTCTTGGTCCTTCTGTTTCAAAAATATGTAGATGCACTGATATCGCCAGTGTTTGGGGCCTTGTGTATCTGGTAGCAGCAGCCTGCCTGCATGCTCATTGCTGTTGTTCCGTGCAGTCTGATTGTTTGATAAGTCAGTAATTCATTAGTTTAGAACCTACTTGGTGGACCGGGGAAACGAGATGGAAGAACCCTGCCATCAGTTGCTGTAATGAGACATTCTTTTTGTCCTGCTCCAGCTCTCTGTGTAGTCCTAAGTAAAGTGTTTATGTCAGGTTCAGTGACTAGTTGAAAAGCCAGTGAATTGGGTCCTCATCTCATGCATATTTTTAAATTGGTTGTGCTGTGGCGCTTCTGATTGATTTTTAAAGTAGATCTTGTCAGTGGGTCAGTAGCTCTTAAATCTGTTCTGTGCTAGAAACACCTGGGACTAAGGCTCTTCCTACCCTGAACAGTTAAAAGTCCCCCAAGATGATTCTGATGCAGCCAGTTATCGCCAGTCGGTGGTGACTTTAACAACTTCGGACCAACATCTGGTTTTAGCTGTCTGAAAACTATGTTATCCTGCATCATCTCTAACTTGTTTCTGTTTTAGGCTGTACAAAGTTCTCTGGTGAGGGGGGAGAGGTTTGTGTATTTTATCACCAATAGGAGACTTCCATATACTGTGACTAATGCTGTTATCTTATTGTCTGTAGGCTTTAGAGAAGGATTCGTTGTTGTTGTTAAACATAACATGTAAAGGCAGTAATGATGCAAAGAAGTTAATACATAATGTATAATAAAATCATTAATTTATATGTGGACATGGCCTGTGTGAATTAAATGTTTGAAAAAAAACTTTTAGTGAATAAAAGGTCTTTTGGGGACTTGGATTAACAATAAACTAATTTTTAATTAGTAAAAAAAAAAAAGGAAATTTGAAAGTTCATGGTGAAATATACTTCTACATTAGTGATTCTAGCAAACTGTACTTAATAACAGGTCAACTTCAGCCCCATCCCTATTTAAATAGTTGCCTTATTCCTAGGACCCTAGGGTCATTTTGCATTTTGTGGACAGAATGGATACATTTAGATACGTTTGTGGGCTGTAGAGTTTGAGAGTAGTGGGCATTGTTTGAATAGGTCTGGGGCAAGATGGATCGAGTATTGAGTGACTAAACAGAAAGCAAAGGATGGAGGGATAAAGTGTGAAAGTCCCTGAAGAGGGAGAAACTTCTGACTTAAAAATAACATCTAGGAAACGGCTCAGGTGGGACAGTAATGGTACTGACAAGGATTGTAACTCTGACCTTTGGAGAAAGGAGTGAGGTTAAATATAATTGGAAGCAAGAGTAGACCTTTTCAGTCCCATACTGATGTTTGGATATTTACTTAGTAGTTTGAATATTGAGTTTCTAAGATGCCTTAAAAACTTTAGGAGAAATGTGTTGAGAGTCATAGACTTGTTTGTTGAGAAGGGAAAATGGTTTCACAATACCTGCATTCCTTAGAATACTGAAAAGTCTGGTTTTCAAACTTGGATTAGAATCTGGAGAGCTTGTTAAGAGATTTCTTGTGCATCCCCAGATTCAGTAGGTCCTGCATAACCATGAATACACTTCTTAGCAAGTTCCAGGTGGTGATATGATGGTCCGAGGACCATTTTGAGAATTGCTGCATGGGTAGTTCTCAGAAATCTGGAGAACTGAACAGAAACCTAGTCATCTTGTTACCTGAGGAAGCATGGTGCAGAAGGAGAAACTGACCCAGAGTCAGCATACATGTAGAAGTTGAATTGGAATTTTCACCTAAATCTTACATTGTCATTATTGAGAATTGAGAAAAGTGAACGGCGTAATAAAAAGATTCCAGTTTTAGAGCCATGTTAGGGCTTGGTTCCCAGTTCTGCCAATTCCATCTGTGGCTTTGGGTAAGTCACTCAGAGTCTCTGAATCTATTTCCTTAACTGTACAATGGAGATAATAAATGGTATTTATTTATATAAATAGATAAGTAGGATTGTAAAATTGTTAGGAATATAGATAGAGTGGCCAGACTTCATACATACACAGACATACGCATATAGATATAGTACATGTCTCTTTGTCAGGATCCCCTAATGTTCTCTTCAATACATTGCAAAAATTGGGCAGTAAGCTATTTTTCTGTCACAGTAATTGGTTCTTAAATCTTAACAGATGGCATTTAACAGTGGCATTACAAGGTACTGTAGATGGGGGATATGGGTAAAGTTCCCGATAATTCCTTTCTCCTTTGAAGTCTGCCACTTTTTTTTTTTACATTACTCTTAGCACTTATTTTCTCCCTTACTGAGGGCTGGGGCCATGTCCTATCCCTACAGCCCTCTGTCTAGAACCTCAAGTGCTAGACTAATCCCGGCCTTTAAGGTCGCTCATAGGTTATGGTTCCATTCAACAATAACTGAACATCTCCGGTGAGCAGCCACTGTGCTTCACATACACTTCCTGTTTTTCTCAGCAATCTTGTAAGGGAGCGGGCATCTCATCTTAGAAAGGGTGAAACAGATTCATAGAGCTGAAGTAATTTGCCAAGGGTTGCAAGGCTAGTTAAAAGCAGGAGCAAGGACGTGGGAGTTTTCTGACTTCACAGTGTTCTCTTTTCATGGCATTGTGTTGGTTCCCAAGATAAATTGATAGAACATGTACCTAGTTTCTAAAGTTTAAGAGGAAAGAACTCAAGAAGGCAGGCAAATAGTAAAGCCAGTGCAGCCCAGGTGCCAAGGAGTTCCCTCCCAGCTCAGGGTCCAAACCAGCCCTCCAGGTTTCAGGCTTCCCCCATGGAGCAGCCCCCCAGGTTTCAGGCTTCCCCATGGAGCCCCAAAGCTCCTGAGACCTCTACTTCAAGGTTGAAAGGACCAAGGTGAGATGGTTTTCAGTTAACATTCATTTCCCTGTCCCACTTTTACTACGCTGCATGTGGGCCTCTTGAGCTTCATAATCCTGGCTCCTTTTTCATACAGATGACTCAGATTGGATCAGAGTGATAAACCGTAGCCCAGCAGCAGTCATTGGTTCAAGGGGTGGGCAAATGACCCATGAGGGTCCATTTTGCTATAGAAACCCTGAGAGAATGAAGTCTTTCTGCTGACACTGCTAAACTGGGATGACAGTGCTAGGAGCCTGAGGCATCTCCCCCATTCTGCCAAGAAAGTGATGCATAGAGAAAGATTCTTGGGGCTCTGAGGTCCCTGGATTCTGGTCCTCAAGCCCGGTTCTGGCAGAGCTACCTTAACATTTGGAGCTACTCAGTATCCCTTGTAGGTGTAGGAGTCGTGGGTTTTTTGTTTTTGCTTAGTTTGAGTTGGTGTTCTGTCATTCCAATCCCAAAGAGTCACAGCCATCCATACTGAAATAACAATCGTATACTTTTAAAGGAATCAACTTAAGCACCCTTACAGTTATAAAAACTTACATAATTAAATATCTTCCCTTTAAAAGCTCTATTGTTCATAATCATTGTTTTAACTGCAGCTTCTTGTTTTGGTTGTGTAAAATGGTACTGATAGAAATGTATCCCTGTTGTTGTTTCAAAGAACCTACAAACTTGAGGAATGCTTATGTATTTGTACCTACTCTTACCAGTTAGGAGTAAAAATCTGTAAAATACACTTCCACAGGCAGTCGTTTCTTCTCTTGAGATAAAATTTCAAAACCATGTTATTCTTTTCTGTTAAGGAAATGATGGAATAACAAGCAGAATGGGGAGAATTTATTTCCTAATGAGTGTTAGTTTTTGTAAAGAGCTTTGTAGTAACTAAGTAGCCTATTTTATTTCAATAGAAGCTTCCTATACTATAAAAATGCCCTTAACTATAAAACCACAAGAATAATTATATCACCATATATACTTTATAATAAGGACAGAAAAGATAGATTTCCCAACTGAACACAACCATTTGTCTCGATGGTTCTGGTATCATGACAAACATATTTATGTGCAAGAAAATATAAATCTATTCTTCATGAACTGTGTTCACTGCTTCAAGGATCCAAATGGGAAGCTAAACATTTGCCCTATCTTAAATCTTGCTAAAATTTGAACATAGTTCTCATGTACAGGCACTAATGGAAAATGGTTCAGAACATGAAAGGCTTGTGATTTCCCAGGTGAGCACAAAACTTTTTAGACTAGTCAACATCAATCTGAAGCCTGAGGGACTGGATGACAAATGCAATGTTATTTCTATGTTGGGAGCTCTTTCTTACCCATGCTAATAGAAAGTTCTAGCAGCTTGGATAATCATAAAGGGCAAACATGTCACCTTTCTCACCCCAGATTTTGGCATTCATTATGACCCACAAAGGTCCATCTAGTCAAAGCTTTGCTTTTTCCAGTAGTCATGTATGCATGTGAGAGTTGGACCATAATGAAAGCTGCGTGCCAAAGAATTAATGCCTTTGACTGCGGTGTTGGAGAAGACTCTTGAGATTTGACTGCAAGGATATCAAACCAGTCAGTCCTAAAGGAAATCAGTCCTGAATATTCATTGGAAGGACTGATTCTGAAGTTGAAACCCCACTACTTTTGCCACCTGATGCAAAGAGCCAACTCATTAGAAAAGACCCTGATGCTGGGAAAGATTGAAGGCAGGAAGAGAAGGGGATGACAGAGAATGGGATGGTTGGGTGGCATCGCCGACTCAATGGACATGAGTTTGAGTAAACTCCAGGAGTTGGTGATGAACAGGGAGTTTTGGCGTGCTGCAGTTTGTGAGGTTGCAAAGAGTCGGACTGAACTGAACAATCTAGGAGACATGGGAAGTGCAGGTTCGGTCCCTGGGTTGGGAAGCTCCATGGAGAAAATGGCAAACCACTCCAACTATAAAATGTTCATATAAGAGAGAACCCAAGTGATCAGTGAAGAGAAAATAGAACTCAGATCAGAGAATGCTGCATAGATTATCAGTTCCTAGAAATTAAAAGTGTAATAGCAGTGCACGCAGCACATGCAAGCCAAGCACAGTGTAAGATGCATGGAGTGTTTTCTTTGGAAGAGCAATGGTGATGTTCATTCTTCACTTCCCCTCAGAGGGTAATAGGGAGTTTAACTCAGGTCTACAGGTATTTTAAATAGTCACAGTCTGAAAAATAACCAAAAAGTAAACTTTATCCAAATACAATTGTATAAAATTATGTATCAGATAATAAACAGTGTGATGTTAATGTTATATATTCATAAGTCTCTGTCAATGGAATAGCTGGTTCATGTATAAAGGAAAAAGGCAAAGAACTTCAGCCTTACCTCTTATATTGTTTTTTAAGAGAAATATCTGGTGTGTTACCATATTTGGAATATCTCCTAGCAAGGCTGAAAAGCAGGAAATAAACAGCAATAATTCAGTGTGCCTAATGGCACAAAATAAAGGAGTTATTCACAAACAGAAAACTGGACTTTTGAGCAAATGTTTATTTAAATACAAACACAACTCCTACTTTTCCTGTTATCTCCAATTATGTGATGCAATATTTTTACCAGAAGAAGTGCTTTTTAAAAACAGCCTTCCAGGGAGCGAATAAACAATGCTATATTTGGCTAACAGCTGCTTTTGGAAAATGAGATGTCAGCAAAGCTGAATGTTGTTTAAAGAAAACTAATTATCCAGCTACCTTTGACTTGGATCAGAGTAAATAAAGCACTTCCCTATCTGCACAGAATTGTTTTGTCTAGGATTTAAATATTAGGTATTAGTCAGATATTTCACTTCCTCACTCATTTGCCATGTGGAGCAAATTGCATTAAAGCATCCCTGTGTTTGATTTTGCTGCCAGAACCACTTCAGGTCATCTGGTGCTGCAGAGCCTCCATTGCTTTCTTGCCTCTCCGTCCACGAGTTGTTCTGTTTGGTGTAAAGCAGTGTGTTTATAGACACACGGAAACACAGGTGACCTAGTGACACATGGAGTGGTGGCATTTGTGGGAGTTAAATTATGCAAATGTCAGGTAAGATAAGTGTTTAAGCTCACATGTAAAATCAGAAGTAATGGAAATACCACCAGATTTTGAAAATTTGTTTGAGGTTGCAAGCCATGCGAACTGTAGCACTGGTATATGCATTGCTGTTGGGCAGTTTGGCAGGAAAAACAGACCTGCAGCCGTTTGTCAGTGTTGTGTCAACCAGGCTGTGGCTTCCTTGAGTTAGAGCTTCTGTAGGTAGGTGCCTGTGGTGAGGACTTTCCTTATTTTCACATTGACCATTTTTTAAACTTAATGATATAATCCCTATCATGAACATATACCTCGTCAGTTTCTTAATGGCTGCATAGTATTTCCTTGTACAGTTGTATTTTGATTGTGCAGTTGTACTTAACTAGTAATGGATGAGACTTTGGGAAGTTGGTTTCTTTGCCTTTTTTAAAGAAAATTTTATATTTATTTTTGACTATATCAGGTCTTAGTTGCAGTGCCCAGTACCTTAGTTGTGCATGAGGGCTTAGCTGCCCCAAGCATGTGGGATCCTAGTTCCTGGACTGGGGATTGAACCTGCATTCCCTGCATTGGAAGGCAGATTCTCAACCATTGGACCACCAGGGAGATCCCTCACATTGGCCATTTTATAATTTTAGATATTTTTACATCTGAGGCAATCTTATCTGAGCATTCATTAAACAGGGGTGACAATGTTAGGGCTGAAAAACAGACTGAAACTTTGGTTTTTGAAATGAACTTTAGATGGGCTTTAATGGTCTTGAAGGCCAAACAGTGCCTGTGACACATTTTAGAGCAAGTCTCTAGTTAGAGTAAAATGTTAGTGTTAGTCTTGAGAAAATAGAAGACAGCATGAAAGCCAAAATGTACTATATAGTTGTAGATTTTGAGCAAGCATGTCCCATGCTGTGGAAAATCAGTATTGAGTTATGCATGTTCTTTAAGAACATATCCTCTAAAATATGGTGTATGCTTTTCGTATAAACAGTTCTTAGAAAACAAGTCTAGGACAAAGTTTTAATGATTCTGTAAATGTTTGTTCTTCCAATGAATATTTATTGAAAGGTATTATAAGCCAGATACTATGTCATGAGGACAGTGTTCAGCTAAATAATCTTATCTTGGTGGACTTTACTACCCCTTGTTGGGAAGACAGGTTACAAACAAGTAAATAAATGTAATGGGATATTAGGAAGGGACTCTTCCTGTTTTCACTTTGGCCATTAAGGTAGTTGTCAGAGCAGTTCTCAGAATTCCATACCTGGTATGCAGATTTACAAGGAAATGACTCTAAGAACCTGTCCCACAAGTCTTAGGTCCAGGATAAGTTACACAATTTCCAGGGCCCAGTACAAAATGAAATGAAAATGTGGAACCTCCTGTTAAAGTATTGAATTCCAGACAACAGCAACAGAACATTAAATCAGGTGCACGGCCTTTCCAAGTGTGGGGGCCTGTCTGACAGGTCACATGCCTATGAAGTTGGCCCTGCTTAGATCCTTTAGCCAAAAAAATAAAACTAGAAAAGCTTAGAGTAAAGAGAGAGATTTGGGGGATTGTGATCTTCTGAAAACTGTGCTGTGCTTTGGGAATGCTACTATATAATGCTACTAGTGGGGAAGTGGTTCAAAGGGACCCTTGAAGAGTTTTGAAATGTGTTTCTTGTCATGAAGAGACACAGAACCAGTGCCTCTTGGAGGCCTGAGAAAGTAACATTGAAGACTGACCAGGTGCATAGCTCCTACCCACGATACCTGCAGAACAGTCAGAAGAATGCCATTGGGATGGTATCCATCTGCATGTCTAGAACTCGCGGGGCAAGTGTTGTTTGCCTAATTGGATTGGGTCCAAGGGGGAGAAGCTGGGAGGGGGTTTCTTGGGCCAATCTGCATTTGCCAAATGGCATCAAGTTCTGTTTCCAAAGAATGGAGTCTTTTCCTGACATTTAGAATAGCCACTCTGACTCACAGTCCTTCAAGCTCCTTTGTAAAGTTAAGCATACTATGAAAAAATTTTGTATAAACTATCAATAGCAATCAATATACAGTGGTCCTATATATTGATGGGTCCTGTGTACCCATCACCCAGCATCATTTTTACTACATTTGAAACTTTCGCCCTATTTCTGTTCACATCTCCCTTTCTTTTTCCAAAAGATGTATTCCTTTATACTTTTTTCAATTTTTCTGTCTACGTTTACAACATATCCATCATCATCATCATTGCATGCTTTTATGCTTTATATAAATATATAAAATTCTAACATTTATTTATTTTGTTTGGCTTTGTGAGGCGCATCCATGTTGATAAGTGTAGCTATTGTTCATTTGCTTTCACCATAGTAGAATATCCCACTGTATGACTCTACTATAATTTATTCACGTTTCCTATTGATAGACACTTGTTTCTCTTATCTTGCTGTTATGAGCAGTGGTGCTGTAAGTTTTGTTACGTATGTCTCCATCTGCTCCCATGCAAGGGCTTTTTTGGGGGCACTGGGGTGGGGACAGACCCATTCTGTGTCCTTCCCCTGCTCTGTTCTGTATCCCAGGTTGCATTTCCCGGTTCCTGTGTTCCCTGTCTGGCTTCTGGGCTTAGCCAATGGGAGGCATTGGCAGGAAAGAGGGGAGAGAGAGGTCAGAGTGCCTGTCTCTCTCTCTGTCACTCAGATGATGTTGCCTCTGCACCTCCAGCTCGCACCTCACAGGTCCACCCTGGTTCTAGCTTCTACTCAGATACTTCAACTGACTCCTGGTCTTCTGACAGCCTCACTCTTCTGTCTCTATAGACTGGGGTGGGAGTGGGCTCCTGAAGCAGCAGGTCATCGGTTGTCTCACTCTCTGCAGTTTTACTTCTCAGTTTTTTCAAGCCACAAGACGCCAGTGCGGCCGCTCTGCGCGACCCTTAGTATGCATTCCTGCGCTGCATTACCCTCCAACCCGGTTACCAGGCAGGGTTACCGCCAGGCCATTAGTGGTTCTGCTAAGCCATTGGCTGGCGCTCCAGTGGGCCCCTCCCCCAAGCAGCCAACGGTCAGTGAGCGACCTGGTGCGTCAGTCGGCCAGCTGCGGATGGAGGTCCTCAGGTGGAGGTGAGGTAAGAGGCAGATCTGGGCTTTCTCCCTGGGACCCTCCAGCTCACCCAGCCTCTGGCCAGTGGATGAGCTGGGCTGGGGCCAGGGGAGCAGGCTGGGGGCTGTGCCCTTCAGGGCTCCAGAGCCCTCACCAAGGCTGCCCGCTGGCCAGGCCCAGGCCTTGAGGCAGCGGTGAAGCTCTCCCCCATCCCTGCCTCTGTGACCCAAAGGCAGCAGCAGTCTGCCTGGGACACAGTCTGCTGGACCAGCCTCTGTGATCTGGGTGGCCTGAGGAGCCTGAGGGCCAGTTGGGTCCTGGGCTCCTGGCTTCCTCAGGGATGACAGCTGGGCGGGGGGCTGGGGACCTGGCCCCGAGGGAGCTGCCAACTGAGACCTGCTTCCTCTTAGCCAGGACCTGGACCTCACAGGGTGAAAGGTGAGCCTTGGGACCTTTCCCTTTCTTCTCAGAACAGAGAATCACATCTTTTTGGGTGGAGGCTTACAGGAACTTGCCTAACCTCTGAAACAAAGGATCTGACACCAAGAAGTTTGCAACAACTAAGCACATAGGGCTTTGCTGAGAGCTTTTGGGAGTTTAGAGGTTTTAAGGCAGGAGCTACCTGTCTCCTTGCATGGCCCTCAATAAACCTTTTTCTGCTCCAAACTTTGATGTTTTGGTATTGTTGGGCCTCGGGCACATGGACTTGTGTTTTGGTAACACCACCTCTAACTACCTAAGAGGTATAAAATTATTTGCCTATTTATTGTTTCTTCAAAAAGCTTTATTGTTTCCATTTGGTCCAAGGTTTGGGCAAGGATTCCAGGGTGGTTAAAAAGCTGCTTGGTGGCTGCAGAGAGGGGCTTCAGGCAGAAGCCCTGACACCAGAGGGGCACCTCCAAGGCCACTGGGCTGCAGAGGCTCCTGATTGTCTTGGAGTTGAGCCTTTGGAAGAGACGCTTACTTAGCCCAGCCTGTGGAGGTTGGTCTGAAACTCATCTTCTTGATGAGTTTCACCTGCTTATCTAGGAAGCGACTCTCCTGGAAGTCACAGAAGTGGGCAGAACCCAGCACATGCAGATCCAAAAGGCCTGGTTCAGGTTCTCCTTGAGAATGGCGGCTTCTGTAGTGTCCTGGGTTTTACCCCACTCATTCTTTTTTTTTCCTCCTTAAATATTTATTTTGGGTTCATCAGGTCTTAGCTCTAGGGGTGCAGGATTTTCACTGTGGCACATTGGTGTCTCTCTAGCTGTGGTGAGGGGGCTCAGTAGTTGCAGGCTGGGCTTAGTTGTCCTGCAGCATGTGGGATCTTAGTTTCCCAAACCAGGGCTTGCCCCCCGCATTGGAAGGCAGATTCTTAACCACTAGACTGTCAGGGAAGTCCCTACCCAGTCATTCTTGAGATGGTTTCTACATATCCTGGAAGGAGCTCAGCTAGAGCACTGGTTTTGCATTTCAAGAGACACTTGGAGCCTTCCTGCTTTTCCTGCTCCCATTCACAGAAAATGTGGCTCACACCCTCCAGAGTCACATCCTACAGTGGAAATAGACACTCATGCAGACACACACACACTTACCCAGAAAGAGGTAGGTGTAGGAAGCCCACAGATGCATATTGACCAGGCAGCTGATGACAGCCTCCACCTCTGGAATAATTCTGATGAATCTGGGAGCTCATGGTTGATCATTATTAAGGAGTTTATCTCAAAAAATGGTATTGACTTGTCCCAGTGGCTGGGGATAGCTCAGTGGCTCATTCTGAAGGTTACGACTGTTAAAAGGGTTGGAGGGTGGTGGGAGGTTGGAGCAAGGGGTGTCTGTGGGTCTGTGCCATCCAAATACTGTTGAAGAAATATCTGCAGAACTGCAGAGCACACTGCCTGTTTATTGATTGATTCGTTGGTTCTTATTGATTTGTAGGAGTTACTTATGTTATACATACTAATTGTTGATTATATGTGCAGTAAATATCTGCTTCCATTCCTTGAGCTATCATTTTTTCAATAGTATGTTCTGGTGAGCTGAAGTTTCTCATTTTAAGGTAGTTCTCATGAAATTTTAACATTTCCCTGAGCTGCATGGAACATCGGTACTCAGATCAGGCCAGTTGTGAGCCAAGTTATGCGACTAGGCTACCTGTATTGACAAACTTCTACAACCCAGATCCTTCCACAGAACATGCACATGAGGCAGCTTGCAGTTGGCTAATCAAGGAACCATATGTTAGCATTTCCCAGTAGAATAAATGGAGGGAGTCAATAGAGGCTGTCCAAGGCTCCATTTGATGCAGATCCTAGCTGGGAGCATGGAGTGGGCCTGGTTGCACTAGGGGACACCTTCTGGGCTTTTCTCGCCCAACTGTATCTCAGACTCCTCTGAACGCAAGACTATAGTGGGCCTGTGTTGTTTTCAGTTTGTACTGAGCCTGGTTTATAAAGTTTGTTGAACAGAGAGAGGCCCTGAAACATAACCGGCTGTGTTCAATGTGACCAACTGACAACCAAGAACCCTCCTGGATTAGAGCAGAGAACATAGGCAGCGTGCAGCCAGGGTTTCATCTGCCAGAGGAAGCAGATAAATCTAAGGAGGACGACACAGCAGGCTGAGGAGAGTGAGCCCAGGACCAGCCTAGTGTTTCCCTGGCCGCATAATCCTCCACATCCATCTCTCCACTGGCAAGGGCGGCCTCTAGCCCAGACCCAGTGTGAGGCCTGACTCCTTAGAACAAAGGTCTGCAGCACTTGTAACATTTGCATATTAGATTTGTTATTACTTGCACATAATGTTTTTATTACTCTAATATATTTTTTAAAATTAATTTTATTGGAATATAGTTGATTTACAATGATACATGGCATTTTAAAAATTCAAACAATATAACAAAAAGTACACAAAATCCTGTTTCTTTCTTGTTCACATCATCTGAATTCCTACCTGTCACTCTGGTCTCCACCTCTCCCTGCTAATGTTTTCTTTATACAAATAAGTAGGTGTGAATGTATGCTCTTATATGTCTCCATTTTTATACAAAAATAGCGTATACAGACAGATTTTCCTTTTAAACCACAGATCTAGGAGACATTAGATAAAGAATTTTTAAATCAGATTTTATTTAATTAGATCTTTCCTATGAATGACTTATTTTGATAAATTTTTCCTAATCTCCTACCACAGTTTAAAAATGTTCTTACAAACATCTGTGGTCACCCACCAATCCAAGACAGAAGTAAGTCAGGAATAAACTGGGCAATTTTTTTCTTTTTAAATATTTCAGAGTCAGAAAAAATGTTGTGTGATGTGTTTATTAAAGAAAATTTGAAGAATAGAGAAAAGCACAAAGAAGAAAATAAAATTTAACAGTGATTCTACTACCCAGAAATATTCAAGTGATAACAATTATAGTGCATTTTTATACATTTTATAATGGATATAGTGCATGTCCCAATAAAGCACATGTACAATGAACATATATCTTAAACTGTAAAGTGGGAAAGCATTTATCAATACTTTTTTAAAAAATTATTTTCTTTTTGGCTGTGCTGGGTCTTCATTGCTATGCATGGGCTTTCTCTAGTAGCAGAAGTGGGGGCTACTCTCTAGTTGTGGTGTGCAGGCTTCTCATTGCGGTGGCTTCTCTTGTTGCAGAGCGTGGCCTCTATGTCCTCGGGCTTTAGTAGTGCAGTGCATGGGCTTACTAGCTGTGGCTTGGGGCTCTATAGAGAGCGGGCTCAGTAGCTGTGGCAGTCTGGCTTAGTTGCTTCAAGGCATATGGGATCTTCCCAGACTTGGGTTTGGACCTCATCCCCTGCATTGCAAGATGGACTCCCACCAGGGAAGCCCAATACTTGTTTATTTACCATAAAATCACAAGTGTTCACTCTTTCCAACCTTTCAGTAACAATAATGTGAAGTGTTGATATATGTGTTAGCTTGCCTCCTCTACATATATTTTTTAATATTCTCTATACATGTTGTTTTCAAAAGGAGTTAAGTAGAGGCAAATATTGATCTTTTTTTAGAGAGCGGGCTCAGTAGCTGTGGCAGTCTGGCTTAGTTGCTTCAAGGCATATGGGATCTTCCCAGACTTGGGTTTGGACCTCATCCCCTGCATTGCAAGATGGACTCCCACCAGGGAAGCCCAATACTTGTTTATTTACCATAAAATCACAAGTGTTCACTCTTTCCAACCTTTCAGTAACAATAATGTGAAGTGTTGATATATGTGTTAGCTTGCCTCCTCTACATATATTTTTTAATATTCTCTATACATGTTGTTTTCAAAAGGAGTTAAGTAGAGGCAAATATTGATCTTTTTGCCAAGTATATAGAAATTGCATCACCTCTCTATTCAGTTCATTGGGTTTCAACAAGTATTCATTCTCTACTTTAATGATAAAATTAATAGTAATCTTTACATTTGTGTACAGTATTACAGTTGGCAAAAGTCTTGTCTGCTCTTTGAACAGCCTGTTGAGTGAGGTAGTACTATTCTTATTGGCTGGATAAGTAAACTGAGGGTCACAGGAGTTAAGTTCCTTATCTAAGGCTGTCTAGGTAATTGAGTTGAAGACTTGCAAGTTTGGATTCCAAGTCTAGTTCTTATCCCGCCAGACCGTGGTGAGGACAGAAGAAAGGAGAAACACCCCAGACGTCTTTAGGTTTACAATGTAGTTGATGACACAAGTCACAAAACCATTAGACACCCAGAGAAGACAACACCTGGCCTAATGGAGGCAAAAATGGTCACCCTCATCAGGCCCTATGCATCATCCTCCATTTTGCCACTTTCCATCACTTCTTCCTGTTGCTTTACTTGGTCTTCTTCTGGACTCTGTGGTCCTTACCCTAGACCTCAGAGGCCTTTGAAGAAGAGCTGTTGTTGAGAAATTGGAAAGAACTTTAGCTAAATTCTGGTTGTGGGATTTTCAGACTGTAGGCTAGGCAGAAAATGTGCATTCCTCCAGCAATAGAGATTTTTCACTGACAAGTGAGAGTTACACTTAAATATTGTGTTTTTCCTGTAGCTTAAAAATATTGTCATGCATCATTTGATTGTTCAATCATTTATTCACTCATGTTTGAATTCAACAAGCATCACTGAGGACCCAGCATGTCCTTGGTGTCCTAGGGCACCCTGCTAGCCCTAGTGGAGAACAAGATAAATAAAACACGAGTTATACCCTTAAGAAGCTCCATTTCCACATGATTCTTCTGGTTACTCAGGCAACAGACTTGAGTATAGCATTATTAGATAACACACAATCTGTACTTTCAACCTAGACACGACTAAGGGACAGCTCTGTAGAAGTATCACTTCAAGCCAAGAATTGTTTTTCATCTTTTTATGATACTACAGCCACTCTTATGAAGATAAGGTCTCTTCAAGTATTAAGATCGAAGGTGGCATTATCCAACATATGTAAGACAACCCATATAGAGTGCAAGAAGAAAACATTAATATGTTAGTATTACATGCAGTAGTGTACATATATACTTTCTTAATTTATAGCTATACATATGCTTGATAGTGTTTTATCTATGGAGTGGGCAGTCAAGAATTTGGTTTTCCTTGTTCTCTAGCCATGGTAGCTATTCTCACTCTCCTTTCTCAACAGTATATAAAACTGCTGAAAGGCTTATTTGGGAAGATTTTTAAAGTCATTGCATTCAGATTTAGCCTGATGGCTGAGGAGAGACTTCATACAAGGTTTCTAGAGCGAGTGGTAAAATTTGAGTAAGGTCCTTCAGTCTGTGCCAAATCTCTCTAACGCAGACGAAGGAAGGATAGATTTCTTCTTAGCTCAATCAGCCCTTCCTTCCTGCCAAGATCTTAAGTTTTAAGAGCTTACTTTCCCCCCTCATACTTGAAGAATTCTTTTATTTGATGTTGGAGCTCCTCTCCAGAGTGACTTTTCACTTATTTTCCCAAATAAGCACCATGCTTTATCAACCCCCTTCACTCCTTGCCCCTGATATGAGTTGGAAGGGCATCGACTGGGGACAGAGTTCCCCTCTCTTCTGTTGCCAGACATCTACATTTGACAATAGATGCCAAGCAAGCATCACCATCATGATCATTCTGTCTCTGGAATAGAATTCCAGAGCATTCTACCAACTTCACCAACAAGGTCTGCTTATTTACTCACTGTCTGTGCATTGAACACTCTGCCTGCTTTCTGCCCAGGAATCATTTCTGCCGTACCACAGTCGATTTCTAGGCTGAGGATTATTTTTCATTTTCATTTAAGTGTTCAATTAATATTTTCTTCTTCCCCCATTCTGCCTTTGCTCTCACTTCAGTGATATCATGGAAGTCATTACAGCTTCTGAAAAATATAAATTGTGTTTCACTAAAAGAATTACTAGTCTATGATATTGTTGAAAGTACCTAGGTCGGGAATGTGGATTATGATTTGAATTACAGAAAGGTCTTAAAAGATTCTTTTTTATTTTCTTGACTTACAGTTTGATAAAGATTTCAATTTTGATCAACTATTCCAGAGACCCATCCATAGTATAATGTGAATTTTACTTGAAGTATCCCTTTCCTCCAGTTCAGGCCTTGGCTTGTAATAGAGTGTCTGTGTTTTGAGATGAAATTTAGAAAAATTGCCCATCCTTGTAAAGGTAAGCCAGCTGACCCTTGCAAACATCCTCACCTAATTTCACACAAGAATTCTGAGCTTATCAATTCCAAGACTGGTGATGCTCTAGCATCTTCAACCCATGGCTTCCAGAGTTGCCTAGGAGGCATCTCCATACCAACTGTCCAGAAGGCAGATAAAATCAGAGCAAAGTGCCTGGAGAGGTCTGAACATAGTACACCTCAGTTCTCACATTCCATCAGCTAGGACACTGTCACATAGCCATGGCTAACTGCAAGCCAGGCTGGGAAATAAGGGCTAGTTGGGCATTAAAAAAGAAAAGGAGAATGTGGATACCCATCTCTGCCACTGAATACTTGCCCTTTGACTCATGGAAACATTTATTCCAAAGTCCCCAGTATCAGCCAGTGAGAGTCAATTGTGTGTTCAGAGGTAGTGGAATCCTTTCCCTAGGCAGGCTGGTAACCCTGTTGTTTCGTAGAGGTGCCAAACCCCTTCTAAATGGTACACAGTGGATTTGAGTTTCACCAAAGGATTTCAGATGATCAGTAAATATCTACAGAAACAAGCAGGGGTGACCTCTCTGGAACCATAATCAGAAGTGGAGTATATCTACCTCCTCACTGGAGGCTGTGATCTAGTGTTCCCAAGTGTCTGAAGAGCTAATGTGCATGGCCTTTTCATTTGACCAGGGGAAATTCTGGTCTTATCTTTGCAAATAAAAATAATTCTGCTGAAATTGCCTACTTGTTATCTGGAAAGACAGGAGGAATTCTTTGGCAAGAGGGGTCCTGGAAACTAGCCTCTAACCTGGCTGATGGAAATAGATGGTCTGGACAAATGTTGCAGACTTTCATCATTTGGAGAAACTAATACATAGGGCATCAGCTGAGTTTCCATTTCAGTGCAACTTAAGCCTGAGTGATAAAGGCAGCCTGCTCTGTGAACTTTGTATTACATAACCCTCATGTGATTCAGAGCTGCTATTTATAGTTTTCTTTTGTGTGGAAATGGAATGGGTTACAGGGATGCAGCTTCCTTCTATCCCAGCATCCCAGAAGGAGATGGGAAAACAATTCTGTATTTACCACCTAGCCTAGGGCTTTCAAAACTGCTCTTGCTTTATTGTCAAAAACAATTTTGGCATCTTGTTGTTCAGTCACTAAGTTGTGTCCACTTCTTTGCGACGCCATGGACTGCCGCATGCCAGGCTTCTCTGTCCTCCACTATCTCCTGGAGTTTGCTCAAATTCATGTCCATTAAGTTGGTGATGCTATCTAACCATCTCCTCCTCTGCCACCCGCTTCTTCTTTTGCATTCAGTCTTTCCCAGCATCAGGGTCTTGTCCAATGAGTCAGCTCTTTGCATCAGGTGGCCAAAGTATTGGAGTTTCAGCTTCAGCAGCAATCTTTCCAATGAATATTCAATTCCTTTAGGACTGACTTGTTTGATCTCCTTTCAGTCCAAGGGACTCTCAAGCATTTGTTCATTCATTCATTTATTCTTCATCATCCATTCATTCATTCAGGTAACAAATATTTAGTGAATGTCTACTAGACACTAAAAGTGGAGATAAGTGGTTGAAAACACTGTTTCTTAGATCTCATCTCAGACTAATGAGAACAAACTGTCTAGGGGTGAGTTCTGGTCATGGGTATGGAGATATGTATATATCTTGCTGGGTGGCTTGCAGGATCTTCGTTCCTCAGCCAGGAACTGAACCCTGGCCACAGCAGTGAAAGTGCTGAATCCTAACCACTAGACCGCCAGGAATTCTCTGGTCATGAGTGTATTTTAAAATCCCTTCAAGAGAGTCCAATGTGCAGCTAGGATTGAGAATCACTAGAATTTGTAGACTCTGGAACCAGAGGAAATTATAATGTTTAATAAATCAAGGAGGTGCACTAGAAAGAGAACCAAATAAAGAGGGTGTTGAAGAAGAGTGCAGAGAAAATTGGAAATTGCTTGATATAGAGAAAGAGAAATAATGCTGGTGTCTGATTCATTTGTGGCGGAATGTTAGCCTTTCTACTTTTTAGCTTGTGTGATGCTGGACAAGCCATTTAACCCTCCTAGCCTAAGCTTTTGCATTTTTAACATGAGGGTATTAATCATCTTCATATTCTAGAATTACTGTGAGCATTTAAATAGAATGCCAAGTGTGCAACAAATCTGTTATTTTTGTTGTTATTTGGAATTCTGGAGGAAAGATCAAGCATAATAAGTTGAATAGTTAAAGATGTGAGTACGATCCTAGGTAAATCTCTTGTGCTGCCAAAGGGGAGTGAAGGCCACTATGCATCTGTGGGTATCTGAGACCTCAGACTGATACAATGCATCTTCCTTGCAGGAAAAGAAATCATTGTTATCTTAAAACAAATGTAAATATGTTGTTGATGAGAATGGCAGATTTATATCAATTGATTAAGAAAAAAATGAGAATTCACATGGTTTGAAAACAGTCCCATTTTTGGGAGGACACCTTTAGGGAGCTCTCAGGCCTCCCTGAGGGTTCTCTTCACATCTCTCTGTTAGTGTTCCCTGACCTTCCAGTGAAGAGTATATAGCCCTGAGCATAACCAAGGTCTCAGCATGTTGAGTGAGTCTGGACATGCAGAGGTCATTCATTCTGGATTTTTAGCTAAACATTGTTAGGATTTCTTCAAGTGACAGATTTTGTAAACATCAGCAGATATTCAGTGTATTTCTTTTTTGATTTGTAAGATAATTGATAGCACAGTCTAGGTACATTTTTAAGCCCTGAATTTCACCTTAATGATATATATTAGAGATGATCTGCATCCATCCATAAAGAATGTCACCTCTTTCTTCTTTTAGAGCTGCACAGTATTCTTTTATGTGGATGTATTATAATTTCCTTAACCAATATTTTGCTGATGTTTTCAGCATTTTGCTGAAACATTGCTGTTTAAACTTTTTGTTTAAACATTGCTGCAGTGAATGACCATGTACATAAGTCATTTTGCATATGGGGGCATCTTCTGTTCTATAAATTCCTGGGAGTGGAATAGCTATGTCAAAGGATATGTTCATTCACAGATTGTTCTTCACAAGGATTGTTCTAATTTCCACTTGCACCAGTGATGTAGGAGAAGGCCTTTATCCCCACACCCCCACCAATACAGTCTCCTATCAAAGTCTAATTTCTGCCAATGGGCTAGATGCAAAACAGCATTTTCTGATAGCTGTAAAAGTACATCTCTCCAATTGTGAGTGATGTTGAATTCCATTTCACATGTTTTAAGACTCACTTGGGTTTTCTTTGCTGGGAAGAGTTGGTTCATATCATTTGTCTATTTTTTAAATTAATTTTATTAAAGTACAGTTGATTTACAATATTGTGTTAATTTCTGGTGTACAGCAAAGTGATTCAGTTATACATATGTATATATATACACATTCCTTTTCAGATCCTTTTCCATTATAAGTTATTACCAGATATTGAATATAGTTCTCTCTGCTATATAGTAGGTCCTTGTTGCTTCTCTATTTTATATATAGTATTGTGTATCTGTTAATCACAAACTCCAATTTATCTCTCGCCACCTTGCCACTTTGGTAACCATAAGTTGATTTTCTATGTCTGTGAGTACGTTTTTGTTTTGTAAATCAGTTCATTTGTATCACTTTAAAAATTCCACATGTAAGTGATATCATAAGATATTTGTCTTTCTCTTTCTGACCTATTTCACTTAGTATGATAATCTCTAGGCCCATCCATGTTGCTGCAAATCACTGCCTATTTTTTAATTGGGTCATTGGTTTGCTCCTTATTGATTTTTAGGAATTCATTATATATTTAGAAAAATTAGCGTGATAGCTATTACAAATATTTCTTCCTTCCAGTTTTGTCATTTGTCTTTGATTTTTTTTCTGCACAATATTGTGACTTCTGTGTTTCATGTGTGTCATAAATGCAAAGATATTCTGCACTCTGAGATTATTAAATAGTTCTCTCATGGTTTCTTACATCACTTCTAATACACTATTCTTTTTTATATTCAAATTTTTGTACCTCTTTGAATTTTTCTGGGTGTTAAGGTGTGAGGTATGGGATCCACTTTCTTTTTAGATGGCCATGCAGCTATCCTAAAGTCTTTAACTGAGTAACCTATCTTTTCTCTGTGGATTTGCGATATAGCTCTTTAAGATATATTAAATTGATCGCATACTAAATTCCCATGTGTTCTTAGGTCTCTTCTGGACTTTGTATTCTTTTTCATTGGTCTCTCAATCTATTCATGTATCAGCACTATATATTTTTAATCACTATAGTTTTATTTTTTATTTATTTTTTGGGGTACCAAATTACTTTATTTGAAGGAATGGTGCTAAAGAAAGAACTTAAGTAGATGTTTTGGTACAACTTATAGAAAAGGTGAAGGTAACCCAAATATGCATGCACCGCCAGGAAAGTCACCCTGTGGCTATGGGAAGGCAGCCTGAGGCTTAGCTCTCACCGTGTCCAAGGGTGTGCTTGTCAAAGCGGTTCTCTGCTATGCCAGACCCAGGGGCCCCCATCTTGCACAATGTGATTATGTGGTTACCCAGTCTTTGATGGCTTCCACCTGCTCATTCAGGTAATGAGTCTCAGTGAAATGACACAGATGGGGGTCATTTTTTCCAGTGGCCAGTTTGTGCAGTTCCAGTAGTGACTGAGTCACACTTCTTTTCAAGCATCGCACACATTGCGTTGCATTGAGCCTATTTTCCCAGTCCTCGCAGTCTGGTTTCTTGATATCCTGAAGGAAGATTCCACCACCTCGTTGGTTCTGCAGCTTCATCGGTTTCTCAGTATGTTCCCTCTCCTCATGAGATTGGTGAAGAAAGTATTTGGCAAAGTTCTTCAAAGCCACATCATCGTGGTCAAAACAGTATGACACGGGCAGGTAGACATAGGAGGTGCAGAGCTCCAGGTTGATCTGGCAGTTGATGGAGGCCTCCAAGTACTGGTGGTAGTTGTAGCTCACCTGCAAGGGGGGTGCGGTCGTCACGGCGGGCGGCCGGGAAGAGGCTGGCGGCCGGGAAGAGGCTGGCGGGGCTGCGAGGCGCTGGAGTGGCTGCACGGACCTTGGGCCGTCGGAGGGCCCTGTCAGGTGGTGAGGAGGGCTAGCTCTGAGTGGCCGGCAGGGGCCGGGGATGAGCAGCCGGTTCGGTTCAAGCACTGTTGAAGCAACAAACGGGCGACTCTCTGCGAAGCCTATCACTATAGTTTTATAATATGCTTTAATTTCTGGTTTGGAAGAAATTTGGTAATTTTTTTTTTTCCACACAGAACTGGAAAAGGTCAATTTTTGTTCCAATCCCAAAGAAGGGCAATGTCAAAGAACGTTCAAACTATTATACAATTGCACTCATTTCACATGCTAGCAAGATAATGCTCAAAATCCTACAAGCTAGGCTTCAGCAGTATGTGAACTCAATGGACATGAATTTGGACAAACTCCAGGAGACAGTGGAGGACAGAGAAGCCTGTTTTGCTGCAGTCTATACGGCCTCAAATATTTGGACACAACTTAGCGACTGAACAACGACAACAATACTATCATGAAACAGAAAATGCTTATTAGTATTGTGTTTTTTCTGGGCTTATTTCTGTGTCTGCACCCTTCTCCATGTAGGCCTTGATATTGACATTTGCATCCATACTTGTGTAGACTTCTACACTGTATAGACTGTCACACTGGTGTGCATATAGGATCACAGCTGATATATAATTTGGTGTTTTGCTTTCTTAACACTATATCATATCTTTTTTGTATATTTTACAAAGCTTCCAATAATAATTTTTTATTGTTGTATATTATTTACTATATTTATTTTTTAAAAGTCAAGAACTATGCAAGCAGGTTTTTCAATCTCCATTGACACTAGTCAGCAGTGGCCACAGGACTAGAAAAGGTCAGTTTTCATTCCAATCCCAAAGAAAGGCAATGCCAAAGAATGCTCAAAATACTGCACAATTGCACTCATCTCACACGCTAGTAAAATAATGCTCAAAATTCTCCAAGCCAGGCTTCAGCAATACGTGAACGATGAACTTCCAGATGTTCAAGCTGGTTTTAGAAAAGGCAGAGGAACCAGGATAAAATTGCCAACATCTGCTGGATCATGAGAAAAGCAAGAGAGTTCCAGAAAGACATCTACTTCTGCTTTATTGACTATGGCAAAGCCTTTGACTGTGTGGATCACGATAAACTGTGGAAAATTCTGAAAGAGATGGGAATACCAGACCACCTGACCTGCCTCTTGAGAAATCTATATGCAGGTTGAGAAGCAACAGTTAGAACTGGACATGGAACAACAGACTAATTCCAAATAGGAAAAGGAGTGTGTCAAGGCTGTATATTGTCACCCTGCTTATTTAACTTATATGCAGAGTACAACATGAGAAACACTGGGCTGGAAGAAGCAAAGGTGGAATCAAGATTGCCGGGAGAAATATCCATAACCTCAGATATGCAGATGACACTACCCTTATGGCAGAAAGTGAAGAGGAGCTAAAAAGCCTCTTATTGAAAGTGAAAGAGGAGAGTGGAAAAGTTGGCTTAAAGCTCAACATTCAGAAAACAAAGATCATGGCATTTGGTCCCATACTTCATGGGAAATAATAGATGGGGAAACTGGAAACAGTGTCAGACTTTATTTTTGGGGGCTCCAAAATCACTGCAGATGGTGACTGCAGCCATGAAATTAAAAGGCGCTTACTCCTTGGGAGCAAAGTTATGACCAACCTAGATAGCATATTCAAAAGCAGAGACATTACTTTGCCAACTAAGGTCCGGCTAGTCAAGGCTATGGTTTTTCCAGTAGTCATGTATGGATGTGAGAGTTGGACTGTGAAGAAAGCTGAGCGCTGAAGAATTGATGCTTTTGAACTGTGGTGTTGGAGAAGACTCTTGAGAGTCCCTTGGACTGCAAGGAGATCCAACCAGTCCATTCTAAAGGAGATCATTCCTGGGTATTCTTTGGAAGGAATGATGCTAAAGCTGAAACTCTAGTACTTTGGCCACCTCATGCGAAGAGTTGACTCATTGGAAAAGACTCTGATGCTGGGAGGGATTGGGGGCAGGAGGAGAAGGGGACGACAGAGGATGAGATGGCTTGATGGCATCACCGACTCGATGGACATGAGTTTGAGTGAACTCCGGGAGTTGGTGATGGATAGGGAGGCCTGGCGTGCTGCGATTCATGGGGTCGCAAAGAGTCGGACACGACTGAGCGACTGAACTGAAGTGAACTGACACTAGTTTGGGTGAAGAAATAAAGTTTGGAGGGTTATTATTTATACATTTCATCTAAATAGTAAACAAGCTAAATAAACAATCTGTTAGTTGCTAAAAGCTTAGAATTATAAAGAATGAGAGCTCATGTAGAATCACTTTCTTGTCTCTTTTTAGTGAAAAGATTTCAGTGTTTTTCAGAGTTATTACTGAGTAGCTTGTGCAATACTGTTTTTAGGAGAGAGTCCAGCAAAAAGGCAAAACAAGAGTTATGTCCTTCTTTTCCTTTCCAGAAAACAGCATGTTTATCCTTTCTATGGGGTAAATTTGAGTAGTTCCCGTAGAGCAAAACAACCTGGAACTCTAGAGTGATTTCAGCCAACTGGTAAATAAGAGCAAATAACATAAATCAAGAAATACTTGTGGGAGAATGAACTAGATCACGTCTGTCATCCCACCGCTTTTTGCTGTGTCTCTGGCAGTCGACCACAAGATGTCACTATGGCATCTTTAATCCTAATAATCCTGTAGCTGGCTGGGGGTGGGGAAAGAACAAGGAAGAAAATCTTACAGTTCTTTGCAAAATGGAATTTTCTTTTTTTCTGGCTGCCTGCCAGGCTAATAAAAAAAAATTTTTTTTTAAACCAACACATGAATTGAAAAGGCTTTCAAGAAACATCTGCACAGTGAAACTGTTAACTCCAAAGAAGTCCAACATTGTATTTATACTGTATAAATTAAAATGGAAAATAAAAACCCATTTGGGCCAATGTGCAAAATCTCCAAAGCAAGAGAAAAGTACTTCTGAAGTCAATCCATTTTCGAAACGATGGCATTAAATATGGAGGATGTAATAGTCTAAAACAACTGAAATTCCGCCCAGTGAAGCTTTAAATAACCAGTTTCTCAAAACAAATATTGTTAATTAACCAAATTTCCCTCCATGGACTCAGATTTTAGAGGAAAGAAACAAGTCATTTTTTTAAAAAATGCAATCTCTCCTGTTTCTTGGGTGAAATGATTTTCAGAAATGGCTAGCACAGACTATAGCATGCCCTCCGTAGGACACATCTACAGGTCAGCAGAGGAGAGCCACTGCTCTGGATCATGATTCTGAAGAACTGAAAATCATTTTAAAAATTCCTGTTTATTTATTTATAGAAAGCGAGAAAGTGCTTTTAAAAACCAGCTGTACCCAGAACACATCTTGTATTTGAACAGCTGTCTTTTAGGTGGTCTGCCCACTGTACCCTTATACCCCACAATCATGGTGTGACTGGCATGTTCTGTGACCCACCCAGTGTTCTCACCAGTAGCTAGCAGCCTGACCAATATCCCTTTCTTAGGAATTTGGGGTTAAGTCAGTTGACCCTGTTTCCTAATGACTGGACAATGACTGACAAACTCTGGAAATGTGGTCACCATATTTTCCATCTTGCCAGCCAAGAAGCAAAATCAGAAGTCTACAGAGAGAGAGAATGATGAAGGGGATCCTGAGGACCACTGACAGAGAGGAAGCCTTGGTGGCATCCAGGTTTCCAGTTCCATCTTGTCCTTGAGTCCAGAGTCCACTCTTTTTTTTTTTTTTTAATGAGAGAACAGACTGTATCTTCATAGTAAATGACCATTTTGTTCAACCAAAATACTCTTATGACTCTTCGGGATAATCTGGAGCTCAAGTCATTGTAATTCTTTCTCTTTGCACTCCAATCCTTCTCTGTTCTCCAGCTGTCTTCTGCCCTCCATCATTTATCCAGACATTTAGGTTATGGGATATTTTATTTGGTCACTTGAAGCAACACTTATGGCTTGTGGAGGGACAGTGAGAGTAACCTAGACAGGCCTCAGGGAATACTTTGAAACATCAGTCTGCAAAATCTTTGGGTGAAATGGATCTATGAATTAGGATTCTACAATAGCACTTCCCAAAATTTGTCCCTTAGAACATTAATCATGAAAGTGTTGAGTACAAATAAAGTATTCTATAGTAAAATAAGTCTGTGATAAAAAGCAAAATATATCTCTCTCTTGCATGTGCCCAAGAGGGGACTAAAGATCCTCTTGATGAAAGTGAAAGAAAAGAGTGAAAAAGTTGGCTTAAAACTCAATCTTCAAAAAACTAAGATCATGGCATCCGGTCCCATCACTTCATGGCAAATAGATGGGAAAACAATGGAAACAGTGACAGACTTTATTTTCTTGGGCTCCAAAATCACTGCAGGTGGTGACTGCAGCCATGAAATTAAAAGACGCTTGCTCCTTGGAAGAAAAGCTATGACCAACCTAGACAGCATATTTAAAAGCAGAGACATTACTTTGTCAACCAAGTTACGTCTAGTCAAAGCTATGGTTTTTCCAGTAGTCAGGTATGGATGTGAGAGTTGGACTATAAAGAAAGCTGAGTGCCAAAGAATTGATGCTTTTGAACTGTGGCATTGAGAGTCTCTTGGACTGCAAGGAGATCCAACTAGTCCATCCTAAAGGAAATCAGTCCTGAATATTCATTGGAAAGACTGATGCTGAAGCTGAAACTCTAATATTTTGGCCACCTGATGTGAAGAACTGACTCATTGGAAAATACCCTGATGCTGGGAAAGATTGAAGGCGGGAGGAGAAGGGCATGACAGAGGATGAGATGGTTGGATGGCATCACTGACTTGATGGACATGACTTTGAGCAAGCTCCGGGAGTTGGTGATGGATGAGGATGCCTGGCATGCTGCAGTCCATGGTGTCGCAAAGAGATGGACACGCCTGAGCGACTGAACATTGCGTGTGCACATGTATTCATTCATTCAGTCGTATCCTACTCTTTGTGACACCATGGACTGTAGCCCGCCAGGCCCTTGTGTCCATGGAATTTTCCAGGCAAGAATACTGAAGTGGGTTGCCATTTCCTACTCCAGGGGGCCTTCCTGACCCAGGGATAGTCTTACATTTCATGTTAATATATTAAAGGCCCTGATAAGTCTTGCAGTCAAAAAGGGATCAAAATTTGTTTAGCCTAGGATTTTCAAAGTTTATGTAAAAATATTAACAGATTTTTTGGGGGAGAGGAGTTAATCCTTATTGGCAACATTTTAAATGTTACTTTAAAAATGTCTGTTCATTTCTGCTTTACAGCCAAACTGAATTTGAGGTGGACTGACCTTGGGAATTTTGATAGGAAAGACCCTGGAAAATCCTCACTTCCTTACCTCCTACCTCACAGCCCTTTATTAGTTAGTTAGGTAGTTAGTGAGAAGGCTAAGAAATGGCCTAGACATCCAGTGCTGTGGAAGAGACTGCCTTATGGCCTCTCTTGACATTTCCTAGAGCCCTGACTTTATGCCCTCATTTGGTCTTTTTCAAAATATAGTACCCACTGACAAAAGTGCATAAATTACCAGTGTACAGTGATGAACTTTTCCAAACTGTTGTAGCCAGCATCAGGGCAAGAAACAACATTACAGGCTCCCAGAGCCCTTTCATGCTCTTTTAGTCACTTTGCCACACAAGGGTGACCACTCTTTGACTTAATGCCTTTTCTTTCCAAATAAATGGATATATCCCAGAGAATAAGGATCGACCCTAGATCTCCTTGTATCCCTGCAGTCTAGAATAGGACTTAGGATAGTTAATTGAGCTTAATTGTAAAGTAGGAACTATAAAAGCACAAGTGTTGTCAGAGTCCTGTACAGGGTAGTGGAGGGGCCCTGGAGTCAGACTGCCTGGGTTCAAACCTATGTCTGCAACTCCTACTTGTCTGACCAGGGCCATCACTTAAGTCTTCAGGAACCGCAATTTCCTGCCTTGCAAAGGGACTGGGTGGGTCCTGAATGTCATCCCAAGTATCCTTATAAGAAGGACAAAGAGAGATTTAAAGATGGCCTTGAAGATTGGATGATAGAGTCACAAGCTAAGAACTGCCACCAGCCACCAGAGACTGCAAGAAAAAGAACTGATTCTCCCATACAATCCCTGGAAGGGAGTGTGGCTTTTGCCAAAACCTTGACTTTGGCTCAGTGAAATTGATTTTAGACTTCTGGCCTCCAGAAAGGTAAACGGATAATTTTCTGTTGCCTTAGGCTGCCAAGGTTGTGGTGATTTGTTAGGTCAGTCATGGGAATCTGATACACGTATCTTGTGATTGGTGTCGGGGAAACAGCAAGAAAGAAAAAGCAGCCTTTGTAGAGGTTACGTGCTACCTTGGAACACAGATTATGAACAGACACACGGATGCACAATCTAACGGCAGAGTTCTGCTGGCCCTACACTAAAGCAACTGGTGGGAGCCCGTGAACCTGGGGGAAGGGCAGAAGAGAAGTTGGGCAAGATGTGCAGGACTCTGCAGGCCCTAAATGACAAGGAGATAAGGGCTCTGTATTTTCTTCTAAGTATGGCTTTGGATTTTCTCCGTGCATGTGGGAAGCCAGTGGGGCTCCTCTTCAAGTTGTCCTGGGAAAGGCTAGGGACTGCAGTCGGTTGACTGCTGTTCCTGTCCGGGTTACCCCTTTAATTGCTGTGCCCTCAGGACATTTCTTTAACCTCTCTAGATTTTAACATCCTTAACTAAGGTTGAAATAACTAATTTATAAGGCTCTTCCTCTTAAAACAAGAAACCAGTTCTCATGACTCTTGTCTGAACAGGGAAGCCACGGTCAGAAACACAAAGGCTCCTCCTGCCGTGACTGTCCTTCTCGGGGCCACTAGAGGGAGTCGGGCGAGGCAACCTGCGCAGAATTGAATTAAGAAAAGACGGAGGGTGTGTTGTTTTAAAAAGAAAAAAATCCTCTGCTCTTTCCCAGAATCCGCTTCTAATTATCCGTTGGGTTAGACTCTTAACCACACACGTTTCAGCCAATCCTAGACGGCCTAGACTCCTTTTTCACCCTCCGAGCAGTCAAGCCACAAGAGATGCACTTTCAGACCAGAGGTGTGGAACGAAGATTCACAGATTCCCTCGTCCCACCCGCTGGCCCTGCTGTCCAGAGCCTCCTGAAACTGAGAGCCGCTGAGGATTAACTTCCCTTCCAGCTGTACTAACTCCTGGTGGCCCAAGCTAAAATGGGACTCAAGCGCCTTTCTAGTTTATTCCAAGAGTAATTTTCTAATTACTCTTTCCTCTTCATTTTGTGTTAAAGGCTGGCAAACGATCCTCTTTCCCTCCACATCAAAGTAGGAACAAAATGACTTGCAGTTCATGTAATGAAAACCTCAATTTCTGGGATCCAAAGGCCCTTTTAAGAAAACACGACAAAGGAGGTAAATTTGGGAGGTACTTTTAGCACACATTGTTAAAGCTAATTAAGGATATAATAATCATTAAGAGACTTTTTGATTTTTGTTTTTTAAAAAGTTTTTATGGAATATATTCGATTTGCAATGTTTTAATTTCTGCTGAATAGCAAAATGACTCAGTTTTATATATATATATATATATTCATATTATTTCCATTACAGTTTATCACAGGATATTGAATATAGTTTCCTATGCTATACAGTATGACCTTGTTGTTTACCCATCTATATATATACTAGTTTGCATCTGCTAATCCCAAACTCCCAATCCCTCCCTCCCCTAACTCCCACCCCCTGTGGCGACTGCAAGTCTGTTCTCTGTATCTGTAAGAGACTTAATTTTTCCTCCATATAATCTTTCTTACATCTAAATACAGAAACTAAAGAAAGTGGAGTATCTAGAAAATGATCCACTCGTGTATTTGTCAAGTAAACCTTTTCCGTCTAACTCCTTGTTTTGACATAATTTTGGACTAACAGAAAAGTTGAACTAAAGTTGGACCATAAAGAAGGCTGAGCACAAAAGAATTGATGATTTGAAACTGTGGTGTTGGAGAAGACGCTTGAGAGTCCCTTGGACAGCAAGGAGGTCAAACCAGTCAACCCTAAGGAAATCAGTCCTGAATATTCATTGGAAGGATACTGAAGCTCTATTTTGGCTGCTGGAGATGGCCAAGGACAGGGAAGCCGGGCATGCTGTAGTCCATAGGGTTGCAGAGTCAGACACGACTGAGTGACTGAACGACAACCATGTGTGTGTTAGTTGCTTAGTTGTGTCTGACTCTTTACGACCCCATGGACTATATATCGCCCGCCAGGCTCCTCTGTCCATGGGATTCTCCAGGCAAGAATACCGGAGTGGGTTGCCAGTTTCTTCTCCAGGGGATCTTCTTGACCCAGGGATCGAACCCGGGTCTTCCACATTGCAGGCAGAGCCTTTTGAGCCACCAGATGACAAAGACAGGCAAGGGATTTCTGAACTTCCTTTTCCCAAGTTCTAAATATTAATATTTCACCACGTTTGCTCTTTTCTCTTCTCTACCCTCTCATATTGTTTTCTGAACCATCTGAGTCAATAACAGAAATTATACCTTTCCCCCTTTAACTGTATATTTCCTAAAAACAAGAACATTCTCTGACATAATCACTGTGCAATGAGCTAGATCAAGAAATTAACATTGACTATTATTTTATCTACAGACTTCGTTCAGGTTTTTCCAATTGCTGTTAATATTACCCCCAGGTTTAGATGGCATTTCTGTTGTCATATCTATTTAGGCTAGTTTTAACTGAAACCATTTCTTGGTTTTGCTTTGTTGTTGTTAGCTTTGTGTTTTTATATTGACATATTTTAAAAATACAAGTAAAATATTTGGTAGAATGTCAGTGTTTGGGTTTGTCTGATGTTACTTCATGATTAGATTCAGGATGTGCGTTTTTGTTAGAATACCATGGAAATGATGTTGTGTCTTTCTCAGTACATTACACGGAAAGCGCATGGTGTTGATTTCTCCCATCACTGGTGGTGGTAACTTCGATAACTTGTTAAGATAACAGTAAACATAACGTGAAAACTATAAAATATATATTAATACATATAATATATAAGTATAATATCTAAGTGAAATATAATATGTAAGCTGCTGCTGCTAAGTTGCTTCAGTTGTGTCCAACTCTGTGCGACCCCGTAGACAGCAGCCCACCAGGCTCCACCGTCCCTGGGATTCTCCAGGCAAGAACACTGGAGTGGGCTACCATTTCCTTCTCCAATGCATGAAAGTGAAAAGTGAAAGTGAAGTCGCTCAGTCATGTCCGACTCTTTGAGACCCATGGACTGCAGCCCACCAGGCTCCTCCATCCATGGGATTTTGCAGGCAAGAGTACTGGAGTGGGGTGCCATTGCCTTCTCCAATATGTAAGCAAAATATAGTATAGTGTAATATGATAAGAAATGTGCTAGGCTAATGGTTCTTAAACTTCTCATCTCAGAAATAGTTCACACTCTTAAAATTTATTGAGAGTCTCAAAGAGCTTTTGTTTATTTTCATTATGTCTATCAATACTTACTGTAGTAGAAATTAAAACAGAAATTTAAAAATATTGACTTATTTTAAAATAATAATAATGCACCCATTACATGGAAACATGAATAATATATATTTTATGAGAATAACTATATTTTCCCAAACATAAAAATGAATAGAGTGTCACTCTTACACATTTTTGCAAACCTCTTTAATGTCTGGCTTAATAGAGAGCAGCTGAATTTTCATATCTCCTTGCAATATGGATTCAATTTTTTACAGTATGTTTTTTGCTTAAAGTATATGAAGGAAAAGAAAAACATATGTACACAGTTGGGAAAGGAAGAAGTATCTTAGTAGCCTTTTCAGTTGATTTTGGATAATCTTTGATACTATACTAAAACTCAATGAGTATAATTTCTTAAAGGTATTTGCAGTATAAAACCTGAAACCACATCAGTGAACATTTTGTTCTTTGTTAGGTTAAAATTCTGGTTTATCGTGTACTTTGATTGGATCTGTTACCTATGCATGATTTTGTTAACATTATATGCTGGTCATTTGGAAAATATTGGCACCCTGAGCTATACCTGTCTTCCTAATGTTGCTACTTCTTTATATAACAACCAAAAAATTTCACATTTGTTAATATCCCCCCTAACTTCTTCTGAAAAGTGTTTAGATATTGAGAAGCTGTGAAGTTCACAGTGGTAGATACAAATTTTCCAAAATTTGAGTCTTCATTTGAAAGCTCAAATTTTAATTATTGGCAATAAACAGTGCAAGTTGTTTTCTCTGAAGTGATAGGTTTACTTTGTTTATTTTGACAAAATGTCCACTGAAGTCTCAATTCTGAATGATCATGATTTGTCAGTTGTTTCAAATCAAAATGGTGTTACATGAAAAAAAGCCACTAGCTCAGTTCACAGCTCAAACAATTGCACAAATGCTTTTTTGGGACAGCACTTGAACGTTTATATGCACCAGAAGTGCTTTATGCATATCATCACTCACACAAAATATTAAAAAGATGATCATTAAAGGGTCAAGATTTAATGAAATTAAATACATTTTAATGCTTAAGGACTTTTAAAGTGAAACTTTTCTTTTTTAAAAAAAACCAACAGTGCATGGCATTGATGATTACAAGGACTACCAGTATGGTATAGTAATACTATACTGTACGGGGCTACTACGTTGATTTATGCTAAGGTGCCAGGAGTTTTACACACCATTGCTTTCATGATTTGTGCAAATGTCAGCCTATGAAAAAGGCAAATGACATCTTAATATTATTATAAAAACACTTTGAACTGAAAGTGTCTCAGGAATTCTGTGTCTAGAGATCATACTTTGAGAAGACCATGAAACATAAACATTTATATAATATATTAATACATATTCTGTCCTCCATGAACTTAACCTCTAGCTGGGTCAACAGAGCAGTTGACAAAAAGCAAGGTGAGGGAAGCATCTATAGGTAGATATACTGCTGCTAAGTCACGTCAGTCATGTCTAACTCTGTGCGACCCCATAGACGGCAGCCCACCAGGCTCCTCCATCCCTGGGATTCTCCAGGCCAGAAAACGAGTGGGTTGCCATTTCCTTCTCCAATGCATGAAAGTGGAAAGTGAAAGGGAAGTCACTCAGTCGTGTCCGACTCTTAGCGACCCCATGGACTGCAGCCTACCAGGCTCCTCCGTCCATGGGATTTTCCAGGCAAGAGTGCTGGAGTGGGGTGCCATTGCCTTCTTGGAGGAAGATATGTTATTGGCAATATTTTAGTTCTTGTTTTCGGTCATGTGTGCGTGGAATTTGGCTATATTATAAATCTGTGCTATCTAATATGGTAGCCACTGGCCATGTATGACTACTGATCATCTGAAATATGACTAGAAACAATATATGCTCTAAATGTAAAATACAAACCAAGTTTTGAAGGCTTCACATGGAAAAAAAACAAATGTAAATATCTCATAGTAATGTTTGTATTGATTATTTGTTAGAGTGATAATCTTTTGGCTGTATTAGGTTAAACAAATTTATTATTAAAATTAATTTCAGTTGTTACTTTATGCTTTTAAAAATAGAGCTACTAGAAAATTTAAAGCTACATATGTAACTTCCATTATATTTATACTAGGTGGTATGGTTACAAATAAATAAGGAGATAAAACAAAGCACATGTTGGACTTCACTGGTGGTCCAGTATTGAGACTCTGGGCTTCCACTACAGGGGGCATGAGTTAGATCTTAGCTATGCAAATTCTCATATGCTATGCTGCTGCTGCTGCTGCTGCATCGCTTCAGTCATGTCCACTCTGTGCAACCCCATAGATGGCAACACACCAGGCTTCTCCGTTCCTGGGATTCTCCAGGCAAGAACACTGGAGTGGGTTGCCATTTCCTTCTCCAGTGCATGAAAGTGAAAAGTGAAAGTGAAGTCACTCAGTCGTGTCCGACTCTTCGCGACCCCATGGAATGACTGCAGCCTACCAGGCTCCTCCGTCCATGGGATTTTTCAGGCAAGAGTACTGGAGTGTGGTTCCATCGCCTTCTCCACATATGTTATACAGTGTGGCCGAAAATAAAACAAGTTAGAACATGACTATAAAACAGGGTGAAGAAAAATAAAACAAGTTAGAGCATGATTATAAAACAGGGTGAAGTACAAACCAGCAATGATAATGCATTACAAACCAAGGATTATTTTTCAACCATTACTGTGCCTATGAAGTCAAGGGCAAAAAAAGAACTTTAAATAGTGTGGTGAAGATTATTTAAGTCATTTCATAAAGACTCACGTAGCTGAGAGAGCACAGTAGAGGGGCAACTAACCAGTCTTAGAGAGATTACAGAAAGACCTCTTCTCAGAGAAAGGGTTGTCTCCCTTGTAACTAAAAGAAAATTAGAAAAATTTCAGGTGAATTAGGTGTAAGAAGGGAGGAAGGGAAAGGGTACTCCAGGGAGAAGGAACAGAATTTGCAGAGACTCAGAGCCTTTGCTCAGAGCACAGTTGAAAACTCCAGAATTTATAGGGGCTATTGTAATACTGTTACATCACCACCTGCAGTTATTTACATAAAATTCTGTGTTCCCTGAGGTATGTGTATGTAACAGAGAAGATTTATTTGACTTTCTTGCTTTTTTTCTCAAAAGGATCATGAATTTTAAATTATATATTTTAAAACCTGGGAAACATCTCAGGCTCATGCTAAGAGATACTTTGGAAATACTATTTAGTTTTATAGACACACATGGGGTTTTGCTTATCCACATCTTGCCAAAATTGTGACCTTTCACGTTCAGGATAGTAAAAACCTAACTCCATGATACATGGAGCTGCACATGGCTCTCGGCAAGAGGAGAAGTAAAAAAAATAAAAAGTCCACAAAGACATAAAAATCATATTGTGCAATGACATCACATCAATATTATTGTTAATGTTAAATTGAGCAGTGGGATCCCGGTGTCAGAACTTTGAGAAGTAGCCACCTTGCAGCCCAATTGCTATTTCATCAATTGAGAGACCAGGCCCAGGCAAAAGGTGGAGACAGGATTTATTTATTCATTAACTTTTTATTTTGTATTCAGGTGTAGCTGTTAACAAACAATGTTATGATAGTTTCAGGTGAACGGTGCCAAAAGGACTCAGCCATACACATGCCTATACTCATTCTCCCCCACATTCCACTCCTGTCAACACTGCCACGTAACACTGAGCAGAGTTTCATGTGCCCTTTAGTAGGTCCTTCGTGTACATGTCCATCCTAAATGCCTTAACTATCCTTTCTCTCCATCCTCCCCCAACCACCCACCCTGGTGATCATAAGTTCATTTTCTAAGTCTGTGAGTCTCTTTCTGTTTTGTGAGTAAGATCGTTCTTATCATGTCTTTTTAGATTTCCTCAAAGAAGGAATGTAATGCAATATTTCTCCTTCTCAGTCTTACTTCACTCAGTATGACAGTCTTTCGGCTTATCCATGTCGCTGTAAGTGGCCTTATTTCACTCTTTTTGATGGCGGAATCACATTCCATTGTATTATGTACCACGTCCTCTTTATCCATTCCTCTGTAGATGGATGATGGGCAGTTAGGTTGCTTCCATGTCTTGGCTGTCGTAAACAGTGTTGCAATGAACACTGGGGTGCATGTATCCTTTCGGAACATGTTTGTCTGTAGATATTTGCCCAGGAGTGGGATTGCAGGGTCATAATGAAGTTCTATTGTTAGAATTTTAAGGAAACTCTCCATAGTGGTTGTACCAATTTACATTCCCACCAACAGTGTAGGAGGATTCCCTTCTCTCCACACCCTCTCCAGTGTTTATTGTTTGTGAATTTTTGATGATAGCCATTCTGGCTAGTGTGAGGTGATATCTCATTGCAGTTTTGATTTGTATTTCTATAATAATTAGCAATGTTGAACATCTTTTCATGTGTCTCTTTGGAGGCAGGATTTAAATGGCCTTCTATCTGACCTCTCCCTTCCCCCTCCGATGAAAATCATGTCTGAAGTCCTCAATCTTTCAAAAAACTGGAGACTAAGACATCTTCAGTATGAAAAAAGCACACTGCTAAGTCACTTCAGTCGTGTCCGACTCTGTGTGACCCCATAGACAGCAGCTTACCAGGGTCCGCCGTCCCTGGGATTCTCCAGGCAAGAACACTGGAGTGGGTTGCCATTTCCTTCTCCAGTGCATGAAAGTGAAAAGTGAAAGTGGAGTCACTCAGTCATGTCCAACTCTTCGCGACCCCATGGACTGCAGCCCACCAGGCTCCTCTGCCCATGGGATTTTCCACGCAAGAGTACTGGAATGGGGTGCCATTGCCTTCTCCAATGAAAAAAGCATAGTCAAACCCTAAACCTGAGCTCCCCAGTTTACCTTCGTAATCATCTCACTCTGACATTACCCCAGAAACACGATCCTAATCCTCTGTGCTTGCTTGTTTGTGGTTCACCAGAGTATAGACTTTTTGAGAACTGGGCCTCATCTGCCTTGTTTGCATCACTGAGAATGATAATGTGACCACTTAACCCAGATGCTCTTGGTTCCCCAGGAGGCGAAGAGGGTAAGATTTAGTAATCGACCTTCAATACTCAAGCCACTGTCACCACTGGAAGAGCAGGAGCTGGGAATAAGTCATTCCTCATCTCTCCCAGCCTCTCCAATCGTCCGCTTAACAATCACGTCCATGGTTGCAGCGCCTCCTCCGTGCTAAGCTGGGTGCTTCACAAATATCATTTTTAGTTCTCCCAACAACCCTACAAGATGGAGTCATTGTTATGGTATCTGTTTTACAAGTGAAGAAACTGAGGCCACTTGCTCAAGTCCATGCTGTTGGTAATAATCCACTTAGCTGGGATTTGAACTCTGCTCTAATTTCACCCCCGAATCTGGCCTTCCTCTTCCATCCCCATGTAATCTGGTCTCTAGTTCTGGAATGCCAACAGCTGGAGGAGGAGAATCAGTGTTTTGAGGGGCACCTGGAAGAAAGTGGAAGTGAAGAGCAAGTGTAATCAGGGGCCTTTAACACTTTCTGAACACATGTCATGGGCCTGCCTTACATCAGACATGTTACTGGTACATCTCAATTACTGATGGGTATGATTGTTATGGAGGAAAAAAATCTCAGCCTTGGTGAAATCATAACTTTTGTAATTTTGTTCCAGGCTTTGGAGCTAGTGAGTGGTGGAGCCAAAGTTCAGAATATCATGAATCTAAGGTTCATACTCCTTAAAAAAAAAAAAAAAAAAAAAGAACACTAACAATGTATTTTTTTTGAATAGGCATTGAATCCATGAGGCTCAAAAAGTCAGAAGGACCTTCAAAGATCTGCACTTAAAAAGTTTCTCCTATCTATGTCTAACACCATTCCCCTTCCTCCCATAAGTATCTTTCTGATGCTGCTCTGTGCAAAGAAAAGCAAATGCAAATAGGGCTTCTTATATTCTCTTATTTCTTTATAATATGCTAAATGTAGCATATTATACACCTCCAAACTTTGCTGTTTTCACTTCAGTTCAGTTCAGTTGCTCAGTCGTGTCTGACTCTTTGTGACCCCATGAATCGCAGCACGCCAGACC
>SJXQ01006680.1:188377-233649 GCA_006408695.1 Aepyceros melampus | reverse complement strand
CATCTGTTTGCCATGAAGTGATAGGTCTGGTTTTTCATTTCAGTTCCAGCAAAGTGGTTGCCTGACGAGGCCTTACAAATAGCTGTGAAAAGAAGAGAAATGAAAGGCAAAGGAGAAAAGGAAAGATATACCCATTTGAATGCAGAGTTCCAAAGAATAGCGAGGAGAGATAAGAAAGCCTTCCTCAGTGATCAATGCAAAGAAATATAGGAAAACAATAGAATGGGAAAGACTAGAGATCTCTTAAAGAAATATTAGAGATATCAAGGGAATATTTCATGCAAAGATGGGCACAATAAAGGGCAGAAATGGTATGGACCCAACAGAAGCAGAAGACATTACGAAGAGGTGGAAGAACAGACAGAAGAACTGTGCAAAAAAGATCTTCATGACCCAGATAATCACGATGGTGTGATCACTCACCTAGAGCTAGACATCCTGGAATGCGAAGTCAAGTGGGCCTTAGGAAGCATCACTATGAACAAAACTGGGGAGGTGATGGAATTCCAGTTAAGCTATTTTAAATCCTGAAAGATGATGCTGTGAAAGGGCTGTACTCAATATGCCAGCAAATTTAGAAAACTCAGCAGTGGCTACAGGACTGGAAAAGGTGAATATTCGTTCGAATCCCAAAGAAAGACAATATCAAAGAATGCTCAAACTACCGCACAATTGCACTCATCTCACACGTTAGCAAAGTAATGCTCAAAATTCTTCAAGTCAGGCTTCGACAGTAAGTGAACCATGAACTTCCAGATGTTCAAGCTGGTTTTAGAAAAGGCAGAGGAAACAGAGATCAAAATGTCAACATCTGTTGGATCATGGAAAAAGCAAGAGAGTTCCAGAAAACATCTATTTCTGCTTTAATGACTATGCCAAACCATTTGACTGTGTAGATCACAGCAAATTGTGGAAAATTCTTCAAGAGATAGGAATACCAGACCATTTTACCTGCTTCCTGAGAAATCTGTATGCAGGTCAAGAAGCAACAGCTAGAACCAGATATGGAACAACAGATTGGTTCCAAATCAGGAAAGTGAAAAAGTTGGCTTAAAACTCAACCTCCAGAAAACTAAGATCATGGTGTCTGGCCCCATCACTTCATTGCAAATAGATGGGGAAACAATGGAAACAGTGACATACTTTATTGGGGGGGGAGCTCCAAAATCACTGCAGATGGTGACTGCAGCCGTGGAATTAAAAGACTCTTACTCCTTGGAAGGAATGTTTTGACCAACCTAGACAGCACTTTAAGAAGCAGAGACATTACCTTGCTGAAAAAGGCCCATCTAGTCAAAGTTATGGTTTTTCCAGTAGTCATGTATGAATATGAGAATTGGACTATAAAAGAAGCTTAGTGTTGAAGAATTGATGCTGTGGTGTTGGAGAAGACTCTTGAGAGTCCTTTGGGCTGCAAGGACATCCAACTAGTTGATCCTAAAAGAGAACAGTCCTGAATATTCATTGGAAGGACTACTGCTAAAGCTAAAACTTCAATAATTTGGCCACATATGTGAAGAACTGACTAACTTGAAAAGACCCTGATGCTGGGAAAGATTGAAGGCAGGAGGAGAAGGGGATGACAGAGGATGAGATGGTTGGATGGCATCACCAACTCAATGGACATGAGTTTGAGTAAACTCCAGGAGTTGATGATGGACAGGAAGGCCTGGCATTCTGCAGTTCATGGGGTCACAAAGAATTGGACACTGCTGAGCAACTGCACTGAACTGAACTTATAGAACTGGATGCCATGATCTTTGCTTTTTGAATGTTGAGTTTTAAGCCAGTTTTTACTCTTCTCTTTCACTTTCATCAAGAGGTTCTTTAATTTCTCTTCACTTTCTGGCATTAGGGCAGTGTCATTTGCACATCTGAGGTTATTGCTATTTCTCTGGGCAAACTTTATACCAGCTTGAGCTTCATTCATATTTCATCCAGTATGAAAAGGCATGTACATGTGCCATGGAAAGCCACACAAAGATGTGTACCTGAGACCATTGAGAGGTATTCAACCCTGAGTTTAAGTGCAAAAATTGTATACCTTTAATAAAACCAAAGTAAATTTGAATTACAGCTTGAGAATTATGGATTAATAAAGGTATTGATAAAGGTATGGATTAATAATTGTTGATTTTCAAACCTCCTCAAGAGCTTTCCTGGGTGAAACATGAAGCAGACCTCCATACTCAGAGGGGAGGGAGTGACCACAGAAAGTTACAGGTCACTCCATACTGGTAGGTGACAGTTTTAATAAGCAAGGGGAATTCCATATGAGGCTTGCCTTGCACAGCCAAGGGATGAGTAGATTTCCACACCCACCAGAGAGAATGTTGGTGTTTTTATAGAGGTATTACTGGTTCAGTCACGGGTGCCCAGTCAGACAGAAATATTAAATTTCTTTTTCAGATCTGTCTTCAGAGCACTTCTGAGAGTGAAACAGGCAGGCAAAAAGCACAATATAAGCAAGGATGAAGATGAGAAGCCTTCAATTGCTATGGTCCAGCTGGAGGGTCAAACTTATGGTCAGGTCTCTTGGTGACTTCCCTCAATAATGAAATAGCATTCTAGAAGCACAAAGGTATGCTTATTGTATAGTTATATGCATAGCTATAGTCATAACCATATAGGTAACAGTATACATGTAAATTATATACATAATTTATGTTTTCCAACTTCAGTTATAGTTTAAAATCATAAATTATATTATTTCTTAATAAAATCACAAAATGAGGTATAATCATACCATAATACAGTATGTGTATACCTGTTGCTGCTGCTCTGCTGCTAAGTCACTTCAGTCATGTCTGACTCTGTGTAATCCCAGAGAAGGCAGCCCACCAGGCTCCCCCATCCCTGGAATTCTCCAGGCGAGAACACTGGAGTGGGTTGCCATTTCCTTCTCCAATATGTGTATACCTAGTCAATCATAAATGGTTTTGCATGCATGTCTGTCAGTATGTGTGCTCACTCAATCATGTCTATTTGCAACCACGTGGACTATAGCCCACCAGGCTCCTTTGTCCATGGAATTATCCATGCAAGAAGATTGAAGTGAGTTGCTTCTCCAGGGGATCTTCCTGACTCAGGGATCGAATCCATGTCTCCTGAACTGACAGGTGAATTCTTTACCACTGAGCCATCTGGGAAGGATAATTCTGCATCAGTTAGTTCACTCACTCAGTTGGGTCTGACTCTTTGTGACCCCATGGACTGCAGCACACCAGGACTCCCTGTCCATCAACAACTCTCGGAGCTTACTCAAACTCATGTCCATTGAGTCAGTAATGCCATCCAAACATCTCCTCTGTCATCCCCTTCTCCTCCCACCTTCAATCTTTCCCAGCATCAGGGTCTTTTCAAGTTAGTCAGTTCTTCACATCAGGTGGCCAAAATATTGGAGTTTCAGCTTCAGTATCCAATGAATGCTCCTTCCAATGAATATTCAGGGCTAATTTCCTTTAGGATGGCCTTGTTGGATCTCCTTTCTGTCCAAAGGACTCTCAAGAGTCTTCTCCAAAATAGTTCAAAAGCATCAACTCTTCAGTACTCATTTTCCTTATGGCCCAACTCTAATATCCATATGTGCCTACTGGAAAAGCTATAGCTTTGACTAGAAAGACCTTTGACAGAAAAGTAATGTCTCTGCTTTTTAATATGCTGTGTAGGTTGGTCATAACTTTTCTTCCAAGGAGCAAGCATCTTTTAATTTCATGGCTGCAGTCACTAGATGGACCTTTGTTGGCAAAATAATGTCTCTGCTTTTTAATATGTTGTTTAGATTGGTCATAGCTTGTCTTCCAAGGAGCAACCATCTTTTAATTACTCATAAATACTTGCCTTCCTACATCTTCTTTGTACAGAGGAAAACACATGTAATGAAACTTCCGAAATTTATCCCAAGTACTGGTAAAGTTCATCCTACAATACATTAATCTCACTTCATTTTCCATAGTTTTTAATATGCTATCTTGACAACATTTTGCTAATGCCTTAAAATTTTATTTTTTTTCATTTCCTAATTACATTAAAATATAAATGAATAAACATAGAAATAACAGTCTGTAAAGGAATTCACAATCATGTAGACAGTGGGTATATTTAAGTTATAATAAATTTTCATATCATGTGCTCTTAATTTCTCTTTATGAGATATTTCTGAATCTTATAATTAGACCACCTTAAAATTATATTACTTTAAAGCAGGAAAAAATAAGGAATAGAGATATTCTTAATATTTTGTAAACAATGTTGAGTCTTTCAATGGCCCCATGACTATACTCAGCCATTTCTATACTCTATTACTAACTTTTAAAGCAACTTCTGGGAATGAAATTGCCATGTAGCTAAATTATGTGATTTTGATAATCAATTCTAAAAAATATAGTTTCATTGTTTTGTTTTTAGTTTTTTTATAAATCCAACTTCAAAGCAGTACACTGTGAGTTTAGAATTCCTTCCAAAATGTCAGTCATGTATTGGGAAAACACTAACACTTGGAGGTTATAGAGCATGTTAATGATTCAACTGGGCAGATGGAGGTCACTTGGGACAGATGGTAGTAGCATGCTGTATATCTTAATATCTTTCAAAACATAGATACTATTTTACAACTTACACCACAAAATCCCATCACTGAGTTCAGCAAATCCCTTTATCTCTGCTTTCATTACCACTTGAAGACATTACATGTGATGCAAGTGTTATAGTCCATTAATGTGATTCTCTTCAGAAATATCTATATAAAGAAGCTCAAATATTCACAGAATGAAAATTCCTTCAGCATCTCAAGAATAATGTGTATCACCAAATAAAAAGTTACTTTTAAAAGTAGGTGAAAGTTGAATACTATCTACTTTCTCCAGATAATATTTCTTTCTGTTTATGAAAGCACCAGTGTCTTAAAGGTTTGTATTTCACTTTCTAAAATGAATGGTTATTGACATCTAGTTCATATACTTGGATTTAAAGTAGTAAATGCTCTCTCATGAGCAGATCAAATGATTTAGTTATGGAAAATAGTAGGAGTTGAAATTTTTATTCACTTTGCTAAGTATTGACAGGAACATACATCAGATGAGACGTGTATGTGAATTTTGAAACATATACAATTAAAAGTGTGAGTGTGTGTGTGTGTGTGTGTGTGTGTGTGTGTTATAAGGCTTATAAACCTGTTCTTCTATCCTTTATCTAGATTTTGCTTAGCACATATGAACTTCGTTTGCATGCATGTCAAGGCACTTCAGTCGTGTTTGGCTCTTTGCGACCCTATGGACTGTAGCTCACGAGGCTTCTCTGTCTATGGGATTTTCTAGGCAATAATACTGGAGTGGATCACCATGCCCTCCTCCAGAGGATCTTCTTGACCTAGGGATTGAGCCTGTATCTCTTTTGCCTTCTGCATTGTCAGGTGAATTCTTTACCACTAGCACCATCTGGGAAGCCAAGCTTCCTTTAACATTTTGTAAATAACATGTTATATACAAATGTGTATATATGCACACTTATATAAATAAATTGTACAATACTTTCAAAGTTAATGAAAATAAATTTATAATGTTATTTGGACTGCTAATAATAGTAAACTTATAGTCAACATATATGTTTGTGAAAAACTATCAGGATTTGGGGGCTTCCCAGGTGGCACTAGTGGTAAAGAATCCATGTACCAGTGCAGGAGACTTCAGAGATGGCGGTTTGATCCCTGGATCAGGAAGATTCCCTGGGGGCATGCATCGGCAACTCACTCCAGTATTCCTGCGTGGAGAATTCTATGGACAGAGGAGCTGCCTAGTGTGCTACAGTACATAATATTACAAAGAGACAGGACTGAAGCAGCATAACACACACACACACGCACACACACACATACACACACACACAAAGGGTTTTTTAAGTGTCTGACAATTTGGTTTAAAGTGTTTGACTTTTACTGTTTTCTCATGGAGAATTTTGCATTAGATATTATAGTTCCTATTTTATTTGTTCTAGTTCTTGTATGGGCCAAAAACTAGGCACTCTTATATACCCCCAAAAAAGTACATTCACTGAACTTAGCATGGGTCCAATGTAATGCCAAACTGCACAATTCTAAAATGTTGCAGATGGTGACATTTTAAAAACCTATTTCCAGGCATGTGTGTAATTTCTTTCAATATTCTCTTTGTCTTCTGAACAAACTGCTCTGGATGGTTAGTTTCTTCTAACATACCAACAGAGGTCTGTCTAGTCAAAGATATGGTTTTTCCAGTAGTCATGTATGGATGTGAGAGTTGGACTGTAAAGAAAGCTGAGCACTGAAGAATTGATGCTTTTGAACTGTGGTGTTGGAGAAGACTCTTGAGAGTCCCTTGGATAGGGAGGCGATCCAACCAGTCCATCCTAAAGGAAATCAGTCCTGAATATTCATTGGAAGGAGTGATGCTGAAGCTGAAACTCCAATAATTTGGCTACATGATGTGAAGAACTGACTCACTGGAAAAGGCTCTGATGCTGAGAAAGATTGAAGGAAGGAGAAGGGGATGACAGAGGATGAGATGGTTGGATGGCAGCAGTGACATGATGGACATGAGTTTGAGTAAACTCCAGGAGATGGTGATGGACAGGGAAGCACGGCATGCTCTGTCCATGGGATTGCAAAAAATTGGACATGACTGAGCAACTGAACTGAACATAACCCTAATTTCACAATGTCAAGGTTAATGGCTGATTTCATAGCTGTGTGAATAGTATAGTTCTATAGGCCACAAACAGTCACATACTTGAGGTTAAATATGTTGTGATCACTGTCTTTAACTTTTCTTCATTTTATCCTTGAATTTACATGACCTACCTGATGTTTACTGAGATGGGGAAGCAGATTGCAGAATGTTTTAGTTCAGTTCAGTTCAGTCGCTCAGTCATGTCCAACTCTTTGCGACCCCATGAATCGCAGCACACCAGACCTCCCTGTCCATCACCACCTCCCGGAGTTCACTCAGACTCACGTCCATTGAGTCCGTGATGCCATCCAGCCATCTCATCCTCTGTCATCCCCTTCTCCTCCTGCCCCCAATACCCCCCAGCATCAGGGTCCTTTCCAACGAGTCAACTCTTCGCATAAGGTGGCCAAAGTACTGGAGTTTCAGCTTTAGCATCTTTCCTTCCAAAGTAATCCCAGGGTTGATCTCCTTCAGAATGGACTGGTTGGATCTCCTTGCATTCCAAGGAACTCTCAAGAGTCTTCTACAACACCATAGTTCAAATGCATCAATTCTTCGGCACTCAGCCTTCTTCACAGTCCAACTCTCACATCCATACATGACCACAGGAAAAACCATAGCCTTGACTAGACGGACCTTAGTTGGCAAAGTAATGTTTCTGCTTTTGAATATGCTATCTAGGTTGGTCGTAACTTTTCTTCCAAGGAATAAGCATCTTTTAATTTCATGGCTGCAATCACCATCTGCAATGATTTTGGAGCCCCCCAAAAATAAAGTCTGACACTGTTTCCACTGTTTCCCCATCTGTTTGCCATGAAGTGATGGGGCCAGATGCCATGATCTTCGTTTTCTGAATGTTGAGCTTTAAGCCAACTTTTTCACTCTCCTCTTTCACTTTCATCAAGAGGCTTTTCAGCTCCTCTTTACTTTCTGCCATAAAGGGGTGTCATCTGCATATCTGAGGTTATTGATATTTCTCCCAGCAATCTTGACTCTAGCTTGTGCTTCTTCCAGCCCAATATTTCTCATGATGTACTCTGCATAGAAGTTAAATAAGCAGGGTGACAATATACAGCCTTGACGTGCTCCTTTTCCTACTTGGAACCAGCCTGTTGTTCCATGTCCAGTTCTGACTGTTACTTCCTGACCTGCATATGGGTTTCTCAAGAGGCAGGTCAGGTGGTCTGGTATTCCCATCTCTTTCAGAATTTTCTGCAATTTATTGTGATCCACCAGAGAAGGCAATGACACCCCACTCCAGTACTCTTGCCTGGAAAATCCCATGGAAGGAGGAGCCTGATGGGCTGCAGTCCATGGGATCACGAAGTTGGACATGACTGAGCAACTTCACTTTCACTTTTCACTCTCATGCATTGGAGAAGGAAATGGCAACCCACTCCAGTGTTCTTGTCTGGATAATCCCAGTGAGAGAAGAGTCTGGTAGGCTGACATCTCTGGGGTCGCACAGAGTTGGACACGACTGAAGCGACTTAGCTGCAGCAGAAGCATTGTGATCCACACACTCAAAGGTTTTGGCATAGTTAATAAAGCAGGAATATATGTTTTTCTGGAATTCTCTTCCTTTTTTTGATGATCCAGGGGATGTTGGCAATTTGGTCTCTGGTCCCTCTGCCTTTTCTAAAACCAGCTGGAAGATCACATTTCATGTATTGCTGAAGCCTGGCTTGGAGAATTTTGAGCATTACTTTACTAGTGTGTAAGATGGGTGCAATTGTAGTTTGAGCAATCTTTCGCATTGCCTTTCTTTGGGATTGGAATGAAAACTGACTTTTTCCATTCCTGTGGCCACTGCTGAGTTTTCCAAATTTGCTAGCATATTGAGGGCAGCACTTTCACAGCATCATCTTCCAAAACTTGAAATAGCTCAACTGAAAATCCATCACCCCACTAGCTTTGTTCATAGTGATGCTTCCTAAGGCCCACTTTACTTCACATTCCAGGATTCTGGCTCTAGGTGAGTGATCACACCATTGTGATTATCAGGGTCATGAAGATCTTTTTCATACAGTTCTTCTGTGTATTCTTGCCACCTCTTCTTAATATCTTCTGCTTCTGCTAGATCCATACCATTTCTGTCCTTTATTGAGCCCATCTTTGCATGAAATGTTCACTTGGTATCTCTAATTTTCCTGAAGAGGTATCTAGTCTTTCCCATTTAGTTGTTTTCCTCTATTTCTTTGCATTGATTGTTGAGGAAGGCTTTCTTATCTCTCCTTGCTATTCTTTGGAACTCTGCATTAAAATGGGTATATCTTTCCTTTCTCCTTTGCTTTTTGCTTCCTGTATTTTCATAGCTATTTGTAAGGGCTCCTCAGACAGTCATATTGCTTTCTTGCATTTCTTTTTCTTAGGGATTGGCTTGATTCCTGGCTCCTGTACAATGTCACGAAACTCTGTCCATAGTTCATCAGGCACTCTGTCTATCGGATCTAGTTCCTTTAATCTATTTCTCACTTCCACTATATAGTCATAAGGGATTTGATTTAGGTCACACCTGAATGGTCTAGTGGTTTTCTCCACTTTCTTGAATTTAAGTCTGAATTTGGCAATAAGGAGTTCATGATCTGAGCCACAGTCAGCTCCAGGTCTTGTTTTTGTTGACTGTATAGAGCTTCTCCATCTTTGGCTGCAAAGAATATAATCAATCTGATTTTGGTGTTAACCATCTGGTGATGTCCATGTGCAGAGTCTTCTCTTCTGTTGTTGGAAGAGGCTGTTTGCTATGACCAGTGTGTTCTCTTGGCAGAACTCTATTAGCCTTTGCTTTGCTTCATTCTTCATTCTCCAAGGCCAAATTTGCCTGTTATCCTAGATATTTCTTGACTTCCTACTTTTGCATTCCAGTCCCCTATAATGAAAAGGACATCTTTTGGGGGTGTTAGTTTTAAAAGGAACCCTCTTACACTGTTGGTGGGAATGCAAATTAGTACAGCCACTATGGAGAACAGTGTGGAGATTCCTTTAAAAATTGCAAATAGAAATGCCTTATGATCCAGCGATCCCACTGCTGGGCATACACACCAAGGAAACCAGAATTGAAAGAGACACGTGTACCCCAATGTTCATTGCGGCACTGTTTATAATAGCCAGGACATGGAAGCAACCTAGATGTCCATCAGCAGATGAATGGATAAGAAAGCAGTGGTACATATACACAATGGAGTATTACTCAGCTATTAAAAAGAATACATTTGAATCAGTTCTAATGAGGTGGATGACGCTGGAGCCGATTATACAGAGTGAAGTAAGCCAGAAAGAAAAACACCAATACAGTATACTTACACATATATATGGAATTTAGAATGATGGTAATGATAAACCTGTACGCAAGACAGCAAAAGAGACACAGATGTATAGAACGGCCTTTTGGACTCTGTAGGAGAGGGAGAGGGTGGGATGGGTTGGCAGAGTAGCAGTGTAACATGTGTGATGTCGTAAGTGAGATGAATCGCCGGTCCAGGTTTGATGCAGGATGCAGGATGCTTGGGACTGATGCACGGGGATAATCCAGAGAGAGAGTGTGGGGCGGGAGGGGGGAGGTGGGGGTAGGGATTGGGAGTTCATTCATGTACACTCGTGGCTGATCCATGTTGATGTGTAGCAAAACGAATACAGTATTGTAAAGCAAAACAAACTAAAAAAATAAAAATTAATTAAAAAAATAAAAGGTCTTGTAGGTCTTCATAGAACTGTTCAACTTCAGCTTCTTCAGCATTACTGGTTGGGGCATAGACTTGGATTACTGTGATACTGAATGGTTTGCCTTGGAAATGAACAGATATCATTCTGTCTTTTTGAGATTGCATCCAAGTACTGCATTTCAAACTCTTTTGTTGACTATGATGACTATTCCATTTCTTCTCAGGGATTCCTGCCCATAGTAGTAGATATAATGGTCATCTGAGTTAAATTCACTCATTCCAGTCCATCTTAGTTCGCTGATTCCTAGAATGTCAATGTTCACTCTTGCCATCTCCTGTTTAACCACTTCCAATTTGCCTTGATTCATGGACCTAATATTCAAGGTTCCTATGCAATATTGCTCTTTACAGCATCTAACCTTGCTTCTGTCTCCAGTCCCATCCACAACTGGGTGTTGTTTTTTATTTGGCTGCATCCCTTCATTGTTTCTGCAGTTATTTCTCTACTGATCTCCAGTAGCATATTGGGCACCTACCGACCTGGAGAGTTCATCTTTCATTGTCCTATCTTTTTGCCTTGTCATGCTGTTCATGGGGTTCTCAAGGCAAAATACTGAAGTGGTTTACCATTCCCTTCTCCAGTATCAGAGAGATGCAAATCAAAATCAAAATAAGACATCATCTCATACTTGTTAGAACTCTTACCATAAAAAAGACAAAAGGTTAAAAATGCTGAAGAGTGGGTACAGGGTTGGTGGGAACATGAACTGGTATAGCCACATGGAGACTAACATGGAGGTTTGTCAAGATATTAAATTAGAACTACCATTTAAGTCAATCATCCCACTTGTTTATATCCAAAAGAAATAAAGCCATTATATGACAGAGATATCTGCATTTCTAAGTTATCTGAAGCATGAATTCAAAATAACCAAGGTATGGAAACGTACTGAGCGTCCACCAATGGATGAATGGCTCAAGAAAATTTGGTGTATATATACAATTAAATATTGTTCAGCCTTAAGAAGAAAGAAATCTTGTCCTTTATGACCTCATGAATAAACCTGCAGGACATTAGTCATGAAATAAGTCAGAGGAAAAAAATTCTGCATGGTATCACGTGCTATGTGTGTGGGACCTTAAAATTTGTTTTGAACTCCTTAAAATGGAGTAGAAAAATGATGGCCAAGGGATTGCTGGGGGGAAGAATGGAAATTGAGAGAGTAGAATGAATACAGACTTTCAGTTATAAGATCAATAAGGTCTGTGAATTTCATGTATTACATGGTGACTATCGTTGATTACTTTGTATTGTACAATTGAAATTTACTCAATGTAGAACCTCAGTATTCTCACCAATACAAAACAAAAACAAAAAACAAACTGAACCAGCCCAACAAGAGTTAAATGTGTGAGTTGGTGGATGCATTAAAAAAAAAAAAAGAAAGAAAAATCTTCCTTGGTTTTCTGTAATACCTACATGAATGCTTGACCCAGGTCACTGTTTCCAGGATTCTAGTTCTTCTTTACGCCATCCTCTTTTCAATTCTTTTTCATCCAGTAAATAAGAAGACAATAGAACAGTAGAAAGTAGATTATCACTTTTGATAGTCTTAAATAAGAAGTTCTAAAACTTTTTTAGTATAAAATTGAAGTTGCTGCTTTAGGATACAGAAAACTTAGAAACATTTGCCACTTGTAAACATGACCTATATGAATAATTAATGGCATGGGGGATCTCCTGCTAAGAAAATAAATTATCTGCTTTGTGCAGAGTGGTAAGCCATGACTTTTGGTCATAGGCAAGGTGAGAGAATCAGGCATCAAATAAGGTCACTTGAACATAGGAGAATGCTTAGGATTTCCAGGAGGAAGATTTATTTTGCTTTATTTTTCAATCATTTCTTAAGGTCAATATCAGGAGCACTACCAGTATCTGCAAACATTAATAAGAATGGCTTACAGCACAACACATTATTCAAGGAAATTTAGTATGTGAAGGTTAAAGAAGAATATTTTTCATTTAGTATTTGTTTCATCCAAACTAACTATACAGCACCCTAAAACTTTACTGAAAATGGCCAAATTCATATGAGGTTAGCATATCAAGATAAATATATATGCACAAAATCTTTTGGAAAACTCTCTTGGCAAATAGTAAAGTGAGCACAACTGGCCTCTTTCCAAGATTTTGCTGTCTTTGGTATCACCAAAGATTTTACTGGTATTCATTCTACCGGTACAAAAACCTTTTATTTATATCTCAAAAATCCATATAGAATTCATTCTTGAGAATATTTTTAATAATAATAATATTTTAAAGATATTTATAATGGAAACAGATTTTGTACTTTCATTTACCATTTTAAAGTAGAGATTTCCTGGTATTATTATGAATATATTGATAAGATGCTTAAAAATTCTTTATCTTTTGGTGAAATCTTTTGCTATTTTTTGCTACCGCTTGAACATGGTACTTCCTACAGGTGCATCTGAAAATATTTCTCATAAACTCAGGTTTTTACTATTTTATTCATGTGTATTCTATGAAACATAAACTTGATGATTAATTTATACATGCCTATGTTTATATATTTTTTAAAAAGTTTCTGATCTCTGACTTTTAAATCAATAGACTTTCATCTTTTCTACACATTTACATTTTCTCTAGTTTTGGTATTTTGATTTTAGAAACTCATTGAGTTCTTGACCCAATTTGCTGAGATTAGGGTTTTGACTTCTCAATTTTATTTCAGATAATTGGATGACTTCTACTTTTCCTTAAAAGTAATATGATTTAAAATTTCTGAAGATATATTATTTTAAGGAGGAAATGTCAATTTTCTGTAGATAACTGTCACTATACCTCTTTGCATGAAAACAGACATCAGATATCCATAGCATAGGATGAAAACTTCCTATGCTGTGGATATCTGAGGAGAGAGAGACAAGGACAAGGAGAGACTGAGGAATGCACAACCTTAAAGGAATATCTTTGGAACAAATAAGTGAGGAGAGAAAAACATTTTTAAAAAGCAATGCAAATGTAATAGCAGTATGCAGAATTATTTTATATCAACTAGTAAAGACTAAATTTCTCGTGATAAAAATGAGAATGAAGGTATCAAATCAACAAATTATGTTGAAACATGTAGTCAATACTGTGAAATAAAGAGAACAAATATTTTGGTCTCCTGAAACACTTACATTCCTGTTTCTTAGGCCACTCTAAATATAATTAGAATCAATAGTGAAATAGACATATGAACATTAGTAAAACACTCTTGAAAAGATAATACAAGGCAGTAGAACCACCACAGAAAATTGTTTTCCAACAGATCACAATGGACACATTTTTGTATTAAAAATTGTTAATTCTGAATGTTAGATAAGGGTTTTATAGTACATTGCTCTTGCAGCTTTCTGTATTATTTCTGAGTAAAAAAAATAAAGTTATGTACTTAGTACATATGGTAATTGTAATGTTAAAATAAAAGTAACTGATAATTATCATTGTAGAAAAGAGTTGACTTTATTTCCACATATAATATGACACTTAATCTCGCCTTTACCAGAGGATGATAGGGAAGGGAGGGTCAATTACTTGAGATCAATGGATATTCAGTTCAGTTCAGTTCGGTCATTAAGTCATGCCTGACTTTTTGCGACCCCATGAACCGCAGCATGCCAGGCCTCCCTGTTCATCACCAACTCCCGGAGTCCATCCAAGCCCATGTGCATTGAGTTGGTGAGGCCATCCAACCATCTCATCTCCTTGTTGTCCCCTTCTCCTCCTACCCTCAATCTTTCCCAGCCTCAGAGTCTTTTCGAATGAGTCAGTTCTTCACATCGGGTGGCCAACGTATTAGAGTCTCAGCTTCAACATCAGTCCTACCAATGAACACCCAGGACAGATCTCCCTTAGGATGGACTATTTGGATCTCCTTGCAGTCCAAGGGACTCTCAAGAGTCTTCTCCAACACCACAGTTCTAAAGCATCAATTTCAGTGCTTAGATTTATTTATAGTCCAACTCTTACATCCATACATGACCACAGGAAATACCATAGCCTTGACTAGACAGACCTTTTTGGACAAAATGATATCTCTGCTTTTTAATATGCTGTCTAGGTTGGTCAAAACTTTCCTCCGAAGAGTAAGCATCTTTAAATTTTATGGCTGCAATCACCATCTGCAGTGATTTTGGAGCCCCCCAAAATAAAGTCATCCCCATCTATTTGCTATGAAGTAATGAGACTGGATGCCATGATGCTAGTTTTCTGAATATTGAGCTTTAAGCCAGCTTTTTCACTCTTGTCTTTCACTTTTATTAAGAAGCTTTTTAATTCTTCTTCACTTTCTGTCATAAGCACGGTGTCATCTGCACATCTGAGGTTATTGATATTTCTCCCAGCAATCTTAATTCCAGCTTGTGCTTCCTCCAGCCCAGCATTTCTCGTGATGTACTCTGCCTATATGTTGAATAAGCAGGGTGACAATAAACAGCCTTGACATACTCCTTTCCTATTTGGAACCAGTCTGTGGTTCCATTTCCAGTTCTAACTGTTGCTTCCTGACTCAGGAATACTGCAAAATCTAGCTAAACTAGCTAACTCAGTCTATGTATGGCTTGAAAATTGTGCTGCTGAATCAATTCAGCTTTTATTTTGAAGTTACTGCATCATGATTTATTCATGAAAATATAAATTGATGCTAGGAATGGTAAACAAAGGGAATTTTATAGAGCAAAATGGCCTTATAGGAACTGAAGAATTTAGATAGCAAATGGGAAACTGGCTAAGCCAGAGATAATAAGCAGTGAAAAGAGAGGTGAAGAAGAAGTGGTTAACAGAAACCAGGGGTCCTAGGTGGGGCCTCATGCATGGTGTGGGTCCTCAAATCTCTGAAGATGAGATCCTCCTGGCTGACCTTCATGTCCACATTGAAGAGTGATGAGGCTGATGCTGGGATTTGCAAAGGAAGCTGGAGATCACAGTCAATTCTCTCTTTTGGAATGATGTTGACTTAAAGGAGCAGGGAACACAGGAACAGAAACCCAGATGTGGAAAACTAACATGTGGATACATTGGGCAAAGGAGAGGGCAGAAGGAATTGAGAGTACAGCACTGACATCTATACATTACCTTGTGTAAAACAGATAGCTTGTGGGAGCTGCTGCATAGCACAGAGAGCTCAGCTCTGTGCTGTGTGATGACCTAAGAGGGTGGAAAGTGGGGATGGGAGGGGAGGCTAAGAAGGAAGAAATATATGTGCATGTATAGATGATTCACTTCACTCTGCAAAAGAAAATAACATAACATTATAAAGAAATTGTATTCCAATATGAAAGGGAAAATAAATGAAAAACAAACAAAAAAAACAAGAAGCAGTTTCTTCTTATTCACCAATCCCTTTGTTTCCTTCTGGGCCTCCTATTGTGACTAGCATGGGTGTGTGGATTGAGAAATATCATTTGTAAAGTTGCAGTCCCAATATCTCAAAGAAGAGTATAAAAGATAAGTTTCAAACTGAAAGACCACGAGTAGCTGACCAGAAAAACTGCTTACTAGCAAGTCATTTTTAGGGGATTTTAATCCATTATTTTATATGGAATATCTACAGAGGCTTCTAGATTTCTCTGTAAAAACTGATTAACTTCCAAGTTCATGTCACTAAATATGTTTTTTTTTTCTCTAATGGAAAGCACAACTGAATAGTAATATAAATTGATGCTTTCTCAGGAATATTTTTTTCATAATTTATTATTAACATAGAATGAGTATTTCACATGGAGGAATGACTCTGTACCATTTACTTACATTGGAAACCAAATTTAATTGAACGTGCCAAATTGCTTTTAAATATATCCTTTGACATTTCTGTATACATTCCCTCTCTATCCTCAGTAAAACATATGGCTTTTCTCATTTCACCTTCTTCACAAGGAGTAGGGATTGTAAAATGGATAAATAATGGTTATAAATGAAACATTTCCTCTTGTGTAGTTTGTTCTCAAAATTTTGTTTTGGGTTATGTGTGATTGATCTTGTTGATATTTTAAAATTTAGCATGAAGAATCGTCTTAGGAATGCCTTTTATTCATGAAAAAAAAAAAAAAAAAGAAAGAAAGAAAAAGGAAACTAGCTTTGTTTTTTTGTCCTGACTCTATTACCATTGTTCAGTGTTCAGTTGATAAAGCAAAGCACGCTTAACCTTTAGGCACACTGTGCAAATCTCAACACATCTATTTAAAAATTATTTGTAGGAATAATATTTTCAATTTAGGGTGAAGTTCCTTCAATTGAGTGCAAAAATCAATACAGTAAATGAACACACATGCAAATCAAGCTAATTGTCTTTGTAACTTTTGTCACAAACTTGTCTGTATTTTAAAGCTTTTTTCCTGAGAAGCTGAAATATTAAAATCTCTTTGTCTACAATTTTCCATCAATTACTATCCTTTTCATGGAAGTGACTTGGATCGTGTAACAGTGATCGTTGCTTGTAGGTATCATCTAACACTAATTTATACTTAAAATGTTATTGTATTTTTACCAAAGTATATTTGATTTAGAGTTTAAATTTTTATATTAGTTTCAGATGTAAAGCATAGTGATTCAGTAGTTTTATGATGTATACTACATTAAAAGTTATTATAAGGTAACAGCTATAATTCCCTGTGTAATACAATATATCCTTGTTGCTTATCTATTTTATACAAAACAGGCTGTATCTCTTCATACCCTTAAGGTCCCGCTTCCCCATTGTCTCTCTCCACTAGTAACCATCAATTTGTTTTCTCTGTGAATCTGTTTCTGTTTTGCTATATACTTTCATTTGTATTACTTTTTTAGATTCCACATGCAGGTGGCATCACATAGTATTTATCTTTTTCTGACATTTCACTAAGCATAATGCTCTCTAGGTCCATCACATTTCTGCAAATGTCCATACTACCCAAATCAATCTACAGATTTAATGCAATCCTTGTGAAAATATCCGTGCCATTTTCCATAGAACTAAAACAAATATGATTGCATCTGAACATTTGCTGGAGCTCTGTGACATAGACTGAATATTTGTGTTCTCCCAAATCTATATGTTGAAACCCACGTTACAAGAGTGGTTGCATCTGAACATGGGGCCTCAATGTTGATGTTCAGTCACCAAGTTGTATCTGACTCTTTGTGACCCCAGGGACTGCAGCATGCCAACTCCTCTGTCCGCCACTGTCTCTTAGAGTTTGCTCAAATTCGTGTCCGTTGTGTTGGTGATGGTGTATAACCATCTTAACCTCTGCCTTCCCCTTCTCCTCCTGCCTTCAATCTTTCCCAGTATTAAGGTCTTTTCTAATGAGTCAGTTCTTTACATCAGGTGGCCTTGAAGTAATTAAGTTTCATTGAAGACCCAAAGGTGGGGCACTGAGAGAGTAGGATCCGTGTGCTTATAAGAAGAGACATCAGTGAGCTCGCTCTTTCTCCAAATATAATACAGAGGAAAGGCTATGTGGGCTCATAGCAGGAAGCAGGCTATCTACAAGTTAGGAAGAGAGCTTTCATCAGAAATAGAATGAGTACACTTTTTGTACTTCTAGCTTTCAGAACTCTGAGAAAATTAAAGTATGTTGTTTAAGCCACTTAATTTTACTATTTTATGATGGCAGCCCAAGCAGACTAGTAAACTTTGGAAGACAAAACAGGGACATTTCATATATGCAATGCTACACTGTACTTTGTAAGCTACCCAAATCTTCCTTTATGAAGGAAAAAGCTAGAACTGTATACTCATCTATTTAGAGGCTGAGCGCAGAAGAATTGATGCTTTTGAACTGTGGTGTTGGAGAAGACTCTTGAGAGTCCCTTGGACTGCAAGGAGATCCAACCAGTCCATTCTGAAGGAGATCAACCCTGGGATTTCTTTGGAAGGAATGATGCTAAAACTGAAGCTCCAGTACTTTGGGCACCTCATGCGAAGAGTTGACTCATTGGAAAAGACCCTGATGCTGGGAGGGATTGGGGGCAGGAGGAGAAAGGGACGACCGAGGATGAGATGGCTGGATGGCATCACAGACTCAATGGACGTGAGTCTGAGTGAACTCCGGGAGTTGGTGATGGACAGGGAGGCCTGGCGTACCGCGATTCATGGGGTCGCAAAGAGTCGGACACAACTGCGCGACTGAACTGAAATGATGAAATGATGTCCCTGTCACCCTGTATAACATTTGATGGTATTCAACCACAATAGCATATATTGAGAGAGGCAGTCAGGTAAAATGCTCATTGTGGTCATTACCTGCGGTCTGTCTTTACTTTCATGTGAGGACATTAAAAAGATGAAAATGAAAACAATCTCCCCCTTAAAAAAAGGTTCATTGTGTGATCTTATGTAGACAATAATGTGAGAAAGAAGTAACATGCTTTCAAAAATTATATTTTAGTTGATTCTTAAGATTGAGTCTTTTATTTTGTTACATTGAATTTTGGTATATCATTAAATGTATCTAATAAAACATATCCAATGCATAAAAATAAGTACATGTTTAACATTAAAATGTAAATAACCTCCTAAAAATCAACAGGTAAAAGAAAATATGCAAATAAAACATTGATGAATACATAATTCCTAAAATGAAAATGAAAATGGAAATGAACATATAAAAACATTTCAAATCTTATTAAAATTAATAAAAAGCAATCTAAAAATATCATTTATTCATCCATTGCTTCAATAAAAGATAAATGATGCATAATGCCAATGGAAGCATAACAAATGGACCATTATTTATGGTAAAAATATAAGCTAAAACATTATTGGAAGGCAATCAAGTAGTGGTTATATGACTTACAATGTGTTTATAATTGACCAAGACTTTTATTTCTAGAAACATATTTGAAATAATTGAATATTTTAAAACGTATAATATGAAATGATAAGTTTTACATTCATTAAAAACTGAATGACTTAAATGCTTATCAAGGGAATAGTAGTAGCTATAGTTCCATAGCTTTAATAATAGCAGTTTTTATAGCTTTCCACAAAATGGAAAAATAGTTAGACACTAAAGAGTTTAAATTGTATTTATTTATATGTATTCTAAGATCATGAAGATATATTTTCAGTAAAAACACAAAATTATATGCATTGTTACCTATCTGTGTGTTTATAAACCAAATAAATGCATTCTAAAGACATATAAAATGAATTTGATATTTAATGGGAACTTTAGAATGGAGTTTCTTCACTAAAATTTGATGTTCTGTATTTTTTAAATTAACTAAGTTACTAAATAAATTATATAGAATTTAAAAAACATCAATCAAAAATGGCACAATTTCATCTCAAATTTCACAAGACAGAAATGAGGATCACAAATGGTATTTAAGTTCAGTGCAGCTGCTCAGTCATGTCTGACTCTTTGTGGTCCCATGAACTGCAGAATGCCAGGCTTCCTGGTCCATCACCAACTCCCGGAGTTAACACAAACTTATTTATATCCATTGAGTTGGTGATACCATCCAACCATCTCATTCTCTGTCATTCCCTTCTCCTGCCTCCCTCAATCTTTCCCAGCATCAGGGTCTTTCCAATGAGTCAGCTCTTTGCGTCAGGTGGCCAAAGTACTGGAATTTCAGCTTCAAAGTTAGTTCTTCCAACAAACATTCAGGATAGATCTCCTTTAGGATGAACTGGTTGGATCTCCTTGCAGTCCAAGGGACTCTCAACAGTCTTCTTCAATTGTTCACCACCATTGTCAGTTCTTCAGTGCTCAGCTTTCTTTATAGTCCAGTTCTCACATTCATACATTAACTAGATGGACATTTATTGGCAAAGTAATGCCTCTGCTTTTTAATATGCTGTTTAAGTTGGTCATAACCTTCCTTATATGGAGCAAGTGTCTTTTAATTTTATGGTTGCAGTCACCATCTGCAGTAATTTTGGAGCCCAAAACAATGAAGTCAGCCACTGTTTCCCCCTCTATTTGCCATGAAGTGATGGGACCAGATGCCATAATCTTACTTTTTGAATGTTGAGTTTTAAAGCAGTTATTTGACTCACCTGTTTGACTTTCATCAAGAGGCTCTTTAGCTCTTCTTTGCTTTCTACCATAAGGGTGGTGTCATCTGCATATCTGAGATTATTTATGTTTCTCCCAGCAATCTGGATTCCAGCTTGTGTTTCATCCAGTTCTGCATTAATCATGATGTACTCTGCATATAAGTTAAATAAGTACGGTGAAAATATAAAGCCTTAATGTACTCCTTTCCCAATTTTGGAGGGGACTAGTTTTTTGTTTTGTTTTGTTTTGTTCCAGTTCAGTTCAGTCTCTTAATCACGTCTGATTCTTTGTGACCCCATAAACTGCAGCATGCCAGAACTTCCTGTCTTTCACCAACTCCTGAAGTTTGCTCTCTCATGTCCATAGAGTCAGGAATTTCTTCCAAATATCTCATCCTTTCTCATCCCCATCTCCTCCTGCCTTCAGCCTTCAATCTTTCCCAGCATCACGGTGTTTTCTAATCAGTTAATTCTTCACATCAGGTGGCCAAAGTATTGGAGTTTCAGATTCAGCATCAGTCCTTTCAATGAATATTCAGGCCCAATTTCCTCTGGGAATGACTGGTTTGATCTATTTACAGTCCAAGGGACTCTCAAGAGTCTTCTCAAACACCACAGCTCAAAAGCATCATTCTTTGCTGCTCAGCTTGCTTTATAGTCCAACTCTCACATACATACACTACTGCTGGAAAAGTCGTAGCTTTGACTAGTTGTCAAAGTAATGTCTCTGTTGTTTAACAGATTTTTTCTGAAATTCTCTTGCTTTGCCGATGACCCAACAGACGTTGGCAATTTCATATCTGGTTGTCTGCCCTTTCTAAATCCAGCTTGAACATCTGGAAGTTCATGATTCACATACTATTGAAGCTTTGCTTGGAGTATTTTGAGCATTACTTTGCTAGCCTGTGAGGTGAGTGCAATTGTGTGAAAATTTGAATATTCTTTGGCATTGCCTTTCTTTGGGATAGTAATGAAAACTTATCTTTTCCAGTCCCATGACCACTGCTGAGTTTTCCAAATTTGTTGGTGTATTAAGTGCAATGCTTTCACAGTATCATCTCTTAGGATTTGAAATAGCTCAACTGGAATTCTATTGCCTCCACTAGCTTTGTTCATAACAATGCTTCCTAAGCCCCACTTGACTTCACATTCCAGGATGTCTGGCTCTAGGTGGGTGATTCCAGCATCTTAGTTATCTAGGTCATAGAGATCTTTTATGTATAGTTCTTCTGTGTATTCCTGCCACTCTTCTTAATATCTTCTGATTCTATTAGGTCCATGCCATATCTGTCCTTTGTTGTTCCCATCTTTGCATGAAATGTTTCCTTGGCATCTCTAATTTTCTTGAAGAGATCTTTAGCCTTTCCCATTCTGTTATTTTCCTCTATTTCTTTGCACTGATCACAGAGGAAGTCTTTCTTATCTCCCCATGCTATTCTTTGGAACTCTGCATTCAAATGTATATATCTTTTCTTTTCTTCTTTGCCTTTCACTTCTCTTATTTTCACAGCTATATGTAAGGCCTCTTCAGACAGCTGTTTTGCTTTTTTGCATTTCTTTTTCTTTGGGATGATCTTGATCCCTGTCTCCTGTAATGTCATGAACCTCTGTCCATAGTTTATCAGGCACTCTGTTTATCAGATCTAGTCCCTTAAATCTATTTCTCACTTCCACTGTATATTCATAAGGGATTTGATTTAGGTCATACCTGAATGGTCTAGTGGTTTTCCCTACTTTCTTCAATTTCAGTCTGAATTTGTCAATCAGGAGTTCATGATCTGAGCCATAGTCAGCTCCCGGTCTTGTTTTTGCTGACTGTATAGAACTTCTCTATCTTTGACTGCAAAGAATATAATCAATCTGATATTGGTGTTGGCCATCTGTTGATATCCATATGTAGAGTTTTCTCTTGTGTTGTTGGAGGAGAGTGTTTGCTATGACTGTTGAGAAGCTACTTCAGAGAACATTTTTATCTTTTCATTCTCTAGTTAACAGGGAATGAAAATGACCATGGATGAGATTTGCACTGTCTGAATGTCCCAGAGAGGGTTGAAATTTTATAATTAAAGCATGAGCTCCAGTAATTTTAAGTGAATTATGGAAATAATTAATTTAATTCCCTGAATTGTTATTAATATAATATGTTACATATATAATCAACTTATTGAATTATTAGTATTTTGAATATTAGTATATTGAATTGGATTTTACCTTTGTTTTGTGTGTTGAATCCTTTCAGAGTTTTCCTATGCAAAGTTTCATCATCAGCTAGGGCCATTGATATCACTTAAGACTTAAGAGCTTTTAGCAAATGTTGAATCATGGGTATACTTCTATTATTTAGCAAGAGCCCTATGTAATTCAGGTGACAATGTTTCAAAATATTATTTTAAAGTACTTGAAATATTATAATGCTACATTGGGTACCAGTTCTATTAAAAATATCTACAGAAAACAGAATTGTCCCCTCTCATTCAGCAATCATTACTTTGGGAGTTTAGGGAGGGGAGCAGATTTTAGGTGAAGGAATAGGGAGAAAGAAGATTATGTTAAATTCTATTGAAAAATATCAGGTTAGCAAGATGAAAAGAAGTTTCACAATAACATAAACATTAAAATAAGCATAAATTAAAGAACACAAATTTCAAAAGACAAGTTACTGTCTTAGTCAAGGTGAAATCACCAAATGGAAAGAAAATAAAATGTTTCATAAGTAGCTTTCAAGTACTTAATGCAAACATTCATTTGTGTAACAAAAGTGTAGAAACTTGATGGAACTACAACAGTCAGGTGAAAATGGGGACCAGAGAGCTCTGGAAACAAATTGAAAAAGAAAATTACAACAACACAGAAATAATAAATATATTCTAAATAGCACAAAACAGAGCAGATGTGGTTGAAAAAGGAATCACTGACACACTGGAGGAAAGATGTATTAAAATTGTGTGAATACAGAGGAAAAAATGTAAGATCAAAGCAATTAGATCAATCACAATAGATGTTCTAGCAGAATTACTGTCATCTCCGATTAGAAAATCCAATAGAATTCACAAAAATCATTCATCCAAAATGGATAAAATTTACCCAGAAATAAAGTTTTAAGTGTATCAGCAGGACAATAGAATACATAGTGTTCCAGAAAAAATAGTTGCAAAAATAATTGTCCCCAGAAATAATCAGCTGATGTCATTGAAACTGAAGAACTAATTATTGAGTGGCCTATAAAGAAGACAGAAAGTTTATGCATGATGAGGAAATTCAGAGCAATCTCAGACTTACTTATGAAAAAGAAAATATTAGTACTGTAACTACAACAAAATCATTATGCACAAAATTTATAGAGTTCTGAAGAAATAAAAATTCAAATACCCAATACCCAAATAGATCCAAATATATGGATCTTAAATCTAATCAAGACCCATATACCCAAGTACTTTATCATTCAAGCATGAATATATGACTCACTTTTTATACAAAATAAATTTAAAAAAAGAAAATAAAACCATCACTAAGTCTTTATGGGAAAAGAAAATAAATAAGCAGAGAGACAAATAAACAGATCATTTTGGACAAATAAGCCAGTCAAGTAACAGATGAAGAAAAGAATTGTGGAAATCCAAATCAAATAAATATAAACTTAGTATCTGTGCTAATGAAACTTTAAGTGAAAATACACATATTATGTCCACTAATAATGAAGGTTTGGGGTATGAAAAAATGTCCAGGATTTTGTAGGATATGTTATTTCAAATTGAAACTCCTAAACTTTCAATATTTTTGCCATGTTTCCTTAAATTTTGAGATACCTTAAGGAAAAAGAATATCTTTAGAAGAACTAATATTTATACAAATAAACCTTCAAGTTGCTTTCCTTTTTTCTTTAAAATTCAACCAAAATAAAATTTTATATAAAGCATAATTTATAGCATGTCCCCTGTTTTAAATAAAATACCTCCCTTTTAAAATTATTTTGTTCCCCCAATGTTCATTGCAGCACTGTTTATAATAGCCAGGATATGGAAACAACCTAGATGTCCATCAGCAGATGAATGGTTCAGAAAGCTGTGGTACATATACACAATGGAGTATTACTCAGCCATTAAAAAGAATACATTTGAATCAGTTCTAATGAGATGGATGAAACTGGACCTGATTATACAGAGTGAAGTAAGCCAGAAAGAAAAACACCGATTCAGTATACTAACACATATATATGGAATTTAGAAACATGGTAATGATAACCCTGTATGCGAGACAGCAAAAGAGACACAGATGAATAGAACGGACTTTTGGACTCTGAGGGAGAGGGAGAGGTGGGAGGATTTGGGAGAATGGCACTGAAACATGTATACTATCATGCAAGAAATTAATCGCCAGTCTATGTTTGATACAGGATACAGGATACTTGGGACTGGTGCATGGGGATTATCCAGAGATTTGATATGAGATGGGAAGCGGGGTGGGGAGGTGGTTCAGGATTGGGAACTCATGTACACCCGAGACAGATTCAATGTCGATGTATGTCAAAACCAATACAGTATTGTAAAGTAAAATAAAGTAAAAATAAAAATTAAAAAAAAAGAAAAAAAATATATTTTTCTTTCTTTTGCTTTCTTGGTTTCACTCCTTTTGTTTTCTCTTTCTGTTTTCTATAAGCATAGCAAATCATCAGGGATGCAATCTATTTAATTGTTAAAGTGACATTTCTGGCTACTGTGTGCTTAAATTTGTTCTGGGCATGTTTACATGTTGCTTATATTCTAACAAAACAGCAATTATTAATAAAATAAAAAAGACCTAAAATAATGTACATCAAAATTTAAATGTCTCTTTTTGGTTGAGAATATTGGATTGAGTGCAGACAGAAAACAAGAAGAAAAATATATATAAAGTAACACTCCATAATATATATACTGTGCTGTGCTGCGCCATGCTGTGCTCAGTCATGTCTGACTCTGCACGATCCTATGGACTATATCCCTCTAGACTCTTCCACCCATGGTATTCTCCAGGCAAGAATACTGGAGCACATTGCCTTTTCCTCCTCCAGGGGAATCTTCCTGACCCAGAGATCGAACCTGGGTCTCCTGCATTTCTTGAACTGGCAGGGTGATTATTTACCACTGAATCACCTGGGAAACCCAATATTTATATTACTCTAACTAAATGATTACTAGCATTAAGAATCTTATTTTAAAGATAGAATGTTATTAATGACATAAAAAGTGTTTTTAATCCTTGTGTCATATATTCATGAAATTGTCTGATTGCCTACAAAGACCATCAGGAAAATGCTTTGATTATACAAAGTTCAGATCTTTGTTTTTGTTTTCATTCAGTTCAGTCACTTATCATGTCTGGCTCTTTGCGACCCAATGGACTGCAGCACTCCAGACTTCCCTGTCCATCACCAGCTCCCAGAGCTTGATCAATCTCATGTCCATCCCATCAGCGATGCAATCCAACCATCTCATCCTCTGTCTCATCCCTTCTCCTTCTGCCTTCAATCATTCCCAGCATCATGGTCTTTTCCAATCAGTCAGTTCTTCCACATCAGGTGGCAAAAGTACTGGATTTTCAGCATCAGCATCAGTCTTTCCAATGACTATTCAGGACTGATTTCCTTTATGATGGACTGGTTTAATTTCCTTGAAGTCAAAATGACACTGAAGAGTCTTCTCTGATACCAGTTTAAAAACGTCATTTCTTTGTTACTCAGCTTTCTTTATAGTCCAACACTCACATCTATACATGACTATTGAAAAAAACATAGCTTTGACTAGATGGACATTTGATGGCAAAGTGATGTCTCTGCTTTTTAATATGCTGTCTAGTTTGGTCATAGCTTTTCTTCCAAAAGCAAGCATCTTTTAATTTCATGGCTGCAGTAACCATCTGCAGTGATTTTTGAGCCCTAAAAAATAGTCTGTCATTGTTTCCATTATTTCCCCATCTATTTGCCATGAAGTGATGGGACCAGATGCCATAATCTTAGTTTTTGAATGTTGAGTTTTAAAGCAGCTATTTGACTCTCCTGTTTGACTTTCATCAAGAGGCTCTTTAGCTCTTCTTTGCTTTCTACCATAAGGGTGGTGTCATCTGCATATCTGAGATTACTTATATTTCTCCCAGCAATCTGGATTCCAGCTTGTGTTTCATCCAGTTCTGCATTAATCATGATGTACTCTGCATATAAGTTGAATAAGTACGGTGAAAATTGGCTCTAGGTGGGTGATTCCAGCATCTTAGTTATCTAGGTCATGGAGATCTTTTATGTATAGTTCTTCTGTGTATTCTTGCCACCTCTTCTTAATATCTTCTGATTCTATTAGGTCCATGCCATATCTGTCCTTTGTTGTTCCCATCTTTGCATGAAATGTTTCCTTGGCATCTCTAATTTTCTTGAAGAGATCTTTAGTCTTTCCCATTCTGTTGTTTTCCTCTATTTCTTTGCATTGATCACTGAGGAATTGATCACTTTCTTATCTCTCCTCGCTATTCTTTGGAACTTGGCATTCAGATGAGTATATCTTTCCTTTTCTCCCTTGCCTTTATCTACTCTTCTTTTCTCAGATATTTGTAACGCCTCATCAGGCAACCATTTTCCCTTTTTGCATTTCTTTTTCTTAGTGATGGTCTTGATCGGTTCCTCCTGTACAACGTCATGAACCTCTGTCCATACATCTTCAGGGACTCTGTCTATCAGATTTCATCCCTTGATTTTATTTGTCACTTCTACTGTATTACTGTAAGGGATATGCTTTATGTCATACCTGAATGGTTTAATGATCTTCCCCACTTTCTTCAATTTAAGTCTGAATTTGGCAACAAGGAGTTCATGATCCAATCCATAGTCAGCTCCCAGTCTTCTTTTTACTGACTGTATAGAGCTTCTGTATCTTTGGTCACAAAAAATATAATCAATCTGATTTCGATATTGACCATCTGGTGATGTCCATGTCTAGAGCCTTCTCTTGTGTTGTTGCAAAAGAGTGTTTGCTATGACCAGTGCATTCTCTTGGCAAAACTCTGTTACCTTTGCCCTGCTTGATTTTGTACTCCAAGGCCCAATTTGTCTGTGACTCCAAGTAAGCCTTGACTTCCTACCTTTGCATTCCAGTCCCCTATAATGAAAAGGAAATCTTTTTTTTTTTTTTTTTTGGTGTTAGTTCTAGAAGATCTTGCAGGTCTTTACAGGACTGTTCAACTTCAGATTCTTCAGCATTACTGTTCGGGGCCTAGTCTTAGATTACTGTAATATTGAATAGTTTGCCTTGTAAACAGACAAAGATCATTCTGTCACTTTTGAGTTTGCATCCAAGTACTTCACTTCAGATTTTTTGTTGACTATGAGGGCTACTCCATTTCTTCTAAAGGATTCTTGCCTACAGTAGTGGATAAAACGGTCATCTGGTTAAATTTGCCCATTCCAGTCCATTTTATTTCACTCATTCCTAAAATGTAGATGTTCACTCTTGCCATCTCCTGTTTGGCCACTTCTAATATACCTTGATTCATAGACATAGCATTCCAAGTTCCTATATAATATTGCTCTTTACAATATCGGACTTTACTTCCATCACCAGTCACATTTACAGCTGGGCATTGTTTTCACTTTGGCTCCATCTCTTCATTCTTCCTGGTGCTATTTCTCCAGTCTTCTCCAGTAGCATACTGAGCACCTACTGACCTGGGAAATTCATCTTTCAGTGTCATAGCTTTTTGCCTTTTCATACTAAGAAGGAAATCATCTGATTGTGTTATCCTTATGTCTTACTAGTGAAAATCTGAAGAAGAATATGTATAGAGAAGGAATTCATCACATTTTCATTTCTAAATCTGGTAAGTTGCTAAAACTGTCAGAAGTTTTGGAAATGGAACAAAAGTTCTATTATTTTATGTTCCAACAGGGTCTGTGTGTAGTCTTGCATGGGTTCTGAACAACATGCTGCTTAAACAGTTCACTGACATTAATGTGTCATATTCCAATATTATATTGGGCTTCGCTGATAACCATAATTATACAGAGTTGATCTTTGGAATTATGTTGTTTGTTTTGAAAATGATGGTTTCTATACATTTCTCAGTCCAGTCTGTAATTAATATAATACGTCCTAGTTTTTTTTTTGTTTTTTTTTTTGGTGAATACCTTCCTTAAGAAAGAGAGTTCAAATAATTGCTATTTTTTTTCTTATGTATAATCATAAGGGACTTGAATTAGGTTGTACCTGAACTGTCTAGTGGTTTCCCCTACTTTCTTCAATTTCAGTCTGAATTTGACATTAAGGAGTTTATGATCTGAACCACTTTTAGCTCCTTCTTTTGTTTCTGCTGACTGTATAGAGATTTTCCATCTTTGGCTGCAAATAATACAATCAGTCTGATTTCAGTATTGGCGATCTGGTGATGCCCATGTGTAGAGTCGTCTCTGGTGTCTTGGAAGAGGGTGTTTGGTATGACTAGGGCATTCTCTTGGCAAAACTCTGTTAGCCTTTGTCCTGCTTCATTCTGTACTCCAAGGCCAAATTTGCCTGTTACTTCAGGTATCTCTTGACTTCCTACTTTTTCATTTTAGTCCCCTATGATGAAAAGAATATATTTTTTCGTGTTAGTTCCAGAAGATCTTGTAGCTCTTCATAAAACCATTCAACTTCAATTTCTTTAGCATTAATTGTTGGGACATAGACTTGGATTATTGTGATACTGCATGCTTTGCCTTGGAAACAAACAGATTATTTTGACATTTTTGAAATTGCACCCAAGTACTGCATTACAGATTTTTTGTTGACTATGAGGGATACTCCATTTCTTCTAAGGGATTCTTTCCCACAGTAGTAGATATAATAATGGTCATCTGAATGAAATTCACCCATTCTGGTTCATTTTAGTTATCTGATTCCTAAAATGTTGATGTTCACTCTTGCCGTCTCCTGTTTGACCACTTCCAATTTACCTTGATTCATGGACCTAACATTCCAGATTCCTATGAAATATTGTTCTTTACAGCATTGGACTTTATTTTCACCACCAGACACATCCACAACTGAGCAGTGTTTCTGCTTTGGCTCAACCTCGTCCTTCTTTCTGGAGCTATTTCTCCAGTCTTCTCCAGGAGCATATTCGACACCTATCAACCTGGGGAGTTCATCTATTAGTGTTATACCTTTTTAATTTCTCATACAGTTCATGGAGTTCTCAAGACAAGAATGATGAAGTGACTTGCCATTCCTTTCTCCAGTGGACCACGTTTTGTCAGAGCTCTCCACCATGACCCGTCTGTCTTGGGTGGCCCTAGACAGCATGACTCATAGTTTCACTGATTTAGACAAGGTTGTGATCCATGTGATTAGTTTGGTTAGTTTTCTGTCATTGTGGTTTTCATTCTCTCTGCCCTCTAATGGATTATGATAAAAAAAAAAAAAATATTGTGGAAGTTTCCTGATGGGAAGGACTGGATTTGGTGTAACTGGGTCTTGCTCTGTTGAGGAGGGTCATGCTCAGGAAATCCTGAATCCAATTTTATGCTGATGGATGGGGCTGTATTCGCTCCCTGTTGTTTGGTCTAAGGTCAAATTATGGAAGGGGTAATGGCAGCAATGGAAACTTTCTTCAAAAGGACTTTTGCCAGCAACTGTTGCTCCCAGAACAGTTGTAGTCAGTGTCCCTAACTCTGCAGCAAGCCACTGTCAACCCAAAACTCTGCCTGAGAGTCCCATAGACTCACAGGAAAGTCTGGCCTAGTCTCTTGTGAGCTAACTGCTCCTTTCTCCTGTGTCCTGGTGAACACAAAGATTTGTTGTTCCATCCAAGTGTCTCTTTCCCTAGGGGTTCTAAATCCTTTTGTTGAATACTCAGGTTGGGAATTCACTTGTGGACCCTAGAACTTTTGCAACAGTGTGGAAATTTCTTTAGTATAGTTGTTCTCCAGTTTGTGGGTCATCTGCTCTGCAGTTCTATAGGGTGACTAATGGTAGCCTCCTCCAAGAGGACTCATGCCACACACTGTGCCTTCCTGGTCTGCTGCAGCAACAGCCCCTGTCCCACAGCAGCTCACTGCTAACTCGAGTCTCTGCAGGAGACATTCATACACTCAAAGGCAGGTCTGGATCAGTTAGAGTAGGAGGCCACTACTCCTTTCCCTCAGTTCAGTTCAGTCACTCAGTCGTGTCCGACTCTTTGCGACCCAATGAATCACAGCACGCCAGGACTCCTTGTCCATCACCAACTCCTGGAGTTTACTCAGACTCACGTCCATTGAGTCACTGATGCCATCCAGCCATCTCATCCTCTGTCGTCCCCTTCTCCTCCTGCCCCCAGTCCCTCTAAGCATCAAAGTCTTTTCCAATGAGTCAACTCTTCACATGAGGTGGCCAAAGTACTGGAGTTTCAGCTTTAGCTTCATTCCTTCCAAAGAAATCCCAGGGCTGATCTCCTTCAGAATGGACTGGTTGGATCTCCTTGCAGTCCAAGCGACTCTAAGAGTCTTCTCCAACACCACAGTTCAAACACATCAATTCTTCTGCGCTCAGCTTACTTCACAGTCCAACTCTCACATCCATACATGACCACAGGAAAAACCATAGCCTTGACTAGACGGACCTTAGTTGGCAAAGTAATGTCTCTGCTTTTGAATATGCTATCTAGGTTGGTCATAATTTTTCTTCCAAGGAGTAAGTGTCTTTTAATTTCATGGCTGCAGTCACCATCTGCAGTGATTTTGGAGCCCCCCCAAAATAAAGTCTGACACTGTTTCCACTGTTTCCCCATCTATTTCCCATGAAGTGATGGGGCCACATGCCATAATCTTCGTTTTCTGAATGTTGAGCTTTAAGCCAACTTTTTCACTCTCCTCTCTCACTTTCAACAAGAGGTTTTTTAGCTCCTCTTCACTTTCTTACATAAGGGTGGTGTCATCTGCATATCTGAGGTTATTGATATTCCTCCTTCCACTGTTTCCCCATCTATTTCCCATGAAGTGATGGGGCCACATGCCATAATCTTCGTTTTCTGAATGTTGAGCTTTAAGCCAACTTTTTCACTCTCCTCTCTCACTTTCAACAAGAGGTTTTTTAGCTCCTCTTCACTTTCTTACATAAGGGTGGTGTCATCTGCATATCTGAGGTTATTGATATTCCTCCCAGCAATCTTGATTCCAGCTTGAGTTTCTTCCAGTCCAGCGTTTCTCATGATGTACTCTGCATATAAGTTAAATAAGCAGGGTGACAATATACAGCCTTGACATACTCCTTTTTCCTATTTGGAACCAGTCTGTTGTTCCATGTCCCGTTCTAACTGTTGCTTCCTGACCTGCATACAGATTTCTCAAGAGGCAGGTCAGATGGTCTGGTATTCCCATCTCTTTCAGAATTTTCCACAGTTTATTGTGATCCACACAGTCCAAGGCTTTGGCATAGTCAATAAAGCAGAAATCGACGTTTTTCTGGAACTCTCTTGCTTTTTCCATGATCCAGCAAATGTTGGCAATTTGATCTCTGATTCCTCTGCCTTTTGGATTAATTCAAATAGATAGAGTTCCTGAAGAACTATGGATGGAGGTTCGTGACATTGTACAAGAGGTGTTGATCAAAACCATCCCCAAGAAAAAGAAAGGCAAAAAGGGAAAATGGTTGTTTAAGGAGGTCTTACAAATAGCTGAGAAAAGAAGAGAAGATAAAGGCAAAGGAAAAAATGAAAGATGTACCCATCTAAAAGCAGAATTCCAAAGAATAGCAGGGCGAGATAACAAAGTCTTCCTAAGTGAACAATGCAAAGAAATAGTGGGAAACAATAGTATGGGAACAACTAGAGATTTCTTGAGGAAAATTAGACATACCAAGGAAACATTTCATGCAAAAATGGGCACAGTGAAGGATAGAAACAGTATGGATCTAACAGAAGCAGAAGATATTAAGAAAAGATGGCAAGAAGACACAGAAGATCTATACAAAAAAAGATCTTAATGACCCAATAACCATGATGGTATGAACACTCACCTAGAGCCATACATCTTGGAGTGTAAAGTCAAGTGGCACTTAGGAACAAATCTAGTGCAGGTGATGGAATTTCAGATGAAATATTTCAAATCCTAAAACATGATGCTGTTAAAGTGTGGCACTCAATATGCCAGCAAATATGTAAAACTCACTAGTGGCCACAGGGCTGGAAAAGGTCAGTTTTCAATCCAATTCCAAAGAAAGGCAATGTTCAGACTACCGCATAATTGCACTCACTTCACATGCTAGTAAAGTAATGCTCAAAATTCTCCAAACTAGGCTTCAACAGTACATGAACTGAGAAATTCCAGATGTTCAAACTGGATTTAGAAAAGGCAGAGGAATAAGAGATGAAATTGCCAACATTTGATGGATCATAGGCAAAGCAAGAGAATTCCAGAGAAATATCTAATTCTGCTTCATTGATTAAAACCTTTGATTTTGTGGATCACAACAAACTGGAAAATTCTTCAAGGGATGGGACTACTAGACCACTTTATCTGCCTCCTGGGAAACTTGTATGCAGGTCAAGAAGGAACAGTTAGAACCGGACATGGAGCAGCAGACTGGTTTCAAATTGGGAAAAAGTACGTCAAGGCAATATATTGTTAACTCTGCTAATTTACTCTATGCAGAGTACATCATTTGAAATGCCAGGCTGGATGAAACACAAGCAGGGATCAAGACTGATAGGAGAAATATCAATAACCTTAGATATGCAGATGACACCACCCTTATGACAGAAATCTTAGAGGAACTCTAGTGCCTCTTGATGAATGTGAAATAGGAGAGTGAAAATGCTAGCTTAAAACTCAACATTCAAAAAACGAAGATCATGGCATCCTGTCCCATCACTTCATGGCAAATAGGTGGGAAACAGTGACAGATGTTATTTTCTCAAGCTCCAAAATCACTGCAAATACTGACTGCAGCCTTGAAATTAAAAGAGTCTTGCTCCTTGAAAGAAAAGCTATGACCAATGACCGACGTAGACAGATATTAAAACACAAAGACATTACTTTGCCAAAAATGGTCCATCTAGTCAAAGCTATGGTTTTTCCAGTAGTCATGTATGGATGTGAGAATTGGACCATAAAGAAGGCTGCATACCAAAGAACTGATGCTTTTGAACTGTGGTGTTGGAAAAGACTCTTGAGAGTCCTTTGGACTGCAAGATCAAACCAGACAATCATAACGGGATCAGTACTGAATATTCATTAGAAGGACTGATGTTGAATCTGAAGCTGCAATACTTGGGCCACCTGATGCAAAGTACTGACTCATTGGAAAATATCCTGATGCTGGGAAAGATTGAAGGTAGGATGAGAAGATTACAACGGAGAACAAGATGGTTGGATGGCATCACTGACTCAATGGACATGAGTTTGGACAAGCTCTGGGAGATGGTGAAAGACAGGGCAGCCTGGCGTGCTGCTGTTCATGGGGTCTCAAAGAATCTGACACTTCTGAGCTGCTGAAAAACAAATCTTTTCTTCTGGCACTTTAAAACTACAAAGAGTTTTTCTTAAATCAAAATAACTTTTGAAATAGTTCTTTGTTTAGCAAGATAGTGGAGGAAAGAAAATAGTAAAGCTGTGTATATTCTCTGAAAGATATTCAAGTTATAATTAGATACTTTTATTTCACTGAATTGAAATGAGCATTTATTTGGCAACAGAAAAAAACGTGGCACACCTGGAAAAGAATCTGTCTGCAATGCAGGAGACTTCGGTTCGATCCCTGGGTTGGGAAGATCCCCTGGAGAAGGGAAAGCCTACCCACTCCAGTATTGTGGCCTGGAAATTTTCATGGACTGTATAGTCCATGGAGTCGCAAAGATCAGACATGAATGAGTGACTCTCACTTTCAGAAAAAACATACTTTTCTTTTCTTAACTAAAGAAAGAACTATATATAATAGATATAATTTTAACCTCTCGTGTTTTAGCACATTTATTCTGACTATACTTTCTTATATCATCCTTAACAAATAGCTGTTTTAAGATAAATATATATTTAATTATATTTGTATTAAGCTAGAGGCTCTAACTAATGTAAAATATAGTAATTAATTTGAGTTTACAGCTATACTTGGACACATATATTATGATGTTATAAGAATATACAACCATATGATATGTACATATTACTTAAATAAGAAGAAATTGACTTTTCTCATATTTTACTTTCATGAAAAATGAAATTCTGTTATGGTTGTTTATGTTTTACATAATTTTGCTTAGTTTTTCAAGAAGGTCAATCATAATTATTGCAAACTGATTTTTGTTTAATTTTGCAGAACTAAATAAATGTAGCTAATATTTTTGGTACTGCATCTAACCCTTTTTAATAATGTATATTCCCTATAAAAGTTAAACATTATTTTGAGTGTGTTATTTATCTTTACTCATGTGAGCTCTTATCACAAGAATCTCATGCTTCATAAATAGATACATGTTATTTTTTTCAAATGTAAAGTAAATAATTTATTTTAGTTTCGACTTCTGCTGCACTACCCCTTGCTATTGACAGAACATTCTTATGCAAGCATGGGCTCTTTTTATATAGCTCTAAAGATGGGCAGTTTGGAGGCAATGCGAGCCATTGTACAGAATGGATGCTATGTTGTTACCCATGAGATGAACCTATGGCCAGTTTATATATCTGTATTTTGTGGAAGTTCCCAAAGTGATTTACAAGATAAGTGGTTTATAACATGAAGAATATCATTACTAACTTCGGATCTCACTACCATCCATATTTATTTCTCTCTTTTGTTAAACACTTTTGTCCTTTTATTTACATCTCTTCCTTTTTTTCCCTCAGTTTTCTCTTTCCTTATCTGTTTGTCTTTCCTACTATATCATCTAGGAATTGGCTTGTCATAGAAATAGCTGCAAAAGTAAATATATATTTTCCTTCTTAAATGTGAAGCAGTGAAATGACTTATTTGAAACTCAGGTCAACCTGAGGAATTCCTTTCCTATTCCAATTGGTATCTCTTCTCACATTTATGCATGTGTGATCCTTTAATTTTTACAGACACATTCTGTCTGAGTACAGAAGAGACAGTTAATTCTGTGGTATTTGAATATGTCTAGAGGGAAATTAGGAGATTGAAAGCTGTTTATATGCAAAGTTTCTATAACAGATTCAGACTTCATTCAGCTCAGCTCCCTAAGAACTCAAAGTAAAAATTTAGCAATGCTTTTATCTGATTCTGTAGGAATTATGTCTGTATGCTTTTTTCCTCTTCCTTAAAGTGTGAAATTTTTTGTGAAAATCTTACCTGCCACATTTATATCTACATCCAAATGACTAGTAAAGCATCTGAACTGTGAGAAAATTATTTGGATGAACAATGAATTTCCTACTATCACTGTGACATCATAATTGTCAAGGAATTTTTTAAAAGTCCTTCAAATATCTAAGGAGGGTTTTTTCCCTTTAGGATCTCCTACGTCCGATTTCAGACAAGAAGATTGTTTCAAATCCACTCATATTTTCTTAGGATGTTTGTACTATATATTTCTGTCTAGCAAATATCCTTCAGATGGTTGCATGTGTATGCTTAGTCACTAAGTATCCAACTGTTTTGCAAACCCATGGACTGTAGCTCAACAGACTCCTTTGTCTATGGATTTTCCAGACAAAAATGCTGGAGTAGGTTTCCATTCTTGTTCCATGTCATTCAAAAGTTTAGCATATTCAGTAACTAAAGCATTAATCTCTTAGGTACATATTTAAATGTCTCAATCTCATTACCACTGATACAATACACATAAGTATATTTCATGTAAGGAAAGAGGGGGAGTTTATTACTCAGATTCACTCTGATAAATCTTGAGGGACAGGATTATATGACATTGCAAATATTTTGATTCATTCATTCATTTATTTGCTCATTCATTTAATTTTTTATCATTAAATACAGATTTTGAAATTTTTCTCATAGACAAAGCATACTTTTATTAGCCAAATTACAGCAGAAAGCAGACTTTGTGTAGAAACTTGTATGTTTTAACAGAATCTTTTTTATTATTTTGGTAAAATTATTTAGACATAATTTCATATTTTATAAAGTCCTTTGTAAAGTAGTATAGGAAAATAGAGAAAATGGAAAGATATATCTAAAATGCAATGACACTTACTTGTATTACTTTTACAAGGAAAAGCATAAACTTTGATTTGTTGATGTTATAATAGTTTTTAAAAAAGAGAAAAAAAAGACATTGAGACTGCACATAATCTATGTTAACCCTGAGCATCTGAACAGATGGTTGCCATCTTACTAAAGTAACATATCATAGCAAGTTCCATGGTATTAGGTGTTCTGAAGAAAGTAAAACTAACATGATTTATTGAGCTCCCTAACATAGAACTGGACATGGAATAACAGAATGGTTCCAAATAGGAAAAAGAGTATGTCAAACTGTATATTGTCACCTTGCTTATTTAATGTATAGGCACAGTACATCATGAGAAATGCTCGGCTGAAGGAAGCACAAGCTGGAATCAAGATTGCTGGGAGAAATATCAATAACCTCAGATATGCAGATGACACCATGTTTATGGCAGACAATGAGGAAGAACTAAAGAGCCTATTGATGAAAGCGAAAGATGAGAGTGAAAAAGTTGGCTTAAAGAAGTTCAACATTCAGAAAACTAAGATCATGATATCTGGTCCCATCACTTCAATTCAAATAGGTGGGGAAACCGTGGCTGACTTTATTTTTCTGGACTTCAAAATCACTGCAGATGGTGATTGCAGCTATGAAATTAAAAGACGCTTACTCCTTTTAAGGAAAGTTATGACCAACTTAGCATATTAAAGAGCAGAGACATTACTTTGCCAACAAAGGTCAGTCTAGTCAAGGCTATGGCTTTTTCCAGTGGTCATGTATGGATGTGAGAGTTGGACTATAAAGAAAACTGAGCACTGAAGAATTGATGTTTTTGAACTGTGGTTTTGGAGAAGACTTTTGAAAATCCCTTGGACTGCAAGGAGATACAACCAGTCCATCCTAAAGGAGATCAGTCCTGAGTGTTCATTGGAACGACTGATGTTGAAGCTGAAACTCCAATCTTTGGCCACCTGATGCAAAAAGCTGACTCATTTGAAAAGACTCTGATGCTGGGAAAGATTGAGGGCAGGAGGACAAAGGAACGACAGAAGACGAGATGGCTGGATGGTATCACTGATTCAATGGACATGGGTTTGGGTGGACCCCAGAAACATCTTCAAAGGAATAAAATAATATAAATTAAAATTTCTCCTATATGCCTAATTATATATTTCAAATTTTATATTTGTTATTTATATAATAATAATAGTCAAGAAGATCCCCTGGAGGAGGGCTTGGTAACTCCAGTATTCTTGCCTGGAGAATCCCATGAACAAAGGAGCCTGGTGGGCTACAGTCCGTAGGATTGCAAAGAGTTGGTATGATGAAGAACTTAGCACACATGTAATTATAATAGCTCACTACAGTTAATTGTATTATCAAATCCTTTTTTAACTCATAATTTGTCAGATTGGTTTTATCAAATGTAGTTTAAAATAAACTAATGTAGTTTAAAATCAACAGGATTCCCTGGTGATACAGTGGGTAGAAAGCTAAGGTTTCACTGGTGAGCGTTCAGGTTCAGTCTCTGATCAGGGAACTAAGATCTAAGATTCTACAAATCATATAAACCTAGAGGACATAAACGTAAATGAAATTAGTGACACAAACAAAGACAGATACTATAATTTCACTTATTTGTGAAATCTGAAAAAAGGCAACTCCTTGGAGGAGAGCATTGAATGGTGGTAGCCAGGAAATGGTGGTTAGAAAAAAATTGGAATATATTGATCAAAAAGCACAAATTTCTGTTATAAGATGAATATATTCTGGGGATCTAATGTACAGTGTAATGATTAATACTATAATGTATACTTTAAATTTGCTAAGTGGTTCGGTTCAGTTCAGTTCAGACGCTCAGTCGTGTCCGACACTTTGCGACCCCATGAATCGCAGCACACCAGGCCTCCCTGTCCATCACCAACTCCCAGAGTTCACTCAGACTCATGTCCATCGAGTCCGTGATGCCATCCAGCCATCTCACCTCTGTCGTCCCCTTCTTCTCCTGCCCCCAATCCTTCCCAGCATCAGAATCTTTTCCAATGAGTCAACTCTTCGCATGAGGTGGCCAAAGTAGTGGAGTTTCAGCTTAGCATCATTCCTTCCAAAGAAATCCCAGGGCTGATCTCCTTCAGAATGGACTGGTTGGATCTCCTTGCAATCTAAGTGATTACATCTTCTTAAATTTTTATTGGAGTATAGTTGATTTATATGTTGTGGTAGTTTCAGGTGTATGGAAAATTGAATGAGTTATACATTTCCATATATCCACTCTTTTTTAGATTCTTTTCTAATGCATGTCATTACAGAGTATTGACTAGACTTCCCTGTGCTATAGAGATTGGGATTGACATATATGCATTGTTCTGCGTGTGCAAAGTTGTGTCTGCCTCTTTGCAGGCCTACAGACTGTAGCCCACAAGGCTCCATGGAATTTTCCAGGCAAGAATACTAGAACAGACAACCATTTCCTACTCCAGGGGATCTGCTCCACTGAGATGAAATCCAAGTCTCTTTCATCTCCTGCCTGGCAGGCAGATTCTTTACTACCGAACCATCTGGGAAACCCTCATATATACATTACCATATGTCAAATAGGAGAGTATATCTTAAAATGTTCTCACAACAAGTAAAAAATGATAATTATGTGAAGTGCAGGATGTGTAAATTAACTTATTGTATTAATAATTTCATTATATGTACATATGTGTGTATATATATATATATATAAAAGCAGGTTGTACACCTTGAAAAAAATCTATATAAATTCTGCATTCCACAGAGCATTTGTCAAAACAAACAAGCAAAAATCAGCAGCTATTGTTCAATGTTACCACTTCTGGTGGCATTACCAGATGAGAACAATAAGATACTGATTAGGAAATAAAAAAGGCAAAACTGAAGAATCAGAAGAAAATAGAAGGTTTAAAAAGCTTCAATATATTCCTGGATAAGACTCTTGAGAGTCCCTTGAACTGCAAGAAGGTCAAACCACTCAATCCTAAGGGAATTAACCATTAACATTCATTGGAAGGACTGATGGTAAAGCTGAAACTCCAAAACTTTGGGCACCTGATGCAAAGAGCTAACTCACTGGAAAAGACTCTGATGTTTGGTAAGATTGAAGGCAAAAGGAGAAAGGGGTGGCAGAGGATGAGATGGTTAGATAGCATTACTGACTCAATGAACATGAATTTGAACAAACTCTAGGAGACACTGGAGAACAAAGAATCCTAGTGTGCTGCAGCACATGGGGTTGCAAAGATTCAGACACAACTTAGGAACTGAACAACAATATATTCCTAGAACTCTAGAAATTTATGTGCATGTGCATTGTCTTGAAAATGCACAAGAAACACTTGAGAAGATCCTACTTTTTCACCTCTAGCTGAATTTGAATCTCTGCACAAGAAGCAAAGGATAAGTTGAAAAATGCCTGTTGGAGTGCTGTGTGTTTCAACACACACACATACACACTTTCTCAACAAAGACTGAAGTATTTACTGTTTCCTGACATTGAAAATAATCTGTCCAATCGTTAGCTTTCTACTAAGCTAGATGAATCAAAGACCTCAGTAACTGTACATAAAAAAGAACACAGATTTTTAAAATATTAGTCCAAGGATGTCAATGAGCAAATAACCAGAAACAAACAGCAACAACAATAATCCCTGGGAGGATGGACTGAGTCCCAGAGTTACCTTATTATAGTATTTAAGATGCCCAGTTTTCAAGAAAACATTATAGGAAACACAAAAACATTTTAAAAGTGTCTCTTAAATATGGAAATGAGTCAATAAGAACCATCCTTAAGGAATCTTGACATTGGAATTGAGAGAGTTAATGTTTCAGTTAGGTTCAGTTGTTCAGTCATGTCCACCTCTTTGCAACCTCAAGAACTGCAGTACCCCATGCTTCCCTGTCCATAATCAACTCCCATAGCCCACCCAAACCCATGTCCATTGAGTCGGTGATGCCATCCAAACATCTCATCCTCTGTCATACCCTTCTCCTCCTGCCCTCAATCTTCCCAGCATCAGAGTCTTTTCAAATGAGTCAGCTCTTTGCATCAGGTGGCCAAAGTATTGGAGTTTCAGCTTCAACATCAGGCCTTCCAATGAACACCCAGGACTGATCTTTAGGATGGATTGGTTGTATCTCCTTGCAGTCCAAAGGACTCTCAAGAGTCTTCTCTAATACCACAGTTCAAAAACATCAATTCTTCAGTGCTCAGCTTTCTTTATAGTCCAGCTCTCACATTCATATATGACCACTGGAAAAACCATAGCCTTGACTAGTTGGACCTTTGTTGACAAAGTAATGTCTCTGGTTTTTAATAGGCTGTCTAGGTTGTCCATAACTTTCCTTCCAAGGAGTAAGCTTCTTTTAATTTCATGGCTGCAATCGCCATCTGTAGTGATTTTGGAGCCCAGAAAAATAAAGTCAGCCACTGTTTCCCCTTCTATGTGAACTGAAGTGGTGGGACTGGATGCCATGATCCTAGTTTTCTGAATGTTGAGATTTAAGCCAACTTTTTCACTCTCCTCTTTCACTTTTATCAAGAGGCTTTTTAGTTCGTCTTCAGTTTCTGCCATAAGAGTGGTGTCATCTGCATATCTGAGGTTATTGATATTCTCCCAGCTCTTGATTCAAGTTTAGGCTTCCTCCAGTCCAGCGTTTCTCATGATGTACTCTGCATATAAGTTAAATAAGCAGGGTGACAATATACAGCCTTGACGTACTCCTTTTCCTATTTGGAACCAGTCTGTTGTTCCATGTCCAGTTCTAACTGTTGCTTCCTGACCTGCATATAGGTTTCTCAAGAGACAGGTGAAGTGGTCTGGTATTCCCATCTCTTGAATAATTTTCCACAGCTTAATGTGATCCACATAGTCCAAGGCTTTGGCATAGTCAATAAAGAAGAAATAGATGTTTTTCTGGAACTCTCTTGCATTTCTCGATGATCCAGTGGATGTTGGTAGTTTGATCTCTGGTTCCTCTACCTTTTCTAAAACCAGCTTGTACATCTGGAAGTTCACGGTTCACATATGCTGAAGTCAGGCTTGGAGAATTTTAAGCATTAAGTTACTAGCATGTGAAATGAGTGCAATTGTGTGGCAGTTTGAGCATTCTTTGGCATTGCCTTTCTTTGGAATTGGAATAAAAACTGACCTTTTCCAGTCCTGTGGCCACTGCTGAGTTTTCCAAATTTGCTGGCATATTGAGTGCAGCATTTTCAAGCATCATCTTTCAGGATTTGAAATAGCTCCACTGGAATTCCATCACTTCCACTAGCTTTGTTCGTAGTGATGCTTTCTAAGGCCCACTTGATTTCACACTCCAGGATGTCTGGCTCTAGGTGATTGATCACACCATCGTGATTATCTGGATCATAAAGATATTTTTTTGTACAGTTCTTCTGTGTATTCTTGCCACCTCTTCTTAATATCTTCTGCTTCCATTACGTCCATACCATTTCTGTCTTTTATTGAGCCCATCTTTTCATGAAATATTCCCATGATATCTCTAATTTTCTTGAAGAGATCTCTAGTTTGTCCCATTCTGTTATTTTCCTTGATTTATTTACACTGTTTGCTGAGGAAGGCTTTCTTATCCCTCCTTGCTTTTCTTTAGAGCTCTGCATTCAAATACGTATATATTTGTATTCTCCTTTGCTTTTCTCTTCCCTTCTTTTCACAGCTATTTGTAAGGCCTCCTCAGACAGCCATTTTGTTTTTTTTCGCATTTCTTTTTCTTGGGGATGGTCTTGCTCTCTGTCTCCTGTACAATGTCATGAACCTCTGTCCATAGTTCATAAGGCACTCTGTCTATCAGATCTAGTTCCTTAAATCTATTTCTCACTTCCACTGTATAGTCATAAGGGATTTGATTTAGGTCATACCTGAATGGTCTAGTGGTTTTCTCCATTTCCTTTCATTTCAGCCTGAATTTGGCAATAAGAAGTTCATGATGTGATCCATAGTAAGCTCCCAGTCTTATTTTTGCTGACTGTATACAGCTTCTCCATCTTTGGCTACAAAGACTATAACCAATCTGATTTCACTGTTGACATCTGATGATGTCCATGTTTAGAGTCTTCTCTTGTGTTGTTGGAAAAGTATGTTTGCTACGACCAGTGTGTTCTCTTGGCAGAACTCTCTTAGCTTTTGCCCTGCTTCATTCTGTACTCCAAGGCCAATTTGCCTGTTATTCCAAGTGTTTCTCGACTTCCTACTTTTCATTCCAGTCCCCTATAATAAAAATGACATACTTTTTTGGATGTTAGTTCTAGAATGTCTTGTAGGTCTTCATAGAACTGTTCAGTTTCAGCTTCTTCAATGTTCCTGGTCTGGGCAAAACAGTGATATTGAATGATTTGCCTTGGAAATGAATAGATATCATTTTGTCTTTTTTTGAGATTGCATCCAGGTACTGCATTTTGTACTTTTTTGTTGACTATTATGACTACTCCATTTCTTCTCAGGGATTCCTGCCCACACTAGTAGATATAATGGTCATCTGAGTTAAATTCACCCTTTCCAGTCCATTTTAGTTTGCTGATTCCTAGAATGTAGATGTTCAATCTTGACAACTCTTTGACCACTTCCAATTTGTCTTGATTCATGGACCTAACATTCCAGGTCCCTATGCAATATTGCTGTGTAGAGAACATTGAACCTTGCTCTATCACCAGTCCCATCCACAACTGGGTGAGGGTGCCACCCAAGATGGGCAGATCATGATGGAGAGGTCTGACAGAATGTGGCCCACTGGAGAAGGGAAAGGCAAACCACTTCAGTATTCTTGCCTTGAGCACCCCATGAACAGAATGAAATGGCAAAAAGATAGGACACTGAAAGATGAACTCCCCAGGTCGGTAGGTGTTTGCCCAATATGCTACTGGTGATCAGTGGAGTTAAAGCTTAGGGCCCTTTTAAGATGGTGGTGAACATTCTCCTTCATGAGTTCCTTAAGTTTTGTGCAACAATGTATTTTGCCCAAGAAATGGCTTTTTTTTAGGAGCTAATGATCACACAGCACAAAGGAAATGTTTTACTTAGTTGCTATGTTAATATATATAACTGTAACAAATTTGCCTGGGAACCTGTTTCTCAAGACTTCCACCCTTAATTACAGAGCAAGTGTATCTTACCCAGAGAAATTGCCTGGAACCCATTCTTTCTGGCTAATCTTGTGCCAAAGTTGTCTTAGAATGAATGCCTTGGGAAAGCGTCTGGTGGAACTCTTATAACATTGAAGTATTCTTTTTATCTATTCTTTGCAGCCAGTTGAGAAGTATATAGTTTAGTTCAGTTCAGTCGCTCAGTGGTGTCTGAATCTTCCTGATCCCATGGACTGCAGCATGCCAGGCCTCCCTGTCTATCACCAACTCCCAGAGTTTACTCAAAATCATATCCATTGAGAAGTATATAAGGCCTGCTTAAACTAGTGAGGTGGGTACTCTCCTACCCGCTTCTGATGTTTATGTGAAGTATGAAAGTTGCTCAGTCATGTCCGACTCTTGCAATTTCATAGACTATACAGTCTATGGAGTTCTCCAGGCTAGAATACTGGAGTGGTAGCTGTTCCCTTCTCCAGGTGATCATCCCAACCCAGACTTGAACTCAGGTCTCCTACATTGCTGGCAGATTACTTTATCAGTTGAGCCACCAGGCAAGCCCTCTGATGTCATGTCAGAAGCTTTTTCTGTCACTTTCACTTTAAATAAAAATCTGCATAAAGATTTGAATGACTGAGACCTGTCTTTGGTCTAGGAGTTAAATCCTCTCCTTTGGAGACCACGGATCCTGTGGCACCATTCACCATAAGCTATTATTATGAGAGAAAGAATTTGAAGTTGAACGGTTTTATGAAGACCTACAAGACCTTTTAGAATACCTAAAAAAGATGTCATTTTCATTAAAGGGGACTGGAATGCAAAAGTAGGAAGTCAAGAAACACCTGGAGTAACAGGCAAATTTGGCCTTGGAGTGCGGAATGAAGCAGGCCAAAGACGAATAGAGTTTTGCCAAGAAAATGCACTGGTCATAGAAAACACCCTCTTCCAACAACACAAGAGAAGACTCTACATATGGACATCACAAGATGGTCAACCTGAAATCAGATTGATTATATTCTTTGCAGCCAAAGATGGAGAAGCTCTATACAGTCAACAAAGACAAGACCGGGAGCTGACTGTGGCTCAGATCATGAGCTTCTGAATTTGGCAAAATTCAGACTTAAATTGAAGAAAGTGGGCAACACCACTAAACCATTCAGGTATGACCTAAATCAAATCCCTTATGATTATACAGTGGAAGTGAGAAATAGATTTAAGGGTGTAGATCTGATAGATAGAGTGCCTGATGAACTATGGAATGAGGTTCGTGACATTGTACAGGAGACAGGGATCAAGAGCATCCCCATGGAAAAGAAATGCAAAAAGGCAAAATGGCTGTCTGGGGAGGCCTTACAAATAGCTGTGAAAAGAAGAGAAGCAAAAAGCAAAGGAGAAAAGGAAAGATATATGCATCTGAATGCAGAGTTCCAAAGAATAGCAAGAAGAGATAAGAAAGCCTTCTTCAGCAATCAATGCAAAGAAATAGAGGAAAAGAACAGAATGGGAAAGACTAGAGATCTCTTCAAGAAAATTAGAGATACCAAGGGAACATTTCATGCAAAGATGGGCTCGATAAAGGACAGAAATGGTCTGGACCTAACAGAAGCAGAAGATATTA
>SJXQ01006680.1:153489-187769 GCA_006408695.1 Aepyceros melampus | reverse complement strand
CATTACTTTGCCGACTAAGGTCCGTCTAGTCAAGGCTATGGTTTTTCCTGTGGTCATGTATGGATGTGAGAGTTGGACTGTGAAGAAGGCTGAGCACCAAAGAATTGATGCTTTTGAACTGTGGTGTTGGAGAAGACTCTTGAGAGTCCCTTGGACTGCAAGGAGATCCAACCAGTCCATTCTGAAGGAGATCAACCCTGGGATTTCTTTGGAAGGAATGATGCTAAAACTGAAGCTCCAGTACTTTGGCCACCTTATGCGGAGTTGACTCATTGGAAAAGACCCTGATGCTGGGAGGGATTGGGGGCAGGAGGAGAAAGGGACGACCGAGGATGAGATGGCTGGATGGCATCATGGACTCAATGGACGTGAGTCTGAGTGAACTCTGGGAGTTGGTGATGGACAGGGAGGCCTGGCGTACTGCAATTCATGAGGTTGCAAATAGTCGAATACGACTGCGCGACTGAACTGAACTGAACTGATCATAAATGTATTTAAAAAGTAGCAGAAATTATGTCTTAAAAATGGAACTGTTGGAATGTTGTTTCACTGAATAAAAATATAAATAAAAGAATAGAAAATATTTTAAAATAACTAAATAGAAATTCTGTGTTTAGAAGTAAAATTTGAAATTAAAATATTACAAATGGCTCAATAGCAGATTTTCAAACCAAAGCAGAAAATAATTTTCAAAAAAGATAGATCAATTGAGATTATCTAGTCAGAGAAACAAACAGAAGTGAAAATATGGGAAAATTACAAAACTCTCAGTGACTTATGGAGCACCATGAAGCTCATCAATGCATGAAAAATAAGATTCATAGAATTATGGAGGAGGGGAGTAGAGAAATATAGCTGGAACTTCTGGGAGCCACCACAGGAGATCCCACTTTAGAAAGTCACAAGGAAGAGAACTGTTAAGCAAGGCTTCAGAACTCAAGGGGCTCCCTAGGCTTTCTTGAGCATCTACCCCAAAACTAGAATCTGTTTTACTATTTCATGACTTTCACCAACTGTGAGAGGCATGGGAATCCTAAACAGAGTCTTTCAAAGAGTTAAAAGTTATTAGAGTAGTGCTGATGTAGGATTTCATTATTGGGGCAATGCTTGTTACTAAGTTCCCATACTCTTATCCACTGTGCACCTGGGAATGCATTAGTTAACATAGTGAGAATGTAAGAAAAACAAGTGTAGCCTTGAATTTAACCATATCAGACTTTTGAACTAACTGGTTCTTTCTTGTAACTCACTGCACCTTTGCTCTGTGAAAAACGTAACCCTGTTTAGCATTTTTTGAGGCTGACATAGATTAGAAATATAAAGAAAAAACACTTTGAGGGAAAATAAGTTTTCTGGTTGAGCAGCCTTTATCAAAAGAGGGTCATAAAATGTTCACAGGCCTCCAAGGCCAGAAGATACTGTACACAACATCTTTTATGGAAAAGGTATGCAGAAAAACCTTGGTTTCGATAAGGGCAAAACAGCTGGAATGTTGGGGCTGACTCTGTATGACCTTTCATCTTTCATTTCCCTCATTGTACAAAAAAGTATATAAGTACCTTTTGAAAAATAAAGCTTTGAGATCTCACTCATCAAAGCAGCTTGATTTCCCCATGTCAATCATTTTCTCCTCTTACTCTCTTTCTGGCTAATTCCCATCTGGAGTAGAGAGGTCTGCCATGTCTACTTATCTGCCTGGGTTTCTAAGACCTGAATGGGAAGGCGCCCTGTGTCTTCACTCCCTTGGGAGACCGGGAGGGCACCTGTAGCCTTACATAGACGATGCAAGTCTCTTGCCTTGAGACTTTATTGATTCTCTGTATAAACCAAGGAACATCAGCCTCTTTTCTTCTCTCCTCTATTTTCTTATCTACAACATTTTCCCCTTATTATTTCTCTCTCTAAATCAATCGCAATCACCGACACCTGCTTGATTTCCCCATGTCAATCATTTTCTCCTCTTACTCTCTTTCTGGCTAATTCCCATCTGGAGTAGAGAGGTCTGCCATGTCTACTTATCTGCCTGGGTTTCTAAGACCTGAATGGGAAGGCGCCCTGTGTCTTCACTCCCTTGGGAGACCGGGAGGGCACCTGTAGCCTTACATAGACGATGCAAGTCTCTTGCCTTGAGACTTTATTGATTCTCTGTATAAACCAAGGAACATCAGCCTCTTTTCTTCTCTCCTCTATTTTCTTATCTACAACATTTTCCCCTTATTATTTCTCTCTCTAAATCAATCGCAATCACCGACACCGTTCCTCCTTCAGGTTTCCCTGGATCCTGCAGGGGCTGGACCCTGGCATGGAACTTTTTTTAGTTTTAGTTAAAAACCTTCATCTATATCTAGGAAGCTTAACAAACTGAAAGGAGGATAAATTCAGAGAGATATAGACCTTGAAGTGAAGTCGCTCAGTCGTGTCCAACTCTTTGCGACCCCATGGACTGTAGCTTATCAGGCTCCTCCATTCATTGGATTTTCCAGGCTAGAGTGCTGGAGTGGATTGCCATTTCCTTCTCCAAGGGATCTTGCTGACCCAGGAATCGAACCTGGGTCTCCCACCTTGCAGGCACACGCTTTACCATCTGAGCCACTAGGGAAGACTAACCTGCTATATAGCATAGCACCGATAGTTAACAACATTGCATTGTATACTTAATGAATCTTCTAAAAGGTAGATCTTAAGCATTCTCACCATAAAAAATGTATTATAATACATAATAACTCATTAAAATATAATAATAATAAAGAAGACCAGAGGAAACTTTTCGAGGTAGTGCACACATTTATAATATAGTCTGTATGGATGGTTTCTCAAATATATGCTTATCTCCAAACACATGAAGTCATATAAATTAAATACATATAACTTTTTGTATTCCAGAGATATCTCAATAAATTTATTTTTTAAAAAAGAGTACAGAACTAGATACATCATAGAAAAACTGTCAAAAAAAAAAAAAAACAGAAAATACCTTCAAAATTGTGAGAGAAAAATGATTTAATGGTATGAATCTTATCTCAATAAATGTTATTGAAACAAGAATGAATGTGTATAAGAGGCCATAAAAATAGAAAACATTATAAGGAAAAAGTGTTTACTTGTGAGAGTTAGAAACATTAATGACATTTGATTTGCTCAGAATGTTATTTTCATTGGGAAGATCAATCAAAGAATGACTGACATACTAATCAATTCTATTTAAAATCAATAATTTCTGAATTCACCTCTTGGCTTTATGGAGATACTGATTTCTTCTTTAATGAGAGTTAATTAGGCACTTCTCTCAGCCATTTGATGACTGCTCAGAAAGAGACAATATAAATGAAAAGCAAGTAAATATCATGCTTAGAAATGGAAAGAAAATGTATGTCTTTTAGAAAATTGTTCTAGTAAACTAAAAATGAAATAATTCGTTGAGATTTAAGCATTTTTTCCTATTACCTTACAGTATGTTATTTTTTCATTGTAAAAAGGGTTTTGAATTAGGCTATAATATCATAAGCAATGAGAAACTCTCTTTCAAAAGTACCTGGAAGATTTTCAACATGGAAATGGAGTCTAAACCTATTTAGAAAATAGTTGCTTTCCTCCAAATCAAACCAAAATACATCTGTCTTTTAAAGACATACTGGTCTTGAAGTTCCTATATTTTAGTTTGAGAAAATTTCCTTTTACAACTATATATTCTAGCAGCCTTGAGGCATAAAACTGAAGGACTATTCTACAGATTGAATAAATGGCCAATTCTTAAGCCATTTTTGACAATTCACTGGATATTCAGAATGGAAACTGTGTCTTAAATCTTTTTAAGGACAAATTCATTTTTATGGAAAAAAGAAAGACAAGTTTTACTTTTTTTCAACATTCTTATTGTGAACAGTAAAATACTGTTAGACATAGAGACTGCAGACACAGAGACTGCAATAGCATAGATGAAGTTTAAAGTTGAACGCAAAATTAGATTCTAACATCAGACAAGAATCTAAGAAGCCAGGAAATTAAAATAAAATTATAAATATATGCATTTGTTTAATTTACAAGTATTTTAAATAGCAGAGTCTCTGTAATGATTAAACACTCTTATTTCCTAAAATAGGTTGAGTTGACATCTAAATAGTTACTTATAGAAGATTTAAAAAATTAACTGCTTCTACTCACTAGAAAAAAAAATACAGACACTTTAAAAAATTCCATGTATTTTCTGAAGTTAATTTTTCACCATTGGGCAATGATATTGAAGTCTTTCTCAGTAGATGGCTACTGGGGCTAGATTAGCTAATTTCAAATTTATTTACACTATGTTAAAGATATTATTATTATTATTATTACTTAAAAAAAAATGTTTAACAAGCCACTCAAACTTAGTAAACCAGCTCTTCCACTCTGGGTTTGATGCTGTTTTGTGGAACGGTAAACACACAAAGATTGAAATTAATAAGTACAGGACCTGGTATAGTGCCTCCTTCAGGCAAATGGTGTAGAAAATTAAAATCAGCCAGCATACTGCATACACTTGTTCCTTCAGTGGCTAAGCAAAAATGGGCACTCAGTGGTACCTGGGGCTACACTGACATTTCCACAGTAAGAGTAAAGTCTGCTGAGAAGTCTTAAGGGGGAAAAAAGGAGCTCCACTATTTAAAGAATATGTTACATGGACTAAAGTAAAGTAAAGTAAAATAAAGTAAAGTAAAGTCACTCAGTCGTGTCCGACTCTTTGTGACCCCATGGACTGCAGCCCACCAGGCTCCTCAGTCCATGAGATTCTCCAAGCAAGAATACCGGAGTGGGTTGCCATTTCCTTCTCCAGGGGATCTTCCTGACACAGGGATCGAACCCAGGTCTCCCGCATTGGAGGCAGACGCTTTAACCTCTGAGCCACCAGGGAACTCCACATGGACTAAAGTGATTAATTTATATAACAACAGCATAAGAACAAAAATCCTAGTGAATTAAACCAACAACTATTTTATTATAATGTATAGATGCAATGTTTTAATTTATTTAAACCAATTTAACATTAGTTGCGTCATTTTTTATTCCATTATATATTGAAGATAATTGTTTTCCATGAAATGGATGCTCCTATTCCTTCAATTTGTGCATATTAAAAATAATAGTTAAATGATTTTTCCCCTTTTTTAAAGGAAAAACATCATAATGAGTAGATGAAAAGTGGAAGACATAGACACATTTACATGCAAGAGATGTTTTGTGAAAATCTGTGTTTCCTTAAGAGGAAATAATTTTAAAGAAAACAAACAATCTTGTTATTTTTATTTAAAATATTCCATTTAAAGCCATTACATTGGAAAAGAAGAGAATTGCCAAGGGCATTAATTAAACATTAGAGAATGTTACATAAAAATAAAATAAATTATGTGTTGCACCAAATATGTATAACTGTTAGAAATATAGCTCTATACTCTTTGAAAAAAAGTTAATTCATAAGCATACTCTAGTATGCTTACTGGAAATTAATGGATTGAAAAGGTTATCTGTTTTCTACACAAATGAATTCATCATGAAATAATAGCCAATATGACATCTGTTAATAAATCTGGTACTAATATCACAGAGGAATAGAAAATGAACCATCTTCGGACTAGCATGAATCATAGCTGCTTGAAGGCAGATATTTGCCCTAAAAAGCACAATATGGATGAAGAATCAACTAAACAAGTTTTACCATGAGTTGCATATTATGAGTAAGTCTTTGGTTGTATATTTTTTAATGAGGCTCTATGCCTTATACTTGTATATTTGTAATTATTTTATTTATATACAATATTGAAAGTCTCATTTTATTTCATTTCATGTGAAAAGACATATGCTAAAAGTGTTTATCAGGTATCTTTATACAATCAGGACATCCCTGATAGCTCAGTTGGTAAAGAACCCGCCTGTAATGAAGGAGACCCCAGTTGGATTCCTGGTTGGGAACATCTGCTGGAGAGGGGATAGTATACTCACACTAGTATTCTTGGGCTTCCCTTGTGGCTCAACTAGTAAAGAATCCTTCCATGATGTGGGAGACCTGGGTTTGATGCCTGAGTTATGAAGATACCCTGGAGAAGGGAATAGCTACCCTCTCCAGTATTATGGCCTGGAGAAGCCCATGGTCTGTATAGTCCGTGGGGTCGCAAAGAGTTGGATAGTACTGAGGGACTTTCACGTTTTACACAATCAAGTTTTAGTAAATTATCATGGCACTAAAGTTGTAATCTTAGTGCATAAAAGGGTGATATTAACTAAAGACTCGTAGTTGAGGTACTAGCTGGGTTACATTTTTTTTTTTTTTACTCCTAATTAATTTTTATTTTTTAGGTTGTTTTGCTTTACAATACTGTATTCGTTTTGCTATACATTGACATGAATCAGCCACGAGTGTACATGAACTCCCAATCCCGACTCCCACCTCCCCCCTCCCGCCCCACACCTTCTCTCTGGATTATCCCCATGCATTCAGTCCCAAGCATCCTGCATCCTTCATCGAACCTAGACCGGCAATTCGTTTCACTTATAATATCATACATGTTACACTGCCACTCTCCCAAATCATCCCATCCTTTCCCTCTCCCACAGTCCATTTGCTTATTTTGGCACACATAGAATATAGGCTGTCTTTACATTTCACATTTTCTGCTAATATGTTTCTGGCTATGTGCTGAATTGCATTTTTCTGGTTTTAAAAAAGAAATGCATTGAAAAATATTATATAAAATACCGAATACTTACACATTTCAAAAGACGCAAAAGTAATAACACATTTTTGAGATTTGAACGCTACTGAGCTAAGTTAAAAAACTACTTGCTTTAAAACGTATTATTCACTACAATGGATATAAGGCATTTTGAAATATCACATTAATTTTTATAACCTATTATGTTGTCTAGAAACTCATATATCTTCATACAATGCATGTTTTTAATAAAGTGATTTTCAGCAGCTAGAACATTCATAAGATGTTTATGCTGAAAATGAGGATAGTAACATGGGTTTTGGGTAATTCTAAAAATGTATATGTCCAAATAAGAAAAAGGCCTTTGATTAATAAATGATCACAATTTTGACTTTAATTTGATTAAAAGGATTTGCTTTATATAATTATGATGACACAGTCTTTAGCTTTTCAAAATCTGGGGAAGATAAGGCAATTCTAACAATAGTAGATGATTCAGAGTAAGAAATTTTGTATTTCACCAAGTCATTAAGTGAAGCACAAAAACATCACCATATGTGATGTAGAAATGCAGAGTTAAGGAAACCAAAAAAATAATAGTAAATTTCCATGACTGGTCCAATATTTCTCAGATACTTTATTTTACTCAACTCTATTAAATTTTTCTTAGAGAGATTTGCATATGATGTGTTATAAAATAATTTGATAATGTAGGTTTTTATATTTGCTTTCTTTAGGAAAAGAGATTCATTGAACAAGGTCTTAAAATTGTTTAAGCCATTTAAATGTTCAAAACCTAAACTATCAATATTGAGGCCTTCTGATCTGAGATGGGTAAAATCTTTAAATTTTACTTATCTATTCATCTTACTCATGTTTAGTTTCCTTATAATGCTAATCATTTCATTTCATTTTTAATATCAAACACAAAATCTGGTCTTCAATATCCTCTTTAAAAGTTAACTCTTCAAAAACATACAGCACATGTAGTGCTAAATAAATGAGATTCCTAAAAACACTTAAGTGATTATTAAGACTACTACTTTTTAGAAAACTAAGATCATGGTATCCAGTTCCATCACTTCATGGCAAATAGATGGGGAAACAGTGGAAAAAGTGGCTGACTTTATTTTTCTTGGCTCCAAAATTACTACAGATGGTGATTGCAGCCATGAAATTAAGATGATTCCTCCTTGGAAGGAAAGTTGTGACAAACCTGGACAGCATATTAAAAAGCAGAGACTTTACTTTGTTAACAAAGGTCCGTCTAGTCAAGTCTATGGTTTTTCCAGTGGTCATGTATAGATGTGAGAGTTGGAATATAAAGAAAGGTGAGCGCTGAAGAATTGATGCTTTTGAACTGTGGTGTTGAAGACTCTTGAGAGTCCCTTGGATTGCAAGCAGATCCAACAAGTTCATCCTAAAGGAAATCAGTCCTGAACATTCATTGGAATGACTGATGTTGAAGCTGAAACTCCAATACTTTGGCCACCTGATGTGAAGAACTGACTCATTTGAAAAGACCCTGATGCTGGGAATGATTGAGGCAGAAGGAGAAGGGGATGACAGAAGATGAGATGGTTGGATGGCATCACTGACTCAACAGACATGGGTTTGGGGTGATGGACAGGGAGGCCTGGCATGCTGCAGTTCATGGGGTCACAAAGAGTTGGACACGACTGAGTGACTGAACTGAACTGAACTACTTTTTCAAAGAGTAAATATCTTCAAATTTCAACAACTTCATTTTTATAGTTCTTGAAAAACTTGGTCAAGTTTTCTAAAAAGTTTCTTCAACTTATATCCCAATAATAATGAATTAAACATTAACATGCCTAGATCATGCCAAAATAATAAGTGGAACTTTTCTCACTAGAGTTATCTTTTACAGTTTTTTTTTTTTAATATTACTGAGAACTTCTTATATTTTCCTTTTTCTCTACACTGTTATCTGTATGCCACTGAACACAGTTTTTATTACAGTATACACCTTTTCTTACTGATTTCAAAGAACTTATGTGTTTTGTTTTTGTTTTTGTTTTTTTCACATTGAGAACTGGTGTTATTTTAGTCCCTGGGTATGATTCAAAGATTTATATTTATTTTAGTAAAGCCAATGTGGTTTAGGTTATTCCAAAAAGTAACTTCAAATCAATTCAGTATTGTTGACTGAGTGATAAGTAGTATTTTTGTGAATTACTGATGTATAGATGTTGCTTCATATATGACTTTTTGGATACCAGATATTAGTGTATTTAATATATCCATAAATTGTGCAACATATGTATACATTCATTAATCATACTTTTTTATTATTACTTTAATCCTAGATGTCAATATCCAGAGTTACTGAATGAGATTTAGTGAATATAATGTCATTTTATCAATAAAGAAGTGGATGCTTCTAAAAGTGACATCATGAGAAAACTAGTCTTCAGATATTTTATTGTAAGACAAGGCCTTGTTTAATGTCTCTCTGCTCTACTCTCACCCATCTTATTTAACTTATATGCAGAGTGCATTAAGTGAAATGCCAGGCTGGATGGAGCACAAGCTGAAATCAAGATTGCTGGGAGAAATATCAATAACCTCATATATGCAGATGGCACCATCCTTTTGGCTGAAAGTGAATAAGAAATAAAGAGCCTCTTGATGAAAGTGAAAGAGGAGAGTGAAAAAGCTTCCTTAAAACTCAACATTTAGAAAACTAAGACCCTGGCATCCATCCCATCACTTCATCACAAATAGATGGGGAAAAAGTGGAAACAGTGAGAGACTTCATTTTGGGTGGCTCCAAAATCACTGCAGATGGGAACTGCAGCCATAAAATTAAAGGATGCTTGCTCCTTGGAAAGAAAGCTATGATCAACCTGGACAGCATATTAAAAAACAGAGACATTACTTTTCCAACAAAGATCCATCTAGTCAAGGCTATGGTTTTTCCAGTGGTCATGTATGAATGTGAGAGTTAGACTATAAAGAAAGCTGAACGCCAAAAAATTGATGCTTTTGAACTGTGGTGTTGGAGACGACACTTGAGAGTCCCTTGGACTGCAAGGACATCCAACCAGTCTATCCTAAAGGAAATCAGTCCTGAATATTCATTGCAAGGACGGATGATGAAACTGAAACTCCAATACTTTGGCCACCTGATGTGAATAACTGACTCATTTGAAAAGACCCTGATGCTGGGAAAGATTGAAGACAGGAGGAGAAGGTGATGACAGAGGATGAGATGGTTGGATGGCATCACCGACTTAATGGACTTGAATTTGAGCAAGCTCTAGCAGTTGTTGATGGACATCAAAGCCTGGCATGCTGCAGTCTATGGGGTCACAAAGAGTCAGACATGACTGAGTGACTGAACATCAACATAACTGTCGTATATACAACTCTAACCTACAGCCTCTTCAACAACAAGCCAAGGAGGCAGAACCACACTTTTTGCCACAGTTCATAATGCTGCCAACTTCCAGGTTTTCTGTCCTCACTTATAAACTAGATTGAACCAGAAAAAGTCAATTGTTGTATCCAACATACCACTTAAGATACCACACTTCAAATTAGCTGGTCTCCAGCTGCCCCCACCAAAAACCTTCGCACAGACTATGCCTATCAATATAAAGCTCCCCACTCTCTTGGCTGGCTTTGAATCTCTGCAAAACAGAAATGATGATGGCTGACTCTGTCACCATAGAAAATTGTTGAATAAATAGCCTCTGGGCTTTTTTCATGTTTGGATAGTGTTATTTTCCTGGAGATTTCACTGAGACAAGGTGTGCATCAAGTATCATCATGGAGCCCAGACACATGTAAGTGTACATGTAGTGAACATGTAGTTATACATGTAGGTCTCTTATGCATTGCTGATAATGGCTTGATAAGTCTGCTAGTAATACAAGTGGAGGGGAGAAGACACATTTAAGAGATACTATTAAGATGTTACCTAATGAAAATAAATTAAATACAGCAATTATGATTTGATCATTATCACAGATCAGTATCACATAGGTAATATAAAAGTAAAACTAAATTCTAGGGACTTCCAGGAAAAGTTTCACGTTTAAAGTGTTTATGAGCAGTGCTTAAATAAAAATTGTAAAGATCTGGAAAGAGATTCATAGTCCCCAGTAATAGCTTGCATGTGAAGACATGGACTTAGATAATGCCATTCAGATACTATAACTCAGAAAATGTGTGGATATAAAAATGGTAAAGGTCTGAGAGATGACTGGAGGATCAACCTATAAAACATGGATGGCAGAGAAGATTGCATTAAATAAATGGAGAGAGAAAATCCACAGAAAAAAAGCTAAGTTAGGATGGTGTCATCGAAGTCAGCAATACAGACAACTTTGAAAAAAAGAGAAAGTTGAACTTTGTCAAATGTCACACACAGGGTTAAGTAAGATAAGAATGAACAGGAGAGGTCACTGATGATATTAGTGAACTCATATGCATCAGTGTGATGGGAGTGAAAGCAGGAACACAATTAATTGGAGATTACCAACACCACAAGCAGCACCAGAAAATGGGATTTATTCTATAAAGAGGACGAAACTGCAAGCAGATTGCACATCTCAAAAGAGAGTTTAACTAATGTAACTTATATCCATAAAGTGGTATCCTATATGGTATTTAAACTTCATGTTGGACAAGAAAATTCACTAATGCGGGGTTATGTTGAAATATATTAAATAAAAAATAAATATAGTTAGATATATTTCTCATTTCAAAAGACAAAAATGTTAGGTTGGCCAAAAAGTTCATCTCATTTTCATACCATCTTGAGGAAAAATCGAAATGAACTTTTGGGCAACCCAATGACTTTGTGAATCTGTCTATAAAATCATTATTAAGCAGCATTCTCTCTTTGCTGAGAAGTGCTTTTTTATATTCATAGAAAGAATGTTGCTTATTTTCAAAACTATGTATGATGATCATATACAGATTTTTAAAATAGAAATAAAACTAACAGACATGGGATATTTTATGATGAGGGAGATAATTATAGCTTTTCTGCTATTTTTAATGCAGAAATATATTGCTATTGAAACAAAATTTATATGTTAGTTTCCAGTTTGATATGTTATGACAGCTGTGCAAACCATGCAAAACAAGATATAAAATATTTCCATCGTCCAAGAGATTTCTGTTTGTTGCTGTCTAGTGCATTCCTCATTTTACCAGTGATATTAACATCATAGATCAATTTTGTTTATTTTTTTTACTTCATATAAATGGAATCACAGATTATGTACTATTTTTGTCTTCTTTCTATAGCTCAGCATAATGTTTTTGAGATTCACTTATGCCATTATGTGTACATGGAGTTCATTTTTTAATTGATCAGCAATATTCTGATATATGAAATACAAAAATTTGAATATCTGTTCTCCTAGTGATACATGTTTGGTTGGTTTCTAATGTATAGCTATTTTGATAAAAGCTGTTGTAAATATTGTTATATACTTTTTATAAAGAATTGTAAAGTATTCCTTGTATTTCTTTTTCTGCTCTGATTGCTGTGGCCAAAACTTCCAGACCTATGTTGAATAGTAGCGGTGAAAGTGGGCACCCTTGTCTTGTTCNTATTCTGATGTTTTCAAATGGTTTCATGAAACCTAGCCTTATGTTTGCTATAGTATGTTCCCAAACTTATTGAGGCGCTTCCCAGGTGGCACTGGTGTTAAAGAACACACCTACCAATGCAGGAGACTTAGGAGTTGTGGGTTCGATCCCTGGGTCGGGAAGATCCCCTGGAGGAGGGCATGGCAGCCCACTCCAGTATTCTTGCCTGGAGAATCCCATGGACAGAGGAGCCTGGGGGCCCACAGTCCATAAGGTTGCACAGAGTCAGACATGACTGAAGCAGCTTAGCATGTCCATCACAAACTTACGGAGAAGAGAATCTTTGAGAAGTCCTTAAATGAAACAGAAAGTTTATTGACATCTAGGGGTTTTGAGCCAAGGGAAGGAAGCAAGGCTACCCACTGTATTCCCCTCTACACTGGATAGCCTGGGGACTCACCGAGAGGGAATTCAGATGGGCTTTTAGTGACTGCTCCATTTGCTTCTAAATGCTCATGAATTACATTCTGGAGAATCCTCTTTAGAATTTAACCAGACATCTCCTTTCTCAAAAAGAAATTAGGGCATTTACCCATCACATACACTTTCTCTGTTTCTCTCACTCTGACGTTTTCAGTGGTTGCTTGGAATTTCGGAGTTCTAAAATGAACCTAAAAACTTTCTTCAGCATCCTTAGATATAAGTGCTAAGGTCTAAACATCTGAGTTTATCTAAGGAGGTTGTTGGGCTTCACTGGTAGTTCAGCTGGTAAAAGAATCTCCCTGCAATGCAGGTTCAATTCCTAGATTGGGAGAAGGGATATGCTACCCACTCCAGGATTCTTAGGCTTTCCTGGTGGCTCAGTCAGTAAAGAATCTGCCTACAATGCAGGATCCCTGGGTTGGGAAGATCCCCTGGAGGAGGGCATGGCAACCCACTCCAGTGTTCTTGCCTGGAGAATCCCCCTGGACAGTGGAGCCTGGCTGGCTGCAGTACATGGAGTTGCAAAGAGTTGGACAGAACAGAGCTACTAAGCACAGCAAAGCACAAGGAATTGTTATGTTCTCTTTACATTTTAACCTATAATAAATTATATTCTTTATGTTGCTTTATAAATGCTTTCCTGTTGTAATGCCTCTATGTTAGAAAAAAAAAAATAGAAGCAAAACGGAAGGTAATTCACTCTGGCTTATTTTTTTCAACTGTTATCATAGACTAATGCAACCAGCTTCCCCCAAATTAAGTGAGGAACTGAAGTCTTTGCTTTATCTTAATAAATTTTATAGGACAGATAGACTATGTGCACATATAAATTTGATTTTAAATGCTAATCAATAGGGAAATCAAACAAAAGAATTAGTGACCTAATTTTATACCATTCTAAAAGCACAGAACCTATCATTTGAAGAGAAATACTTTATTCTGTATAATTTTTTCAGGTTGGAAATAATTTTATTAATTTTATTTTCGCAATGTTCACTAGGTTCTGGGAACAAAAAATAATGAGATTTCTAAAGTGATCTTGATTACTATAGATTCCCAGGGGTCATTATTCGGAAGTTCTAATGAAATTATCTTATGTAAAAGAGCACTGCTTTAACAAATTCTAAATATGTGAAAGCAATTTGGCAATTAGGTAATGAATAGTGGTTGGGAGACTTTTGAGGTACATGCTGGAAATATGGATGGTAAGGCCAGTGAAGTCTCAGGTGGAAGTGAGGAATATGTTGTTGAAAATGAGAAAGTGTAAGAGGCAGGGCTACCCTGCAGAGCCCTGAGGTGACACTGCCAATCTCGTGGGACTGGAAGGCAGGACCCTGAACTAAAGAGTTATTCTCAAGCCTTAAGATCTAATGAAATTTGTCTTGCTAGGGTTTGGATGACTCGGGACCTGTCATCCCTTCCTTCTCTCTTATTTCTCCCTTTTGAAGTGAGAATGTCTATCCTATGCCTGTCTCACAGCTATATTTTAGAAGCACATAACTTGTTCGGTTTCACAGGTTCACAACTAAAGAGGAATTTTGTCGTTGGATGAATCATACCTCAAGACTCACTCATATATGATTTAAATGATATTAGATGAGATTTGGGACTTTAGAGTTGATGTTGAAATAAATTAGGACTTTAAGGGCTGTTGATATGAAATGTGTGCATTTTACGTGTGAGAAGAACATGAATTTTGGGAAGAGAATGCAGAGGCAGAGTGCAATGGACAATTGTGTCCCTTCCCAAATTCATATCTTGAAGCCCTAAGCCCCTGTGTGATGGTATTTGGAGATGGGCCTTTCGAAGGTTAACTAGGTTTAGATGAGATGAGGAGGGTTGGGTCCTCATGATAGGCTTGGTGCCTTTATAAGTAGAGAAACCAGACAGCTCTTTCTCTCTCCCTCCCTCTCTTCACCTCCACTCACAAATGAAAGGCCATGTGAGGACACATCAGGAAGGCAGCTATTTGTAACCCAAGGAGCTAGCTCTCACCAACCAGACACTAACCCTGTTGGCACCTTGATCTTGGACCTGCAGTCCTCAGAGCTGTGAGAAATACATTCTTGTTGTTTAATCCACTCAATCTATAGCATTTTGTTTTGACAGTCCAAGCAGACTAATACAAACACCAAAGTGTAGTTTCTTGTAGCTTCTACTCTTTCCTTAAGAGAAATGAAAACTTAAAACGATAAGGTTAAACAATAAACTCAATGGGTGATAAAAAGAGATTTGTTTATCCAAGTCAAACAGCATGTTTTTCTTACATCACAATACTTAGCAGTTACCAAACCACTTATTTTTGCTATCAGCAGAAAAGGCAAGGGAAAACAAACAAACAAACAAACTAGTACTGGTGGTGATCCCTCTTTTCCTTCACCAAAGGATTCATTTATCCCTGACTCTTCAGCATGTTCACTGTTCTCTGTGGCATGAAAATCTGATAAAACTCAGAAGGAATAGAAAAATTTCACTTCAATATTTTCCTGCTGAGCCTGAGAGTGCTTTGCAGACCCCAGCAAGATGAAAATCTCAGCTGCAGTATCAGAAAGAGAACACCTTGTTTTATCCCTAGGAGCTTAGGAGCCCTACAGAAGGTTCTGGATTAAGAAATTGAGGTGGGTTTTCCTTCATGCTTAAAAGGATTATCTCTGAAAGATAAGTTTGTTTCCTCCATCAACCTTTTATAAATATTATCCCTTCATTAGAATCAGGTTCTGTTTAATCCCCTTACTTTGGAGAGCTTGAGGAATTTGATTTATTGACAACAAATCTGCCTGTCTGCAATAAAGGAAACCTGGGTTCAGTCCCTGGGTTGAGAAGATTCCCTGGAGAAGGGACTGGCTACCAACTCCAGTATTCTTGCCCATGGAGAGTTCCATGGAAAGAGGAGCCTGGTGAGCTACAATTCATGGGGTCACAAATAAGTCGGACATGACTGAATGACTAACACACACACACATACCAAAACATAGGTCAGAGTGGAATATCGTTCATTGTTATGTTTATATAATATTAAAGATACTGTATATAGCTGGAATTTCAGAGAAAGGACTGTCTTGCACACCTACTCCTTGGATTGGTAAGCAAGAAAGTAGGGAGGCAATAACACCCTCTTAGACATTTACTTCCCAGCTGTACCCAGTGGAACCCACAAGCAGACAAATCTGCCGTCATGAGCACACGTGAACCACTCGGGGCTACACCAAGAGAAGGGAAGGGCACGGAGGGGAAAGGTAATGGAAGGTGTAGGACTAGGCGGTTCCCACGGTTAACCTTGCTAACTATTCACACTTCTTGATGCCCTCAATCTCCTTAGTCTGAAGTGGCTGCGGTCAGTCAGCATCAGATGTTGCTGAAAAGCACATATCTGTATACTTAACTTTTCCTGTTTATTCCCATTAACCAGTTCACTTACTATTTGTCTTCCTTGTTTCCCCCAAATGATTAAGGGGCAACTTACAATAAAAAGTATACAAATAATAGGGCCCTACTAAAATAAGAAAGAACATGACCTAATAAAATAAAAGGAAAAAGGAAAAATATCTGAAGGATATCTAGGAAATATTTAGTCTATAATTAGCTGCTCTGAGTTTCTGTAGTCACAGGCAAAAGAGTACTGTAACAGCTTTCATAGATTCAGGTAATATTGAAGATGCCAACAGAGGATGCTGCTAGTACTCACCATTCCTGATCTCCACTCCTTCCTAAGAAAATTATCCCTCTTAATCCCTTTACAGTTGGCAGGGGCAGGAGACTGGTTTTGACCAGAAATAACACATGTCTCTTCCAGAGTGAGGCAATGCAAGGCCCTGCACCTCCTCCACGCAGCACACGCATTGACTGAGAGGGGCCACCAGATCCAGGCAGCTCGGATCAGAGGGAAACAGCTACTCTCTGAAGGAGCTACTCTCTCCTCCAGAGAGTCAAAGCTACTCTCTGACTTTATATGAGTGAGATATAAACTTTCTGTGTTAAGCCCACTGAAATTTTGGAGCTGTCTATGACCACAGCATGAGCCTAGCCTGTTCTATTAATAAATAAAATATCAAGTATGATGCCTGACATAGAAGCCACTTTTAATTACACCTTTAACCAGTAATATAAGATGTTTGTGCTTTTTAAGAGCAACATAGGCTTTTTTTTCTAGAGCTGAATTCTTTTTTAAACACATATTTATGTGGCTGTGCCATGTCTTAGTTGTGGCGTGTGGGATCTAGTTCCCTGACCAGGGATTGAACCCAGGGCCGCCTGCATTGGAAGCATGTAGTCTTAGCCACTGGACCACCAGGGATGTGCTTGGAGCTAAATTCTTGAGGAAAAGTTATTTCATGTATCTTTAAGGAAAGGACAATAAATAATCTAGTAAAAAAAAAAAGTCTTCAAACGTCGATAACACAAAGGATAGAGTACTTTCTTTTATCTTGCCCTTTATTAATTAAAATAAAACAAAAAACAAACTTAGACACATGATTGCATTGTAATTCCTCTGGAAGGTCCAAGGTAATATGGTCCAGGTAGTTTATTGATCCAGGAAGTTGCTGGATCTGAGATGGAGCTGAGACAGAGGTCACAAGTCTAGACGGAGGACGTATTTTGCTTGGCCTGCTGTGTTTGAACATTTTTTGAACTAGTTGCCAACACTGACACATGAAGAATTCCACATAAAAAATCTTGATTTCTGATTTCTCTTTTCTGTAAAAGTTCATTTTGGCAACACTGGATCTCCATTCCCAACTGGAGAAAACTCAGCTAGAGTGAAGAAGCTGCTGTCCCTGTAAGCTATAATCTTGTTCTCCAAGTCCCCAAGGTTCTTCCATGGCCAACGCACACCACTCATTCTCATGGCCTTACTGGCCCTCCTGGGCATGTAGCTTGTGACTCTAGGATTAAAAGCTCTAGAACACCAGACCGACGAAGAGCCTCAGGGCATTTGTGTTGAGCATTTAGGAAACTAGGCTCCAGGTCATATTCCTTACTTTAAACCAATCGGCTCTGGCAGGAAATAGAAGGCTCGCTGAAGGTGGAATGATTTGAGTAGGGTTTAATCATGTGTGGACAGGATGTGGGACAACCATGGGCTTTAGGGCAGTACTCAGGGCCTAAGCGGGACAGAGGGAAGAAGTGGCCCCAGAGAGAGCCGTGTTGTGACCTGTGAGGTCACACCTGGTAGGAACAGTGACCTTCCAAAAGGGGACTCAGCCAAAAGGCAGAGGAGGGACCAGGGAAAAGAACACTTACCGCTCTGCCTCTAGACCTCTTATTGCTGTTTGTCTTGTCATTGGCTGAACCCGAGTGAGAGCCTGGGAGAAGGAAACGGCACCCCACTCCAGTACTCTTGCCTGGAGAATCCCATGGACAGAGGAGCCTGGTAGGCTGCAGTCCATGAGGTTGCTACTAGTCAGACATGACTGAGCGACTTCCCTTTCACTGTTCACTTTCATGCATTGGAGAAGGAAATGGCAACCCATTCCAGTGTTCTTGCCTGGAGAATCCCAGGGACGGGGGACCCTGATGGGCTGCCGTCTATGGGGTCGCACAGAGTTGGACACGACTGACGCGACTTAGCAGCAGTAGCAACAGCAACCATATAACTAGCTGTATTAATTTGCCAGGGCTGCTATAACAAAGTACCATAGACTGAGTGGCTTCAGCAATAGAGATTTATTGTCTCCTGGTTCGGAGGTTAGAAATCCAGCGCCCACGTGCCAGCAGTGTTGCTCTCATCTGAACACTGTGAAGGGGCGTCTGTCCCATGCCTCTCTCGTAGCTTCTGCTGGTTTGCTCTCAGTATCTGGTGTTCCTTGGCCTGTATCACCCGGATTTCTGCCTCTGTCTTCAGAGGGTATTCTCCCTGTGTATGTATCAGTCTCTGTGTCTACATTTCCCCTTTTTCAAGGACACGAGTCCTACCGGATTAAGGCCCACCTTAACAGTCTCTTACTATTTTGCTAATCCGCAAAAACCCCATTTCTGTGTAAGTTCCCATTTATAGGTACTGCAGGCTAGGATCTCAACATCTTTTAAGGGGACATGATACAATTATGACACTAACTTAGTTCTTAGACCAGCGGTTCTTAGCTGCGAGGATGCCATCAACTGTGGGATGTAACATTTAACAGATAAAATGAAAGTTTTTCATAAAATTTACTCTTACTTTCCAACTGAGCTATCAGCGAAGCTCCACTCTTACTTTACTTTGTGTTTTCTTATATTTCCTCCTAACAATAAAATGTATGCCCAATAATAGCATTGTAATTGACTGTCTTTGTGTTTTCCAAGTTACCATAGCATTTACCTGTATGCTCAAAAGTATTATTTCTATTTTAAAACACTAATATAATTACTGTTTTGGTTTGTTTGTACATTAAAGTTTAACAATAACTCCCAACAAAGTAAGTGCAACGTTTATTCCCTTTAAAAGACATAAATTATGTCTCCAATAGTAGTCTTTCCCTAAACATATAAATATCCTTTTGGAAAAAATGGGACCTGGATTGCCTGATAAAGACAACTTCAGTTCTAATATTTGAAAGTTTATAGATTACTGCCTAAGATCATCTCAGTTCCATCTGATTGATGTTATAATATTAAAGGTAAAAAAAAATGGGACTTCAAGTAGATTCTAAGCGAACTCACTCTTTAGAATGATGCAATCCTATCACAACATTGTTAATTGGTTATACTTCAATATAAAATAAAAGTTAAAAAAAAAGAACATCATCTTTAAAATCACATGTTTAAAGAAATTGATACTCAAACGATCTTGTAAAATGACCCGCTCTAAGTATCAGAGGTGATTTTACAAACTATATCCAGATTCCTTTTGAAGTGTTGCCGCCAGATTTCAACTTTTATCAGAAAATTCCCCAAACCACATAAGCAACTTGGCAAGGCCTTACCGAAAAAAATAAATAAATAAATAAAATGCTGGAAATTTTCAGCTCAGTCTGCAGCATTAAAAGACCTCACTTGAAATATTTCTGTCATTTTAATTGGATATGCTATTTTAAGAAATAACTATGTCTGAGTACCTATATTTATATTTCATTGCTCTGCTCCAAAGCAAAGTCAAAGTCTAGCTATTTCCCCCTAAAGTGTACTCTTTTGTCAGTCTCCATTCTCAGTCCACTTAGAGGGGTCTTCAGGGCCAGCTCTTAGTCTGCATTTCATTCATTCACCCCTCTTAATTTTTGGAGCACCCACTATGGACCAGACTCTTTTCCTTGCACATTCCAAGGGCACTACCATTAGCATTGCCCTCTTGGCCAGTAACTAGTATTGGCCTTCCAGAACATTAAAAGCCCCTCTAAAATCTTTCTTGCCTCCGGTTTTCCTTTTTTAAAGGAGCTAGAAGTATTTTTGGATCTATGGGAATACTGAGCACCATGGGAATTTTGTTATAATTGTTTTTTAATTGCTTGTGAGAAATTCCACAAGATTCATGCATAAATAGCTTTAGATGTTTTTTAAAAGCTTACTTCCAACATTATGGCAGTTCATTCATCCTCTTATGGATGGCTTTGGTACTCTCGGGTCTCAACTAAGATGCTAAATTAGTTTGAGAAGAGATCTACGGTAATGTCCACCATAGTAAAACACCGGATATAGGACAACTGAAGGAATGTGAGCATACAAGTGGTTCCTACACCAGGAAGAAGGGATTAAAGTGCAAATGCTGAGACAGAAGATAAATAGGCAGGAACTTCCTTGGTGGTCCAACAGGAATAATCTGCCTTCCAGTGCAGGGGATGTTTGATCTCTGGTCTAGGAACTAAGATCCCACATGCTGTGGGGTAACTAAGCTCGAGCACTGCAGCTAAAAGCCCGTGTGCTCTAGAGCCTGTGCTCCGTAACAAGAGAAGCCCATACGCCACAACAAGAAACCCTTGCACCACAACTAGAGAAAGCCACAGGCTGCAATGAAGAGGCTCCAGTACAGCCAAAAATATATTAATTAATTCTTAAAAAATTTAAAAAGGCTTTGTTGTTGTTGGTATGAAAGTGAAAATGAAGTTGCTCAGTCATGTCCAACTCTTTGCAACCCCATGGACTGTAGCCTGCCAGGTTCCTCCATCCATGGGATTTAACATGCAAGAGCACTGGAGTGGGTTGCCATTTCCTTCTCCAGGGGATCTTCTTGACCTAGGGATCAACCGAGGTCTCCCACATTGCAGACAGACTCTTTACTATTTGAGCCACCAGGGAATCCCTTGTCATTGTTATATTTTAAAAAAAAGAAAGAAATAGGCAGAAATTCAATTGCTGAAACGAGGATCAAGGTATGAAGTTAAGCCCAGAAATTAGGCAGAAATTCACAAAATCCTAGTTGGACTGGCATTAAGAAACTGTCAAATGGAATCACCTACTGGTGGAACAGATGCTTTTGAATCACACCTGTCTTAACTCAGGATGGGCCTCAGAGCTCAGGCAGAGCTAATCCTGCAGAAGTGGTCAAGGAAGGGACCCAGTACAGGCGGCAAAGCAAGTCTTGACTGCCCTCAACTTTCATTTTGCTCAGCATCAAAGCCAAAGGAGGACTTCCTTTCAGGCTCAGGAAAATATATAACAATATTTGTTTGTGCATTTGACTAAAGTATTGAGGGCTCACTCTTGTGCTCAGGATTTTGCAGTAGATAAAGTGATGAACAAGTCAGAAAGTACTTGCACCATTGAAAGGATGAGAGGGAGGAGGTGGGGCTAGAGAGGAAAAACAGGGGACAGATCATGCAGGTTGTAGGGGCCAGTCAAGAAGCTTGCATTTTCTTCTCAAAGCGGAGGTTTTTAAATAGGTCAGCGACTGACTCTGAGTTGATTTGTTTTAGTAAATATTACTTGGCCATCAAGTAGAAAGTAGATTGCAGAAGAGCAAAAATAACACTGAGATAACTTAAGTGATTTTATTTACCATGCACCAGACACTTGGAGGTTACTACTATGAATCCCAGCGAGGGGCGTTGGTACCTCAGACCAGGTTGGATATAATGGAATAGTGATGTTATATATATATATATATATAATATTTAAAGGTGCAACCAACAAGATTTGCTGAAGGATAGATCAAGGAAAGAAGACTAAAAGATGAACCCAAGTTTTGGCTAAAGCAGTTGCATGCTTGGCTGTTGATGCTGCAGTCTAATCTAGAGAAGAGTTGAGAATGAGTAGGTGTGGGAGGAAATAATGGTGGGCTCCAATGAATCCTGAATATTCATTGGAAGGACTGATGCTGAAGCTCCAATAATTTGGCCACCTGATGTGAAGAATTGACTCATCAGAAAAGATCCTGATGCTGGGAAAGACTGGAGGAGAAGGGGATGCCAGAGGACAAGATGGTTGGATAGCATCACTGACTCAATGGATATGAGTTTGAGCAAGCTCTGGAAGATAGTGAAGGACAGGGAAGCCTGACGTGCTGCAGTCCATGCGGTCACAAAGACTTGGACACGGCTTAGCAACTGAACAATAGAGATGTCGGGCATTTAAGTGCAGCTCACATACAGGCCAAGAGTATGAAAGGTCAGGGCTAAAGAGAACTCAAAATCAAGTCCCAGTTTTCTTCTTAGTTCTAGTTTGACCTTGAAATGTCATCTAAATTTCTCCTTTCAATTTATTCATCAGCAAAATAGGGCCTTTAAAAAGATGTAAAATATAACTTGCTACATATTTATCAAAGCTTTAAAATACTTTTTAAGCATTTCTTTTCCTAGGATATCTGAAAATGTGACATGGAAAATCTTTGTTTTTACAAAAGTTAACAAGTATACAGTGTATAAAGATGAAAATATGTCTCCAATTCTTACAGTTCAAGTTAAAAAAATGAAGAAAATTACTTCTAAAATTACCTAATGCTAATGCTTATTTCTTATAAAATTAACTGGAAGTTACTGCATATAATTTTTTGCTTGAATTGAAAGCATATTTTCACTTTAAGACAAAAATAGTTACTGCCAAAATTAAACAATTATGGGTATATAGCAGAAAATAACACATTTGAAAACAATTTGGCATATGCCTATGTTCCAAATTTATATGAGCTCTGAATATGTCATACCTCCTTAAGACAAATACATAGTTCATATTTAACTATTCTTTCTTCACAAAGATGCCTCTACATTGAAACACAGTCTGATAATACATATACATCCTGTTCAGTTCAGTTCAGTCGCTCAGTCATGTCTGCCTCTTTGCAACCCCATGGATTGCAGCACGCCAGGCTTCCCATTTCATTGCCAACTTCTGGAGCCTACTCAAACTAGTCTATCGTGTCAGTGATGCCATCCAACCATCTCATCCTCTGTCATCCCCTTTTCCTCCCACCTTCGATCTTTCCCAGCATCAGGGTCTTTTCAAATAAGTCAGCTGTTTGCATCAGGTGGCAAAAGTATTGGAGTTTCAGCTTCAGCCTCAGTCCTTCCAATGAACATTCAGGACTGATTTCCTTTAGAATTGACTGGTCAATACACCCAATGTATAGTAACAAATATTCATATGAATCATACCAACGAGACTATAAAAGAAATGACATCATTCTTCTTTTTTTTTTTGCTTTTCTTTTCTCACAAGATCTTCCTCTAATTGACCACATAAAGATAAGAGCAGCCTGGGTTGAGGCATGTTACTCAATTTGCCAAGACTGATTTAACTGCTCTAGCTAAGAGGCAGCCGGCCTCACTCTCTCTCTCTCCCGCCTGTTCATTGACCCATCGTGGAAAAATGTAGGCTCCTATCCAGCGCCCTAGACCACTGAAACCAGCCTTCACATCCCAGAGGTGGAAAGTGGTACCATTTCTATGATCAACACCGAGTGAAATATAGTACTCCAGAAAGCTAAAAGGTCCTTTTGTGCTGGTAAGGAAATTCTTCTGCAGTGTTTGAAAAAGTCTGCAAGAGCATGAAAAATTCTCAGTGCCTGCAGGGAATCACATGTCAGCTATCACAGAGAGCATGCAAGATTCAAGTTACCACACACTTGACTTGTGGGATTCTTGATTCACCTTCATGTATCACGAGATGATGTCACTTCATCTATACATTATAATCTTGAATTCACCATTCTCTCTCTTCCTGTGACTAAGAAGATATTTCTTTCTTCTAGGTAAAGAAAACAGATTTTTTTTTTGAATAATATGTCCACACTTACTTCTCTCTTGCCATAAAATGTGTGATGGGTTTGTTTACATATGAATTTGGGAAAAAAAATTTCTGATGGACAAGTATTGCTATACCTAAACAACATTCAGAGATACTCCTGCTGCAAATGTTTTTCTAAATTATTTAAGGAGTCTTTGATAACAAGAAATATGCTAAATCTCAAAGTCCTGTTTTAATATTACTAACTTTTCTCTTTTCTAAATATTGAATTATAACTGAAAGCTGCTGAAAGTCACTCAGTTGTGTCTGACCCCATGGACTATATATAGTCCATGGAATTCTCCAGGCTAGAGTACTGGAGTGGATAGCCATTCTCTTCTCCAGGGGATATTCCCAACCCAGGGATCAAACCCAGGTCTCCTGCCTTGCGAGCAGATTCTTTACCAGCTGAGCCACATGGTAAGCCAAAGAATACTGGAGAGAGTAGCCTATACCTTCTCCAGGGGATCTTCCTGACCCAGGAATTGAACTGAGGTCTCCTGCATTGCAGGCAGATTCTTTAACAACTGAGCTATTAGGGAAGCCCAAATTATAATGGTACAAATATTATATGCTTCAACAGTATGTGAACCGTGAAATTCCAAATGTTTAAGCTGGATTTAGAAAAAGCAGAGGAACCAGAGATCAAATTGCCAACTTCCGTTGGATCATCAAAAGAGCAAAGAGTTCCAGAAAAACATCTATTTCTGCTTTACTGACTATGTCAAACCTTTGACTGTGTGGATCACAATAAACTTTGGAAAATTCTGAAAGAGATGGAAATGCCAGACCACCTGACCTGTCTCTTGGGAAATCTCTATGCAGGTAGGGAAGCAACAGTTAGAACTGGACATGGAACAACAGACTGTTTCCAAATAGGAAAAGGGGTACATCAAGCTGTATATTGTCACCATGCTTATTTAACTTATATGCAGAATACATCATGAGAAATGCTGGGCTGGATGAAACACAAGCGGGAATCAAGATTTCCAGGAGAAATATCAATAGCCTCAGATATGGAGATGACACCACCCTTGTGGCAGAAAGTGAAGAAGAACTAAAGAGCCTCTTGATGAAAGTAAAAGAGGAGAGTGAAAATGTTGGCTTAAAACTCAACGTTCAGAAAACGAAGATCATGACATCTGGTCCCATCACTTCATGGCAAATAGATGGGGAAACAGTGGAAACAATGAAAGACTTTATTTTGGGGGGCTCCAAAATCACTGCAGATGGTGATTGCAGCCATGAGACTAAAAGACGCTTGCTCCTTGGAAGAAAAGTTATTACCAATCTAGACAGCATATTAAAAAGCAGAGACATTACTTTGCCAATAAAGGTCCATCAAGTAAAAGCTATGGTTTTCTCAGTAGTCATGTAAGGATATGAGAGTTGGACTGTAAAGAAAGCTGAGTGCTGAAGAATTGATGCTTTTGAACTGTGGTGGTGGAGAAGACTCCTGACAGTCCCTTGGACTGCAAGGAGATTCAACCAGTCCATCCGAAGGGAGATCAGTCCTGGGTGTTTATTGGAAGGACTGATGTTGAAGCTGAAACTCCAATACTTTGGCCACCTGATACAAAGAGCTGACTCGCTGGAAAATACCCTGATGCTAGCAAAGATTGAAGGCTAGAGGAAAAGGGGATGACAGAGGATGGGATGATTGGATGGCATCACCGACTTAATAGACACGAATTTGAGTAAAACTCAGGAGTTGGTGATGGACAGAGAGGCCTGGTGTGCTGCAGTCCATGTGGTCACAAAGAGTCAGACATGACTGAGCTACTGAAATGAACTGAACTGAGCTGAGTATTATATGCAATCACATATGATGAGGTTAGAGAACATCCCCTGTTGTAATTGTGAGCATGAGTCACCTGGCTCTTTGTAAGATTCAACATTTCATTGGACCTTAGAGTGGCCTAAGACCCTGAACTGCAAACGCAACTTTTCTGTTTATAAAGTTTTTATCAAGTTGTGCCATGATCTTTGTGGTCCTAGGGACCAAAATGATGGGGGAAATGCAACTGGGATTATGTAGGGAATCTCTTCCCATCCCACCTTCTTCCTTAATCACCTAGTCCACATCTCACTTCCCCACTCACATTATAATCTCACCTTGAATAATCTCATTCATTTCTAAAGATTTACCTACTACCTACCTAAGGATTCCCAAATGTGTATCTTCAGTTCTTTTTCCTGACTGCCTGCTGTTCATCTCAACCTGGATCTCCACAGACAACATACAGCTTCACCAAAGTGGAACTTGTCCTTCCCTTTCCAAGCCCTTATGCTCCTGTATTCTCTATGGCAGTACATGTTAATCTTTTCATTATTAATTTATTATTTTAATTGCAGGCTAATTACTTTACAATATTGTAGTGGGTTTTGCCATACATTGACATGAATCAGTCACGGGTGTACATGTGCCCTCCTGTCTCAAACCCCTCTCCCACTTTCCTCCCCATCCCATCCCTCTGGGTTGTCCCAGTGCACCGGCTTTGAGTGCCCTGTTTCATGCATCAAACTTGGACTGGCCTTCTATTTCACATATGGTAATATACATGTTTCAATGCTATTCTCTCAAATCATTCCACCCTCGCCTTCGTCTACACAGTCCAAAAGACTATTCTGTATATCTGTGGTCTCTTCTGCTGTCTAGCATATAGGGTCATTGTTACCACCTTTCTAAATTCCATATATATGCATTAGTATACTGTATTGGTGGTGTTTTTCTGACCTACTTCACTCTGTATAATATACTCCAGTTTCAGCCATCTTATTAGAACTGATTCTAATGCATTCTTTTTAATTGCGGAGTAATACTCCATTGTGTATATGTACTACAGCCTTCTTATCCATTCATCTGCTGATGGACATCTAGGTGGCTTCTATGTCCTGGCTATTGTAAACAGTGCTGCGATGAACATTGGGGGTACATGTGTCTCTTTCAATTCTGGTTTCCTTGGTGTGTATGCCCAGCAGTGGTATTGTTGGGTCATATGGCAGTTCTATTTCACTAGTGTTTTATAGTTTTCTATATATAGGTCTTTTGTTTCTTTAGGTAGATATAGTCCTAAGTATTTTATTCTTTTTTTTTTTTTTTTGCAATGGTGACTGGGATTGTTTCCTTAATTTCTCTTTCTGTCTTTTCATTGTTAGTGTATAGGAATGCAAGGGATTTCTGTGTATTGATTTTATTTATATCCTGAAACTTTACTATATTCATTGATTAGCTCTAGTAATTTTCTGGTGGTATCTTTAGGGTTTTCTATATAGAGGATCATGTCATCTGCAAACAGTGAAAGTTTTACTTCTTTTCCAATCTGGATTCCTTTTTTTTTTTTTTTCCTTCTCTGATCGCTGTGGCTAAAACTTCCAAAACTATGTTCATTAGTAGTGGTAAGAGTGGGCACCCTTGTCTTGTTCCTGACTTTAGGGGAAATGCTTTCAATTTTTCACTATTGAGAATAGTGTTTGCTGTGGGTTAATCATATATGGCTTTTATTATGTTGAGATATGTTCCTTCTGTGCCTGCTTTCTGGAGAGTTTTTATCATAAATGAGTGTTGAATTTGTCAAAGGCTTTCTCTGCATATATTGAGTTAGTTATATGGTTTTTATCTTTCAAGTTGTTAATGTGGTATATCACATTGATTGATTTGCAAATATTGAAGAATCCTTGCATCCCTGGGATAAAGCCCACTTGGTCATGATGTATATCTTTTTAATATACTGTTGGATTCTGTTTGCAGAATTTGTTGAGGATTTTTGCATCTATGTTCATCAGTGATATTGGCCTATAATTTTCTTTTTTTGTGGCATTTTTGTCTGGTTTGGGTATTAGGGTGATGGTGGCCTCATAGAATGAGATGGAAGTTTATCTTTCTCTGCAATTTTCTGGAAGAGTTTGAGTAAGATAGGCATTAGCTCTTCTCTGAAGTTTTGGTATAATTCAACTGTGAAGCCTGGGCTTCTGTTTGTTGGAAGACTTTTTTTTTTATTACAGTTTCAATTTCTATGCTAGTCATGGGTCTGTTAAGATTTTCTATTTCTTCCTGGTTCAGTTTTGGAAGGTTATGTTTTTTAAGAATTCATCCATTTCTTCCAAGTTGTCCATTTTATTGGCATATAGTTGCTGATAGTCTCTTATGATCCTTTGTATTTCTGTGTTGTCTGTTGTGATTTCTCCATTTTCACTTCTAATTTTGTTGATTTGATTGTTCTCCCTATTTTTCTTGATGAGTCTGGCTAATGGTTTGTCTCTTTTATTTATCTTCTCAAAGAATCAGCTTTTAGTTTTTTTGATTTTTTTCTATAATCTCCTTTGTTTCTTTTTCATTTATTTCTGCTCTGATTTTTATGATTTCTTTCCTTCTACTAACTTTAGGGTTCTTCACTTCTTCTTTTTCTAGTTACTTTAGGTGTAAAGTTAGGTTATTTATTTGATTTTTCTCTTGTTTATTGAAGTGAGCTTACACTGCTATGAACCTTCCTCTTAACACTGCTTTAACTGAATCCCACAGCTTTTGGGTTGTAGTGTTTTCATTTTCATTTTTTCCTTGTATATTTTGATTTCCTTTTTGACTTTTTCTGTGATGTGTAGGTTATTCAGAAGCATGTCATTTAGCCTTCATATGTTTGTATTTTTAATAGTTTTTGCCTGTAGTTGCCATCTAATCTTACCACATTGTGATCAGAAAAGATGCTTGAAATGTTTTCAATTTTTTTTTTTCATTTACCAAGGCTAGATTTATAGCCCAGGATGTGATCTACCTGGAGAACGTTCCATGTGCACTTGAGAAAAAGGTGAAATTCATTGTTTTGGGATGAAATGTCCCATAGCTATCAATTAGGTCTAACTGATCCATTGCATTATTTAAAGCTTGTGTGTTTCCTTATTAATTTTCTGTTTGGTTGATCTATCCCCAGGTGTGAGTGGGGTATTAAAGTCTCCAACTATTATTGTGTTACTGTTAATTTCCCCTTTCATACTTATTAGCATTTGCCTTACATATTGCAGTGCTCCTATGTTGGGTGTATATATATATATATATATATATATATATAATTGTTATATCTTCTTGGATTGATCCTTTGATATTATGTAGTGTCCATCTTTGTCTCTTTGCATGGTCTATATTTCAAAGTCTATTTTATCTGATATGAGTATCACTACTCCTGCTTTCTTTTGATCTGCATTTGCATGAAATATCTTTTTCCAGCCCTTCATTTTCAGTCTGTATGTGTCCCTTGGTTTGAGGTGGGTCTCCTGTAGACAGCATATATTGGGGTCTTGTTTACGTATCCATTAATCTAGTCTTTGTCTTTTGGTTGGGACGGTCAACCCATTCACATTTAAGGTTATTATTGATAAGTATGATCCTGTTGCCATTTACTTCATTGTTTTGGGTTTGAGTTTATAAACCTTTTCTGTGTTTCCTGTCTAGAGATCCTTTAGCATTTGTTGAAGAGCTGGTTTGGTAGTGCTAAATTTTTGCTTGTCTGTAAAGCTTATGATTTCTCCTTCGTATTTGAATGAGACCCTTGCTGGTTATAGTAATCTGGGTTGTAGGCTTTTCTCTTTCATCACTTTAAGTATCTCCTGGCATTCCATTCTGGCCTGAAGAGTTTCTATTGAAAGATCAGCTGTTATCCTTATGGGAATCTCCTTGTGTCTTATTTGTTGCTTTTCCTTGGCTGATTTTAATATTTGCTCTTTGTGTTTGATCTTCATTAGTTTGATTAATATGTATCTTGAGGTTTTTCACCTTGGATTTATCCTGATTGGGACTCTTAGGTTTCTTTGACTTGGGGGGCTATTTCCTTCCCCGTTTTAGGGAAGTTTTCGGCTATTATCTCCTCAACTATTTTCTCATGCCCTTTCTTTTTATCATCTTCTTCTGAGATACCTATGATTCGAATGTTGGGGTGTTTAACATTGTCCCCGAGGTCTCTGAGATTGTCCTCATTTCTTTAAATTCTTTTTCCCTCTCTGCTTCATTTATTTCCACCATTCTATCTTCCACCTCACTTATCTTCTCTTAGGCCTCAGTTACTCTACTGTTGGCTCCTTTCAGAGCACTTTTGATCTCAGTTATTGCATTATTCATTATTGATTGACTCATTTTTATTTCTTCTAGGTCCTTGTTAAACATTTCTTGCATCTTATCAATCCTTGTCTCCAGTATATTTATCTTCAGTCTATTTATCCATTTTGTTTTCAAGATTTTGCATCATCTTTACTATCATTATTCTGAATTCTTTTTCAGGCAGACTCCCTATCCCCTCCTCTTTTGTTTGGTTTGGTGAGTATTTATCATGTTCCTTTACCTGCTAATATTTCTATGCCTTTTCATTTTATTTATATTGCTGTGTCTGGGGTGCCCTTTATGTAGGCTGGAAGTTCATGGTTCCTCTTTATTGTGAAGACTGCTCCTTGTGGGTGGGGTTGGACTAGTGGCTTGTCAAGGTTTCCTGGCTGGGGGAGCTTACATCTGTGTTCTGGTGGATGGAGCTTGATCTCTTCTCTCTGGAGTGCAATGAAGTGTCCAGTAGTGCATTTTGGGGTGTCTATGTTTTTGGCATGGCTCAGGCAACCTGTCTTTTAATGCTCTGGGCTGTGTTCCTGCTTTTCTGGAGAATTTGCATGGGATGTCTTGCACTGGAATTTGTTGGCTCTTGGTTTCGGTGGAGCTTCGGTGGAGCTTTGTTTCAGTGTAGGTGTGGAGACTTTTGGGTGAGCTCTTGTCTATTAATGTTCCCTGAAATCAGGAGTTCTCTGATGTTCTCAAGTTTTGGAGTTAAGCCTCTTGCCTCGGCTTTCAGTCCTTCTCTTACAGTAGCCTCAAGACTTCTCCATCCATACAGGACAGATGATGAAATATCTAGGTTTATGGTGAAGCAGTTCTCCACAGTGAGGGACACCCAGAGAGATTCACAGAGTTACATAGGAGAAGAGAAGAGAGAGCAGGGAGATAGAGGTGACCAGGAGGGGAAGAGGGGGAGTCAAAAGGGGAGAGAGAAATCTATCCAGTAAACAGTTCCCTAAGTGTTCTCCACAGTCCAGAATACCCAGAGATTCACAGAGTTAAGTAGAGAAGAGAAGGGGGAGAAAGGAGATAGAAGTGACCTGTGGGAGAAAAGGGAGAGTCAAAGGGAGAGAGAGCAATCAAGGCAGTAATCATATCCCTAAGTGAAAATGGATACTGAAGATTAGATTCTTAAAGGTACAAAATTGATAACAAATACCACAAAGCAAAGATAAAAAATCTAGAATAGAGGTTAGACTCAAAAATATAAAATAAAATCAATCACAAAAATTAAAATATATATATACATGAAATCTGCTTTAAAAATAGGGTCTTCTTCTTACAAGGTAATAGATTATAAAAATGAAAATTAAAGGAGTAATAAAGAACTTAAATTTTTTAAAAAATGAAAAAGTGATAATATTAAAAATATAGCTAGGAATTTCTCTGGAGCTGTTTTGGGCAGTGTGGGGTCAGTTCAGTTTCAGATAGTTCCTTGTTTCAGCTTGTACTTGTTCTCAAGGTCATAGGCCCTTTCCAATGCATAGTCAACATTAACCACAGGGTTTTAATCTGTTGCACCTGTCACTTCCAGAGTGGTTCCCTCTTCTTTGTTTATTTTGGCTTCCTCTGTTTACAAGTCTGTTTAGTGTCTAATTTCCTCCCTGACACAAGGGGACAAAAGTGGTCACTTATTTAGGCTCACTTGTTCAGCTGTGTTGTGGGGAGGGAAGAACACTGCAAACAAATATCGCTGCTGTGTGTGTGGAGTGCTCACAGTGTATGGACCACAGTGGGTCTGCCACAGCTAAGGCGGTGTGTGCTTCCCGGGTCTACGCTGCTCAGGCTCCAGGGTGCTCTGCAAAGGCACTGCCTGAAGCGGACCCTGCATTTCATGCACTTCCCAGGTCTAAGCTGTTCAGGTTCTCAGGTACTCTGCAAGGGCACAGACCAGGCTGGGTGTACGTTTTGTGCCTTTCCCAGGTCTGAGCAGCTCAGGTGACCAGGTTCTTGGCAAATGCGCTGTCCGGGGTGGGCGGTGTGTCTTCATCACCTCCCACATCGGGCCACTGGGTATCTCAGGAATATGTGGTTAGCAACCTTCCCGCATCAGGAAGACGTGGTTAGCACCTGGGAGCCTGGTCACAGTTTGGTGGAAGATGCCATCTCTGGGGCCGAGATTACAGCAACCCCTTGCCTTGCAGCTCTGGCCGCTCTGCCTCTGAGGTGGGGGGAGGACCTGCATGTAGTTTGGCTAGCTAGCTCTCCTTTGGAATTTGCCGAATCCTTTGTTCTGTGAATGGGCCAGACTGTGTGTTAGGTTAGGGCCTTTCACGGGGAAGTTCTCCCTTTTCTCTCTCTGGCTATCCCACAGTTTGGGCTGCTATCTCACGTTAGCTCCCTCAGATTGCCCTCAGGGCATTCAGGTCCTTACCCTGAGTGCCAATGATGATGCCTGCACCTCTCTGCCCAGCCCCTGCTTGCTGGTGGCAGACTTGAGGGTCTGGGCTACTTCTCCGCTGGCACTTTTGGTTAGGTGCATATTCTGTGGGGTTTTTTTTTCCTCCAGGTTATGTTGCTCTCTGAGATCCCCAAACTCCCCGCAGACCCGACTATGAGAGGGTTTCCTACAGTGTGGAAACTTCTCCTACTTCACGACTCCCTCCCCAGGATGGGTCTCCATCCCTAACTCTTTCATCTCTCTTTTTGTCTTTCTATTTTGTCCTACCTCCTTTCAAACAGAATGGGCTGCCTTTCTGGGTGCCTGGTGTCCTCCACCAGTGTTCAGAAGTTGTTTTGTGGAAGTTGCTCAGCATTCAGATGATCTTTTGTGAATTTGTAGGGGAGAAAGTGGTCTCCCCGTCCTATTCCTCTGCCATCTTGGGACTTCCCTCCTACATATCAATCTTGATAGAAACTGGGATGTCATCTGACCCTTCTCCAAATCCTTCCTCCCACCCACAGCCATTCTCTGACTGAAACTTGTTGGCTTGACTCTTAACATCTCTCATATCTGTCTACATACAAAGCTACAATAGTAAGATCTGTACCTATGGGTTAGTGTATTGTCACTCAGTCATGTCCGGTTCTCTGTGACCCTCATGGACTGTAGCCCACCAGGCTGCTCTGTCCATGGAATTCTTCAGGCAAGAATACTGGAGTGGGTAGCCATTCCCTTCTCCACGTATTGAACCTGTGTCTCCTGCATTGGCAGGCAGATTCTTTACTGCTTGAGCCACCGAAGAAGTCCTATCTGTGGGTACAGTTGCTGCTGCTGCTAAGTCACTTCAGTCGTGTCCGACTCTGCGTGACCCCACAGACGGCAGCCCACCAGGCTCCCCCGTCTCTGGGAGTCTCCAGGCAAGAACACTGGAGTGGGTTGCCATTTCCTTCTCCAATGCAGGAAAGTGAAAAGTGAGAGTGAAGTCACTCAGTCGTGTCAGACTCTTAGCGACCCCATGGACTACAGCCTACCAGGCTTCTCTGCCCATGAGATTTTCCAGGCAAGAGTATTGGAGTGGGGTGCCATTGCCTTCTCCAATGGGTACAGTTAGGCATAAAAAAAAACACCAGGATGGCCAAGTCAGTCTGGGTTCAAAGGACGTTAGTCACATCATCATGGAGAGAGGGATCTTTTGACTAGGACATAAAAGGAGGAAGATACTAAGGCCATTCAAGTGGGGTGGTAACATAGTCAAGGGCTGGACAAGACAGAGCTGCAAGCATTTCAGCTTAGCTAGAACATAAAGCTGAGTTAACATTATGGTGGGAATTTGGCAAGAGAGGAAAGTAACTCAGGAGGCAGGGCCTCTGGAGCATGGGTTTGTTCATGTAGGCAGTTGGGAAGCATTGCGTTCCGTTCAGTCTCTCAGTCATGTCCGACTCTTTGCGACCCCATGAATCGCAGCACGCCAGGCCTCCCTGTCCATCACCAACTCCTGGAGTTCACTCAGACTCATGTCAATTGAGTCCGTGATGCCATCCAGCCATCTCATCCTCGGTCTTCCCCTTCTCCTGCCCCCAATCCCTCCCAGCATCAGGGTCTTTTCCAATGAGTCAACTCTTCGCATAAGGTGCCCAAAGTACTGGAGCTTCAGTTTTAGCATCATTCCTTCCAAAGAAATCCCAGGGTTGATCTCCTTCAGAATGGACTGGTTGGATCTCCTTGCAGTCCAAGGGACTCTCAAGAGTCTTCTCCAACACCACAGTTCAAAAGCATCAATTCTTCTGCGCTCAGCCTTCTTCACAGTCCAACTCTCACATCCATACATGACCACAGGAAAAACCATAGCCTTGACTAGATGGACCTTAGTCGGCAAAGTAATGTCTCTGCTTTTGAATATACTATCTAGGTTGGTCATAACTTTTCTTCCAAGGAGTAAGCG
>SJXQ01006680.1:14480-151029 GCA_006408695.1 Aepyceros melampus | reverse complement strand
GGAGGTGGGGGTTGGGGTTGGGAGTTCATGTATACTCGTGGCTGATTCATGTCAATGTATAGCAAAACAAATACAGTACTGTAAAGCAAAACAAACTAAAAAAAATTAATTAAAAAAGAATTGTAAAGTAAAATGAAGTAAAAAAAAGAATAAAATATTTTTTCAAAGTTGATATATGGTTTTCCACTCCAGTCATTAATGCATGAGAATTTCAACTGTGCTCTATTTTTGTCAGCAGTATTATGAATTGCTTCATTTCTAGAAATTGTAGGGTTTTTAGTCTTTGTTTCATTGAAAAGGTAACAATGTTGGCAAAATTTCAGGTACTCACTGATCATTTCTCTATCTTCTTTTGTAAAGAGTTTTTCATCATATGTGTTTAATTAGATCTTTGCATATTTATTATGGATTTGTAGGAGATTTGAAAATAGTTTATATACATGATTCATTTCTGAGCAATATGAATTACAGATGAGTCTTTCCACACCTGTAATTGGTCTTTTCTTTCCTAAGTCCTGTCTTTTCATAAGCTGGCAGATTTTATTTTTGCAAAATCCAACCGTCATTTTTAATGATTAAATTTTCCTATGTTAAAAAATAAAATCTTATTTTACCCCAAGTTGTGAAGATAGTTTTCCCTGTGGAGGCTTTATGGTTCTAGTTCATCCTTTTAAGCCTATAATCCATCTTGAATTAATATTTTTATTAAGCTTGGTAGATATCAAGATCTTAATTTTTTTTTCCTTATGACTATACAGATCTCCCAAATCATTTGTTAAAAAGAGACCTTTCAAGCAAAACTATTTTTGTACCTTTAATTCTCTTCTATTTACCAATTTCCATTTTCAATCAATACCAGTCTCTAAATTAATATATCTTCCTTGTAAATCTTCAGATTAGGTAAACTAAGTCCTCCAAATGTGTTCCTTATGTATTTCTTTGATTATTTTGGGTATTTTAGGTCCTTTGCTTTTCAATCAAGTTTCAGGAAAAAAAAAATGGTTGCTTGGGGGATGAAGAGTAAGAACTTTTAACATTTTAATTGGGAATGTGCCAAATTATTAGATAAATATGAGCTCAACATTCAGAAAACGAAGATCATGGCATCTGGCCCCATCACTTCATGGGAAATAGATAAGGAAACAGTAGAAACAGTGTCAGACTTTATTTTTTGGGCTCCAAAATTACTGCAGATGGTGACTGCAGCCATGAAATTAAAAGACGCTTACTCCTTGGAAGAAAAGTTATGACCAACCTAGATAGTATATTCAAAAGCAGAGACATTACTTTGCCGATTAAGGTCCATCTAGTCAAGGCTATGGTTTTTCCTGTGGTCATGTATGGATGTGAGAGCTGGACTGTGAAGAAGGCTGAGTGCCGAAGAATTGATCCTTTTGAACTGCGGTGTTGGAGAAGACTCTTGAGAGTCCCTTGGACTGCAAGGAGATCCAACCAGTCCATTCTGAATGAGATCAACCCTGGGATTTCTTGGGAAGGAATGATGCTAAAACTGAAGCTCCAGTACTTTGGCCACCTTATGCGAAGAGGTGACTCATTGGAAAAGACCCTGATGCTGGGAGGGATTGGGGGCAGGAGGAGAAGGGGACGACCGAGGATGAGATGGCTGGATGGCATCACGGACTCAATGGACGTGAATCTGAGTGAACTCCGGGAGTTGGTGATGGACAGGGAGGCCTGGGGTACTGCGATTCATGGGGTCGCAAAGAGTCGGACTGAGCGACTGAACTGAACTGAACTGAACTGATGAAGAGCTCTGAAACCTTAACAGTACTGAAGTTTTCAATGCATGAGCACTCATCTCTCAACTAGTTTGGGTCCTCTGTAAGATGTCCTTAGTGTTTTGTAGTTTTTTGGCAGTTTTAATATTTTTTCATGCAGATGTCTTAGATATTCTATGGTGGATTTGTTGTGGTTTATGATTCTTTTTGATGATATTTCAATAATATTGTGTGTATGTACATAAATTGTATATATAATTCATATATAAAATTATGTGTTATGGATATAATGCCAATTACAACTGTTTGATATAACATGAATATGTGTATATTATATATATACTGTAATGTATATATGGATGCTTTCCTAGAGGCTCAGTGGTAAGGAACCCATTTGCCATGCAAGAGATGAGGGTTTAATACCTGGGTCGAAAAGATCCCCTAGAGAAAGCAATGGCAACATTCTCCAGGATCCTTGTCTAGGAAATCCCATGGACAGAGGTGCCTGGCGAGCTGTAGTCAATGAGATCGCAAAAGAGTTGGAAATGACTTAGCAACGAAAGAACAACAACATACATATAGAGTTCAGTTCAGTTCAGTCGCTCAGTCGTGTCTGACTCTGTGCAACTTCACGTACTGCAGCACACCAGGCCTCCCTGTCCATCACCAACTCCCAGAGCTTGCTCGACTCATGTCTGTCACATCAGTGATGGCATCCAACCGTCTTATCCTCTGTCACCCCATTCTCCTCCTGCCTTCAATCTTTCCCAGCATCAGAGTCTTTTCCAATGAGCCAATTCTTCCCACTAGATGGCCAAAATATTGGAGCTTTAGCTTAAGCATCAGTCCTTCCAATAAATATTCAGAATTGATTTCATTTAGGATTGATTAGTTTGATCTCCTTGCAGTCCAAGTACTCTCAAGAGACTTCTCCAACACCACAGTTCAAGAGCATCAATTCTTTGGCACTCAGCTTTCCTCATAGTTCAACTCTCACATCCCTACATTACTACTGGAAAAACCAGTAGTCAAAATAGTCAGCTTTGACTAGATTGACCTTTGCCGGCAAAGGAATATCTCTACTTTTTAATATGCTGTCTAGGTTGATCATAGCTTTTCTACCAAGGAGCAAGCTTCTTTTAATTTCATGGCTGCAGTCACCATCTGCAGTGATTTCGGAGCCCCCCAAATTAAAGTCTGTCAGGTTTTCACTGTTTCCCAATCAATTTGCCATGCAGTGAATGGGACCAGATGCCACAATCTTAGTTTTTTGAATGTTGAGTTTTAAGCCAACTTTTTCATTCTCTTCTTCACTTTCATCAAGAGTCTCCTCAGTTCCTATATGCATTCTGCCATAAAGATGATGTCATCTGCACATCTGAGGTTATTGATATTTCTGGATCCCAGCTTGTGTTTCATCCAGTCCAGCATTTTGCAAAATTTACTCTGCATATATGTTAAATAAACAGGGTGACAATATACAGCCTTGATGTACCTCTTTCCCAATTTGTAACCAGTCCATTGTTCCATGTCCAGTTCTAACTGTTGCTTCATCACCCACATACAGATTTCCCAGGAGGCAGGTAATGTGGTCTGAAGTGAAGTGAAGTCGCTCAGTCATGTCTGACTCTTTGCAACCCCATGGATTATAGCCTACCAGGCTCCTCCGTCCATGGGATTCTCCAGGCAAGAGTACTGGAGTGGGTTGCATTTCCTTCTCCAGGGGATCTTCCCGACCCAGGGATCGAACCCAGGTCTCCTGCATCGTAGGCAGACGTTTTAACCTCTGGGCTACCAGGGAAGCCCCTAATGTGGTCTGGTATTCCTATCTCTTGAAGAATTTTCCACAGTTTGTTGTGATCCACACAATATCCATGGGATTCTCCAGGCAAGAGTACTGGAGTGGGTTGCCATTTCCTTCTCCAGGGGATCTTCCCGACCCAGGGATCGAACCCAGGTCTCCTGCATCGTAGGCAGACGTTTTAACCTCTGGGCTACCAGGGAAGCCCCTAATGTGGTCTGGTATTCCTATCTCTTGAAGAATTTTCCACAGTTTGTTGTGATCCACACAATGAAAAGCTATAGCATAATCAAAGAAGTGGATGCTTTTCTGGAACTCTTCCTTCTCAATGATCCAATGGATGTTGGCAATTTGATCTGTTTTCTCTGCCATTTCAAAATTCAGCTTGAACATCTGGAAATTCTTGTTTCATGTACTGTTGAAGCCTGGCTTGGAGAACTTTGAGCATTAATTTGCTTGCATGTGAGATGAGTGCAATTGTGCTACAGATTGAACATTCTGTAGCATTGCCTTTCTTTGGGGTTGGAATAAAAACTGACCTTTTCCAGTCCTGTTGTCACTACTGAGCTTTCCAAATTTGCTGGCATATTGAGTGCAGCACTTTCACAGCATCATCCTTTTGGACTTGAAATAGCTTAGCTGAATTCCATCACCTTTACTAGTTCTGTTCATAGTGATGCTTCCTAATGCCTACTTGACTACACATGCTAGGATTTCTGCCTTTCATTGAGTGGTCACACCATCGTGGTTATCTGGGTCATAAACATCTTGTTTTGTATAGTTCTTCAGTGTTTTCTTGCCACCTCTTCTTAATACCTTCTGCTTCTGTTAGGTCCATACCATTTCTGTTATTTATTGTGCTCATCTTTGCATGAAATATTCCCTTGGTATCTCTAATTTTCTTGAAAATTTTCTAGTCTTTTCCATTCTGTTGTTTTCTGCTAGTTCTTTGCCTTAATTACTGAGTATATCTTTCTTATCTCCCCTTGCTATGCTTTGGATCTTTGCATTCAGATGCATGTATCTTTCCTTTTCTCCTTTGCTTTTAGCATGTCTTCTTTTCTCAGCTATTTGCAAGACCTCTTCAAAATGCCATTTTGCCTTATTGCCTTCCTTTGTCTTGGGGATGGTCTTGATCACTGCCTCCTGTACAATGTGACGAACCTCCGTCCATAGTTCTTCAGGTACTCTATCAGATATCATCTCTTGAATATGTTTGTTACTTCCACCCTATGATCACAAGGGATTTGATTTAGGTTATATCTTAATGGTCTAGTGGTTTTCCCTACTTTCTTCAAATTACGTCTGAATTTGGCAACAAAGAGTTCATGATCTGAGCCATAGTCAGCTTCCATCTTGTTTTTGCTGATTTTATAGAGCTTCTTCATCTTCAGCTGCAGAGAATATAATCAATCAGATTTAGGGGTTGACCATCTGGTGATGTCCATGTGTAGAGTCTTCTCTTGTGTTGTTGGAAGAGGGTGTTTGCTATGACAAGGACATCCTCTTGGCAGAGCTCTGTTAGCCTTTGCCCTGCTTCTTTCTGTACTCCAAGGCCAAACTTGCCTGTTACTTCAAATATTTATTGACTTCCTACTTTTTCATTTCAGTCCCCTATGATGAAAAGGACCTTTTTTGGGTCTTAGTTCTAGAAGGTCTTATAGGTCATCATAGAACTGTTCAACTTCAACTTCTTTGATATTAGTGGTTGGGACATAGACTTGGATTACTGTGATATTCAATTGTTTGCCTTGGAAATGAACAGAGATCATTCTGTCATTTTTGAGATTGCACCCAAGTACTGCATTTCAGACTCTTTTGTTAACTATGAGAGCTAGTCCATTTCTTCTAAGGGATTTTTGCCCACAGTAGTAGATATAATAGTCATCTGAATGAAGTTCACCCATTCTAGTCCATTTTAGTTCATTGATTCCTAAAATGTCAATGTTCACTCTTGCTATCTCCTGTGTGACCACTTCCAACTTACCTTGATTCATGGACCTAACATTCCAGGTTCCTATGCAATATTGCTTTTTATAGCACTGGATTTTACTTCCATCACCAGTCACGTCCACCACTCGGCATTTTTTTCACTTTGACTCTGTCTCTTCATCCTTTCTGAGGAATTCTCCACTCTTCTCCAGTAGCACCTACACCAACCTGAGGAGTTCATCTATTAATGACATATCTTTTTGCTGTTTCATACTGTTCATGGAGTTCTCAAGGCAAGAATGCTGAAGTGGTTTGCCATTCTCTTCTCCATTGGACCATGTTTTGTCAGAATGCTCCACCATGACCCATCCATTTTGGGTGGCCCTACATGGCTCTTAGTTTCATTGAGTTAGACAAGGCTGTGTTCCAAGTGATCAGTTTGGTTAATTTTCTTTGATTACAGGTTATATATGTATTGTTTTATGCTATAAACAAGTATTTGCTGAAACCTACACTTTGTCTGCAATGAACAAGATAAAATATAGTGCTCCAAGATCAGAACAGGTAAATAGGAAATAACAATAAAAAATGTTGCTTAGAGAAAGCAGGAAAATACTTCAAATATCAAAAGGCACTGAGAGTAAACAAAATGCCTACTTATCTCTTTCAAATGGAATCCTGAATGTCCTAGCTTTAGCTGAGTTTTGTTCCTAAGTTCCTGTAGGATGTAAGATATTTCACTGAATTTCTGTATTAACCTACAAGACAGGTTTTGGCCTGTAATCATGTCTGATAAACACAATCTGACATCCAGAGCTTAATCATGACAGGGTTTGATTTATGGCAACTGTCTTTTCTACTTGATAAGCATCCATTTCACTCAGACCAAGACAAGTTAGCAGACTTCAGGGTCAGTAAAATTTTCAACCTATTTTTTTTTTTCTCTCTCTCTCACACACACACATTTTCCCCTCTCCTTTTATTTTTCAAATTTGAAATAAAACTAACAATATGTAAACAGTTATAGAATAGACAGTCATAAAGAAAGCTCCCTAATCCTACTGCTTATCTACTTATAGAATCCTCCATTTTGGGCTTTCCAGGTGGCTCAGTGGTAAAGAATCCACCTGCCAGTGCAGAGGATGAAAAAGGAGGGTTTGATCCCCAAATTCAGAAAATCCCCTGGAAGAGGAAATGGCCCTAATATTCTTGTCTGGAAATTCCATGGACAGAGGAAACTAGTAGGCTATATAGTACATGGGGTCACATAGGACTGAGTATGCACACACACATATATATACACTTTCTCAATTATTTCTGCATTACAAACAGTATATTTTGTTTCTCGTGGTCTTTAATTTCCTTTTCTCGGTGAAACTTTTGTCTATGTATAAATAAAATTATAACACTTATTTATCATTGTTTATTTTTCAAATACATCTTGGCACTGGGTATTCAAAATAACCAAAAACACTGAAGTAATAACAGACACTAAGAATAAAGTGGGCAACACCACTATACCATTCAGATATGACCTAAATCAAATCCCTTATGATTATACAGTGGAAGTGAGAAATAGATTTAAGGGTCTAGATCTGAGAGATAGAGTGCCTGATGAACTATGGAATGAGGTTCGTGACATTGTACAGGAGACAGGGATCAAGACCATCCCCATGGCAAAGAAATGCAAAAGACCAAAATGGCTGTCTGGAGAGGCCTTGCAAATAGCTGTGAAAAGAAGAGAGGCGAAAAGCAAAGGAGAAAAGGAAAGATATAAGCATCTGAATGCAGAGTTCCAAAGAATAGCAAGAAGAGATAATAAAGCCTTCTTCAGCGATCAGTGCAAAGAAATAGAGGAAAAGAACAGAAGGGGAAAGACTAGAGATCTCTTCAAGAAAATTAGAGATATCAAGGGAACATTTCATGCCAAGATGGGCTCGATAAAGGTCAGAAATGGTCTGGACCTAACAGAAGCAGAAGATATTAAGAAGAGGTGGCAAGAATACATGGAAGATCTGTACAAAAAAGATCTTCATGGCCCAGATAATCATGATGATATGATGACTAATCTAGAGCCAGACATCTTGGAATGTGAAGTCAAGTGGGCCTTAGAAAGCATCACTATGAACAAAGCTAGTGGAGGTGATGACATTCCAGTTGAGCTGTTTCAAATCCTGAAAGATGATGCTGTGAAAGTGCTGCACTCAATTTGCCAGCAAATTTGGAAAACTCAGCAGTGGCCACAGGACTGGAAAAGGTCAGTTTTCATTCCAATTCCAAAGAAAGGCAATGCCAAAGAATGCTCAAACTACCGCACAATTGCACTCATCTCACATGCTAGTAAAGTAATGCTCAAAATTCTCCAAGCCAGACTTCAGCAATATGTGAACCGTGAACTCCCTGATGTTCAAGCTGGTTTTAGAAAAGGCAGAGGAACCAGAGATCAAATTGCCAACATCCGCTGGATCATGGAAAAAGCAAGAGAGTTCCAGAAAAACATCTATTTCTGCTTTATTGACTATGCCAAAGCCTTTGACTGTGTGGATCACAGTAAACTGTGGAAAATTCTGAAAGAGATGGGAATACCAGACCACCTGACCTGCCTCTTGAGAAATCTGTATGCAGGTCAGGAAGCAACAGTTAGAACTGGACATGGAACAACAGACTGGTTCCAAATAGGAAAAGGAGTACGTCAAGGCTGTATATTGTCACCCTGCTTATTTAACTTATATGCAGAGTACATCATGAGAAACGCTGGACTGGAAGAAACACAAGCTGGAATCAAGATTGCTGGGAGAAATATCAATAACCTCAGATATGCAGATGACACCACCCTTATGGCAGAAAGTGAGGAGGAGCTAAAAAGCCTCTTGTTGAAAGTGAAAGAGGAGAGTGGAAAAGTTGGCTTAAAGCTCAACATTCAGAAAACGAAGATCATGGCATCTGGCCCCATCACTTCATGGGAAATAGATGGGGAAACAGTAGAAACAGTGTCAGACTTTTTATTTTTGGGGGCTCCAAAATCACTGCAGATGGCGACTGCAGCCATGAAATTAAAAGATGCTTACTCCTTGGAAGAAAAGTTATGACCAACCTAGATAGTGTATTCAAAAGCAGAGACATTACTTTGCTGACTAAGGTCCATCTAGTCAAGGCTTTGGTTTTTCCTGTGGTCATGTATGGATGTGAGAGTTGGACTGTAAAGAAGGCTGAGTGCTGAAGAATTGATGCTTTTGAACTGTGGTGTTGGAGAAGACTCTTGAGATTCCCTTGGACTGCAAGGAGATCCAACCAGTCCATTCCGAAGGAGATCAACCCTGGGATTTCTTTGGAAAGAATGATGCTAAAACTGAAGCTCCAGTACTTTGGCCACCTCATACGAAGAGGTGACTCATTGGAAAAGACCCTGATGCTGGGAGGGATTGGGGGCAGGAGGAGAAGGGGACGACTGAGGATGAGATGGCTGGATGGCATCACGGACTCAATGGACATGAGTCTGAGTGAACTTCGGGAGTTGGTGATGGACAGGGAGGCCTGGTGTGCTGCAATTCATGGGGTCGCAAGGAGTCAGACATGACTGAGCAATTGAACTGAACTGCACTGAACTGAAGAATAAAACAATAAAAATTTTGGTGTCAAATAATGCAAAATACACAAGAAAATTTAATTAAATTAGATCATACAACCTGACTCATCTGTGAATGAATATTTATGATGACAAAATATACAAATCATCTTGGTCGATATCCCTTCATCCCTTGGGCCCTTTCTCTTAGCATGGGATTTATGTGATATGAATGGTGAGGAGCTGGAGAAGGAGCCAAATCTTTTATCTCCATATTTATGTCAAAACTTAAAATTAGCATATAATCATATTACTTTGAATACAGAAATACAAAGCAGAAGAAATAGTTAAGAGTTGGCTGCCCCAATGTAAAACAATTAAAAATTTAAAGGAATGGAGGAAATTATCAGAAAAATTAACAATTAAAAATTTAAAGGAATGGGAGGAAATTATCAGAAAAATTGACATTTTACATTATATAATATTATATTTAAGTGAATAAATAAAGGCTGTAAGGCAAAAATGCTTAAGATTTGTAAAATGTGCAAATAAATGTTAAACTTTGAAAAATTATATTTGTTTAGGTGGGCATGAAACAATAAGACATTGCTAACAAAGTATCAATTTTCTCACATATTTCACATATTTTTTCACACATTTTCTCACATATTTTAGACATATTTTTATTTTGGAATGATAGATGAGATTTGGGGCCATCTATAAAGCACCATATATACAAATAATTGTGGGAAACATCAGTTTTCATTCCAGTGCCAAAGAGAGGCAATGCCAACAAATGTTCAGACTACCACGCAATGGCATTCATCTCACACACTAACAAAGTAATGCTCATAATTCTCCAAGCCAGGCTTCAACAGTACATAAACTGTGAAATTCCAGATGTTCAAGCTGAATTAGAAAAAGCAGAGGAAATAGATCAAAATGCCAACATCTGTTGGATCACTGAAAAAGCAAGAAAATTCCAGAAAAAAACATCTACTTCTGTTTTATTTACTATGCCAAAGCCTTTGATTGTGTGGATCACAACAAACTTTGGAAAATTCTTCAAGAAATGGGAATGAATACTAGACCACCTTACCTGCCTTCTGATAAATCTGTATGCAAGTCAAGAACAAACAGAACCAGACATGGAACGGCAGACTGGTTCAAGATTGGGAAAGGAGTATGTCAATGCTATATATCGAAACCTTGCTTATTTAAATTATATTCAGAGAACATCATGTGAAATGCCCAGCTGGATGAAGCACAACCTGGAATCAAGATCGCCAGAAGAAATATCAATAACCTCAGATATGCAGATGACACCACCCTTATGGCAGGAATCGAAGAACTAAAGACCCTCTAGATGAAAGTGAAAGAGGAGAGTGAAAAAGCTTCCTTAGAACGCAACATTCAGAAAACTAAGATCATGGAATCTGGTCCCATCACTTCATGGCAAATAGATGGGGAAACAATGGAAACAATGACAGACTTTATTTTCTTGGGCTCCAAAATCACTGCAGAGAGTGATGGCACCTATGAAATTAAAAGATGCTTGCTCCTTGGAAGAAAAGTTATGACCAACCTAGACAGTATACTAAAAAAGCAGAGATGTTACTTTGCTGACAAAGGTCCATCTAGTCAAACTTATGGTTTTTTCGGTAGTCATGTATGTGGGAGTTGAACTATAAAGAAAGGTGAATGAATGCCAAATAATTGATGCTTTTGAACTGTGGTGTTGGAGAAGACTCTTGAGAGTCCCTTGGACAGCAAGGAGAGTCCCTCCTAAAGGAAATCAGTCCTGAATATTCATTGGAAGGACTGATGCTGAAGGCTGAAACTCCAATACTTTGGCCACCTGGTGTGAAGGAGTGACTCATTGGAAAAGACCCTGATGCTGGGAAAGATTTAAGGGAGGAGGAGAAGAGGGTGATGAAGATGAGATAGTTGGATGGCATCACACACTCGATGGACATGAGTTTCAGCAAGCTCTGGCCATTGGTGATGGGCAGGGAAGCCTGGCATGCTGCAGTCCATGGGGTCTTAAAGAGTCAGACATGACTGAGTAACTGAACTAAACTGAACTGATAAAGCACCATATATACAAAGAATTGTGCTGTTGGAGAAGACTCTTGAGAGTCCGTTGAACAGCAAGGATATCAAAGCAGTCAATCTTAAAGGAAATTAACCTTAAACATTCATTGGAAGGACTGGTGCTTAGCTGAAGCTTCAATACTTTGGACACTTGATTCAAAGAACAGATTCATTGGAAAAGATCCTGATGTTGGGAAAGATTGAAAGCAAAACAGAAGGGGTAGCAGAGAATAAGATGATTAGATAGCATCACTGATTCAATGGACATGAGTTTGTGCAAACTCTGGGAGATAGTGCAAGGTAGGGGAACCTAGTGGGCTACTGCCCATAGGGGTCCCAAAGTCAGCCACCATGTAGTGACTGAATAACAACAAAGAAACCACCATGAGGTCTACCATGGGGACCACTTCTGTTTTTGAATATCTGATTGTGTTCCCTCCATAATTATTCCCATACTCCAGGTTGCTATGCCTCATAAACTACCTGTTCTAGATTTATGATATACAATCTAGGGAGTGGAGGTATATCCTGATGAAATTTTTGTGGAAAGGCATTCATCTTTCCTCTTAAAAGTGCCATTATCAAGTTCAGAAGGTTTTGAATGATTTTGACCTAAATCAGTGATATATTTACAAGAAGAATTTAAAGTCCTTGTCTCTCTGAGTGTTCTCAACAGTGAGAGGGTCATTTCAGGACTACTGCTGACTCATTCCCTTTCTAATCCAACTCCTGAACAAAGTGACTATTTCTTTATCTTATATTTCTCATACATCTTTTTACAATTTGTTTTTCAATATTTTTTGCAATAAATCATTAATGCCTTGGCAACAATCAAATCTGATAGAAAATATGTTAATCATAAACACTCCCTATGTTAATATTTTGATATAAATTTAGTCCAATTTTTTCTTTTTCTCTCATTATGAATAGTTATTTGACACATTTTATATGTATTCATATAGGCATTGAATTATATAATTTTTTGAAACTAAGTATACCTTCCTTTCTGTCCAATTTTGTATCTGGTTGTATCAAAACATGTGAGGAGTTTCAAATAGATCTTATTAAGTATTTTGTCTTCTGCTGTATTCTTATATCTGTAAACCTACAGAATCTTTGTTACACTTGCTCTTTAGTCACTAAGTCATGTCAGCCTCTTTTGAGACTCCATGGACTGTAGCCCAATAATCTCCCCTGTTCATGGGATTTCCCAGACAAGAATAATAGAGTGAGTTGCCATTTCCTTCTCCAGGTGATCTTCCCAAGTCAGGGATTGAACTCATGTCTCCTGCTTTGATAGGCAAGTTCTTTACCATTGAGCCACCAGGGAAGTCCTCATCTTTGTTTCCCTATATGATGGCACTAGAAGGATGTACAATTATAGGGGCAATGTTTGATTGTTTTCCGCTACTCTTTTGGTTTTAATAGAGTTTCTAACAATAGCCATCAAAAAAGTATGTTTGTGCACCATCTTTTCATTTGCTAGTCCATGTTTATCCACTTAGCACCTTCTCCAAGATATAAATCTGTTTCCTCCAATGACACTAATATATTCTTTTTTAAATTGGTTCAAGATTTTCACCTCTTCATACCAAAGATATATAGAGAACTCTACACACATCAAACTATTGCTATTTCATCCCATTACCTCCTTTTTTCCTCTACTGAATCCTGTTTAAGACACTGTGATTCTTAGTTCAGAAAAACAATTTTGTTACTGCCACCTACTAGTAAAACAGGTTGAACTGCAAAGATAGATTGAATGAATCACAGCTGTTACCCAATGTATAAAGGATGGTGCAATATTCAAAACACAGACAAAATATTGTTTTCCGTGAGAAGTGGGAAGCCTATGAGACCTGCCAAATTGTCTCTTTTTGTTTTGTTTTTTCCTTTGCTTCAGGATGAATTTTGGCTTTAGAATAACAGTAATGCATTGGTCACAAAGAGAGACTTTTTAATATTAAAACATCTGCATTTTATATTCCTTAAATCCTATAGGTTATCTGAGTATTCCTCCTTCTCTATCCAGCCATATCCTATGAACCCATAAATGCTATGTTGTTTATTTATAATATGAAGTTATCAGCTATGTCAAGATAAAGTACTTTTGTAGACAGAGTACTTTCCACTATTAAATATCATTAGCGTGTTTGCAGGGAGAAGGCAGTGGCAACCCACTCCAGTACTCTTGCCTGGAAAATCCCATGGACGGAGGAGCCTGGTAGGCTGCAGTCCATGGGATCACTAGGAGTCAGACATGACTGAGTGACTTCACTTTCACTTTTCACTTTCATGCATTGGAGAAGGAAATGGCAACCCACTCCATTGTTCTTGCCTGGAGAATCCCAGGGACGGGGGAGCCTGGTGGGCTGCCGTCTATGGGGTCGCACAGAGTCGGACACGACTGAAGCGACTTAGCAGCAGCAGCAGCAGCAGCGTGTTTGCACGCACGTCTGGTTCAAATCATTAAAATATTGCCCCAAGGTCGTTTTTCCTGTCTTCATTGGCAGGAAGCAATAGGTTCAGTACTGCTGCTTTATGCACTTTAATCCTCACTGGCCTTTTATTTTCCTTAGTGCAATGGGATTTGGAAAATATTTTTAAATACTCAGAATATTGATATAAAGTTAGTCTAGTTCTTGGTCTGTCTTTCATTCATTAAATACCAAATATGGACTTTTGTTTAAGAGGAAACACATACTCATGAAGATATGAACTCTGCTCTGGATTTAAATTCTGTCTCTGACACTGACTACTTAACAGAAAATTTGGGCAATTTGTTAATTTTGCTTACTTTGTGTGTATGTTAGTTGCTGTCATCTCCAACTCTTTGTGACCCCATGGACTGTAGCCCACAAAGCGCTTCTGTCCATGGAATATTCCAGGCAAGAATACTGGTGTGGGTTCCATTCCGTTCTTCAGAGGATCCTCCCGACTTATTGATCGAACCTGGGTATGATCGAACCCCATTGAAGGCAAATTCTTTATTGTCTGAGCCACCAGGGAAGCCCTTGTCTTACTTTAGTTCCCTCATTTATCAGTTGGGGTATTAGTGCCAACTAACATATGAGGTCATTCTTCCCTGGTGGCTCAGACGGTAAAAACACCTGCCTACAATGCCTAGGTTCGATCCCTGGGTCTGGAAGATCCCCTGGAGAAGGAAATGGCAGCCCACTCCACTATTCTTGCCTGGAGAATCCCATGGACGGAGAAGCCTGGTGGGCTATAGTCCAAGGGGTCACAAAGAGTCGGACACCACTATGCGATTTCACTTTCACTTTCTTAATTCATGAGGTCAATGTGAATAGTAAATGAAACAATGTAAATAAGGTCCTTAGGAGTCGTACCATTCATTTTAATTTCCATGAATGTCAGCTCTCACTAGTTGTTATACCCCAGTGATGTACACCATCTTGTGTTCAAATTTAAATAACTGCACACATTTCTTGGATGATGTTTATTTTCAAACCCTTTATTTGCTCTCAGGTTTGGACAGGGAGGCCTGGCGTGCTGCAATTCATGAGGTCGCAAAGAGTCGAACATGACTGAACGACTGAACTGAACTGAACTGATGATAAATTATGGTCTATTTTTCATGGTTTTATTTTTTTTCTTATTTTTTTTCATGGTTTTATTTCTTCAGAGAACCGTAGGTTTATCCCCAAGTGTACATCATTTGGATCCAACCAACCCCTTGGATGACTACACCAAACCCAAGTCTTAAGCCAAATTTAAAGCACTGAGCTTAATCATTGGATAAATATATTCTATAATAGAAAATGTTTTTACCCCTTAACAGTAGATTTACATTTCTCCTTATAGCTAGGAGAAATAACAAGCAGTTCAGTTTTACATTTAGAAACCAAACTCCTTTCAAATTGCATATTCATTTTGGAAGATTGCCAATCTATATTGCAGATAGACACTAATTAATTCATTTGTGTTCTGATTCAGCAGTGTTTGCTCAGGCAAAATTTCTACCTGAAGTTCCATTGACTCTGAGGTCAATAAAGTCTTTGCATACATAAATCCTGATGAGTCAGGCCTTGAATAAGTATCTTCCAATTTGTTTCAGTGCAATTCCTGTTAACAGATAACCAAAAGTATTTTGTGAAGGATTTCAATTGACTTTTTGAAGACAAGCATCATGCCCTGAGCAGAACACTTGAAATTAAACAAAATGGACATACTATTCTTTCAAAATATTTTTTCAATTATTAAATTGTAAATAGTATGTATTTATAAATAAATAACAATATAAATTAATAAATTGTAAATTAAAAAAGGTGTCAAGAATACACAGAAGAACTATACAAAAATGATCTTAATGACCTGGATAACTACAATGATGTGATCACTCACCTAGAGCCAGACAACCTGGAATGTGAAATCAAGTTGGTCTCAGGAAATATCACTACAAACAAAAAACAAAGCTAGTGGAGGTGATGGAATTCCAGATGAGCTATTTGAAATCCTAAAAGATGATTCTGTTGAAGTGCTGCACTCAATATGCCAGCAATTTTGGAAAACTCACCAGTGGCCAGAGGACTGGAAAATGTCAATTTTCATTCCAATTCCAATGGAATTGGGGGGAAAAAGGGCAATGCCAAAGAATGTTCAAACTATCACACAAAATTGCACTTATTTCACATTCTAGCAGAGAAATGCTCAAAATCCTTCAAGATAAGCTTCAACAGTATGTGAACGAAGAACTTCCAGATGTACAAGTTGGGTTTAAAAAAAAGCAGAGGAACCAGTAATCAAATTGCCAACATTTGTTGGATTATAGATAAAGCTATAGAATTCAAGAAAAACATCTACTTGTGCTTCATAGATGACACTAAAACCTTTGACTGTGTAGAACACAACAAACTGTGGAAAATTCTCAGAGATGGGAATACCAGACTTCTTTACCTGCTTTCTGAGAAACCTGTATGCAGGTCAAGAATTACATTGAAAACCAGACATGGAACAATGACTGGTTCCAAATTGGGAAAGGAGTACATCAAGGCTGTATATTGTCACCCTGTTTATTTAACTTATATGCAGAGTACATCATGAGAAATGCTGGGCTGGATGAAGCACAAGCTGGAATCAAGATTGCTGGGAGAAATATCAATAACCTCAGATATGCAGATGCTACTACTCTTACGGCAGAAAGTGAAGAGGAATTGAAGAGCCCCTTGATGAAAGTGAAACATTACTTTGCCTACAAAGGTCTGTATAGTCAAAGCTATGTTTTTTCCCTATAGTCATGTATGCATGTGAGCTAGACAGTAAAAAAGGCTGAGTGCTGAAGAATTGATACCTTTGAACTGTGGTGCTGGAGAAGACTCTTGAGACTCCCTTGGACAGCAAGGAGACCAAACCAGTTAGTCCTAAAAGAAACCAACCCTGAATATTCATTGGGAGGACTGATGCTGAAGCTGAAGCTCCGATACTTAGGCCACCTGATGCAAAGAGCTGACTCTTTGGAAAAGACTCTGATGCTGGGAAAGATAGAAGACAGAACAAGAAGGGGATGGCAGAAGATGAGATGATTGGATGGCATCACAGACTCAATGCACATGAGTTTGAGCAAGCTCCCAGAGATGGTAAAGGAAGGAAAGCCTGGTGTGCTTCATTCTATGGGATAGCAAAGAGTTCGACATGACTGAGTGACTGAAAAACAAAATAATATTGGGTGAATTTAATTAAAAACAACTCATACAGAAGCATTATTCCACTACTGATATTTGCATTTGTAACATCATGTGTGTGTGTGTGTGTGTGTGTGTGTGTAATGATTCCTTTATGGTTTTTCCAGTGGTCATGTACAGATGTGAGAGTTGGACTGTGAAGAAAGCTTAGCACCAAAGAATTAATGCTTTTGAACTGTGGTGCTGGAGAAGACTCTTGCAAGTCCCTTGGACTGCAAGGAGATCCAACCAGTCCATCCTAAAGGAGATCAGTCTTGGGTGTTCATTGGAAGGATGAAGCTGAGGCTGAAACTCCAATACTTTGGCAACCTCATGTGAAGAGTTGACTCATTGGAAAAACCCTGATGCTGGGAGGGATTGGGGGAAGAAGGAGAAGGGGACAACAGAAGATGAGATGGCTGGATGACATCACTGACTCGATGGACATGAGTCTGAGTGAACTCCTGGAGTTGGTGATAGACAGGGAGGCCTGGCGTGCTGCAATTCATGGGGTTGCAAAGAGTCGGACACGACTGAGGAACTGAACTGAACTGAATGATTCCTTTCCATTTTCTGGGATATATACTAAGAATTTTACCAATCACTGATATACCATTCAGAGAGGAGGAAGGAACTGAATCTACATTAAAACATCATCTAATGAGGATTTTGGAGAAGGAAATGGTAAACTACTCCTGTGTTCTTTCCTGGAAATCCCATGGACAGAGTAAGGTGATGGGATATAGTCCATAGGATCACAAAGAGTCGGACACAACTTAAAGTAAACAACAACTACAATGAGGATTAAATTACACAAAGACTATTTACAAAAGCATAGCTGGTGAATAGGAGACTGTATCAGTTAAATCTTGTTGTGAGACAAAGCTCTGCAGGATTGTGTCTTAAACCAACAGCCACATATGCAGCTTGAAATTCTGTGTTTTGGCATTTTGAGTGGAGTCAGCTCAGTGTAAGTTTCTTTTGATTTTAGCAGGTCTCACTCAACCATCTATTGTCACCTTCCAGGGCCTGACAGGCAGCTGGTAGGCAGTTAGCCAGTACAGGATGCCTCAGCATAGCTCAACTCTGATCATGGGATCTCTCGTTCGCTAGTAGGCAACCTTGAGCCTTTCTCATGTTTGGACAGGGCTACAAGGCAAACAGCAAAAACATGCATGGCATTTGAGAACCAAACTCAGAATTGGTCCATCGTCACTTTATACATTTTTGTACAAAGCACTTTAAGATTTATTGCCATGGAAATAGCGCATTGATATTTCTTTAAACTTTTATGTTCTCTTAAATGATTCAGAGGGAGCTTCCCTTATCCAGAGGCTGTGCCAAAGTTCATGGCCATAGACCTGAATAGGTCAAGAATTTCTCAATCATAAAAACTAAGAGTTTATAAAGCACTAACAGGTAACTGGGAAAGTTCTAAAATTCAAGAAAAAATAGGATAAGAAAAGCAGAAATTATAAGAAATAAATTAGTAAAACTAGAATCTAATGCAATGAAAATTTACTTATATTTACTTGTATCACTAAGTATTAGCAATAGGCATAAGGAAGAAAACAACCTCAGATTAAAAATAAAACTGTCAAAGACAGAACAATATGAAAAAAATGGAATTTTGCAGCCATAGTGAATAGATTTTCTAGAACATAGGATCAAATGACAAAGATTAAATGTTTGGGAAAAAATAAGACCTCTAGATTATCGATCAAAATTGACATTTTAACAACTGCATAAGATGTATTATAGAAAGAGAAAAACATAAAAATTGAAGAGAAGAAACTCATCACTGAAATTCTATCCTGTTTTCTAGAGTTACAAAGTTTTCAAATAAAGAGGACACAGTTATTGCCTGACACAGTGAATTATAAAGACTCTTTGCCAAAAACCACTGTGAAAATTCTGTAATAACAAAGATAAATAATAGGTTCTAGAAATGTTCAGTAATAAACCACAAGAGAAAGCAAATAAAAAGATACCCTGAAAAATGAGAATTAGGCTATATTAGACTTTATAACCTGGAGAAGGAAATGGCAAGCCACTCCAGCACTCTTACTTGGAAAATCTCATGGACAGAGGAGCCTGATAGGCTACATGGGGTGGCAAAGAGTCGGACACGCATCACAGCTGAATATCTATGCTATTCTATTGTTAGCTACATTAAATTGGCAGCTTTTTTGATTGTTTCACTACTAAATTCAAAATAATTCATACTTTTTCTGAAGCAATATATGCCATTAGTAAATAGTTATTCAAAATGCTTAATGTTTGGAATGGATTTTGGTAATAGGCATTAATGCAGGTGTAAGAATCATTCTAACCAGGATGATGAAAGATCGTATTTTCTGTTTATTTATTTTGGACATGCTTGTAGCATGTGGGATCTTAATTCCTGGGCCAAGGATTGAAGCTGCTTCCTCTGTTATGGAAGCTGAAGTCTTAACCATGGGGCCTCTGGGAAGTCTTAAGACTGTATTTTCAAAGATTGTCTGTACTTCGGCTCCCATGCATGATGCTCTTGGTCATTATAATCTTACTATTCCCACACTAAATGTTGGAATCTATTGTTTTACTCTCTTGAATCTATTCAGTCTTTGAGAGTACTTTAGCTGATATAATCCAATAGAAGTATCAAATCCAGGGATGATTCTTAACTAATCAGAGTTTCTGCATCCTGCTCCTTAAAACTCAGGAATCATGCAATGAGAGTTTATAATATGTATGAAAGGTTATATATAGGTTATCTGTTAAAAAGTCTCTAAAGAATTCTCAGCTAAGAACCAGCCATATGAATGAACCACCAGGGAAGATGTCTGATGGCCATAAAAAGAATATAAAATATTTGGCAATGACATTGGTACCAGACATTTTGCAGAAGCAAGAATGACCTCAGGGAAATAGATGAAAGATAAAAGGACACTGAGATGGGAGGCTGGAAGTATGATAATGTGTGTCTGTGGTGGCAGAAATCTTATCAAAACAAATGCCTATGATAAGATAAAAAAGATATGCTTAACTTTATCAGCCTATAAATTAATTTCGAGAAGTTGTTCGGGTGAACTGGTTTCTTGCAGCAGTGAATAAAAAGATGCAGATAGAGATAAACTGAAAGCAAAACTTTTCTATATTTTAGACAATTTTATAGTATATACAGAGAGACTTGGAGAACCTTTCCATTAGCCTAGATGTTCTTAAGGTAAAAAATGAAATGAGATGAAGACTCAGATTCAGGATTTACAAGTAAAACTTTTCCTCAAAGTAATTTTGAAATGAAGTACCTAGCTGTGAGTATTTTAACTAAGGTCCCAAAAGGATATAGCATGATTCCTTGTAAATTTTTACTAGATAGATTTTCTTTTGAAACTAGTAAAAGCATTATAAAAAAGAAAAGATAACAGTAGTGTTTGCTTAAACCTGAAAATAACATGACATTATAAACCAATTATATGTCAGTAAAAACTAAAAATTAAATTCAAAAATTAAAAAAAAAAGGAAGACTCCATGGGAATTGTGGCTGTTCTGTTTTTCAGTCCCTAAATTATATCCAACTCTTGCAACCCCTTTGGACTACAGCACAGCAGGTTCCTCTGTCCTTCACTATCTCCCAGAGTTTGCTCAAATTCATGTCCATTGTGTCTGTGATGCTATCTAAACATCACATCCTCTGCCACTGCCTTCTCCTTTTGCCTTAACTTTCCCAGCATCAGGGTCTTTTCTGTGTGTTGGCTCTTCATATCAGGTGGCCAAAGTATTGGAGCTTCAGCTTCAGCGTCAGTTCTTCCAATGAATATTCAGGGTTGGTTTCCTTTAGGATTAACTGATTTGATCTCCCTTCAGTCCAAGGGGCTGTAAAGAGTCTTCTTCAGCACCACAGTTCGAAAGCATCAATCCTTGGACACTTAGCCCTCTTTATGGTCCAACTCTCACATCTAACACTTTCCTTGTGTACCTGGTAAAGACTGATTGCTGTGGCTTAATCCTGATAATCTGAGGTCTATTTTGTTTGATGGTGTTCTTAAAATAATATTACTAATAAACCTCATGCCTGCTATATATTAAAAAAATAATAATAATCGTAAGGGCATACTCATGTCTTATATGGTCTTTGATACATAAAGTGACTTCTGAATGATTTTAAAGACATGCCTAATATATGCTCCAGGTCTTCTAATTGGTTTCTAAAAATCTTGAAGAGGCTGTCCTGTGGCACCATGCTTCATAACCCAATGTCTGAAGGACTCATGTTATAAAGATTTAGTGGGCTTGACTTTTTGTTTCACAGAACCAACTATCAATTCTCTTGCACTAGCAGAAGTGCCAGCAGTATGTACTGGAAAATGTAAGGGTAGTCAATGTCAAAAGTAAACTTAGATTCACAACCTCTTGCAAGTAAGAAGAAAGCTGAGAAAGATACCTAGCTAAAAGTATAGGTTTTTTGTTTGTTTTTAATTGAAAGAAAGAGTCATTAAGAGTGCAGGATAAGTGCTCATGAAGAAAACTCCCACAAAGCAGGACTAATCTCTCATCAAGAATCTAGAAATTTATACTGAGCTAGATTTCAGGATTTCTATGAAACAGTGACAATCTAGACTTTTTTCATCCCCTACCTCCATTAAAGGAAATATTCCTTGAAGTTATTTTCTCTTTGTACTACCATGTATGTTGGAGGGGGTGAGCTTTTTTACTTTCCCTTTTGTGAACTGCTTTTTAGATTAAAAAAAAAAACATACTTGAGTGAAACTTCACTCTGAACAGGGTCTGATTTAAATTTCAAGATTCTGGACATCTGGTTGATGCCCTAATAGCTTTTTTTTCTGATTATGGTGCTATAACAAAATCACAGATTGAGTGGTATATAAGCAATAAACATTTATTTATTTCAAGTTATGGAAATTTAGAAGTCCAAGGTCAAGGCACCAGTAAATTTGGTTTCCAATAAGGACTCATTTCTTGGTTTATAGATGACCATCTGTTTGGTGTGTCTTCAAATGGCAGAAAGGGCTAAGGATCTCTCTAGAGTTCCCTTTATAAAAGCACTAATTCTATTTATGAGAAGTCCACCTTCTTGACCTAATTATCTCCCAAATGTTCCACTACCGAAAGCTGTCATATTGGTCATTAGGTTTCAAAATACGAATTTTAGGAGAGCACACACATTCTACCATAGCATACAGGATGAGAGTTTAAGAGTCTTAGGAAATGGGATAGGAGTATATTGTATAAGAAAATATTGAGAATTGTACTCAGAAGGTAGACTGTGGAAGACTATATTTTCTAAAGATCCTTATCACAAGGTTTTCAATATGTCAAGAGATGGATTGTCTGTCTGTAGCTTTTTGAATTTGTCTGGGGCCTACAAATGTTTAAAATCTGCTGTGTGAACACTTTAAAGGATAGGAGTTGCCATTTCCTTCCATGTTGTGAGCCATGCTGTGAGAAGCCCAAGGTGTACTGAGTGACTTATGTAGACATTTGGTTCAACAGTTCCTTTGTTTCTCCTCAGTATCAACTAGTATAAACTGGGAGACAAGTTAATGAGCCATTTTGGATTTTGCAGCAGAATCAATTTTTTTATGGTTTTGGAGACATATATTCAAGAAATAAAACAATGAGAAATAAAGCTTTTAGGAAAGGAATCAAACTATGGAAAATCTAATAACTTTGATAATAGCTCTTTGTGTATCATATTTCCTAGAATAAAATGGAAGCTTTTTTATTATGGTAGTGGCATGAACAACAACAACACTTTTTTTGTGGAAAATACTATGAGTATACATGTGATGAAGAATCTCTTAAGTCTTAATAAATTTGTTCAGTTGCTCAGTCATGTCCAACTCTTTGCAACCCCATGGACTGCAGTACGCTAGGCTTCCCTGTCCTTTATCATCTCCCAGACCTTGCTCAGACTCATGTCCATTGAGTCAGTGATGCTATCCTTCCAACTATCTCATCCTCTGTTGTCCCTTTCTCCTGCCTACAATCTTCCCAGATCAGGGTCTTTTCTAATAAACTGGGTTTTTAAATTTCCCTGGTGGCTCAGTGGGGAAATGCCTCCATTTCTAAGTATGGGTTGTAGGCAAACACGATGATTTTGTTTTGTTTTCATTTTTGCAAAAGTATAATGTGAACATATGTCTTCACATTTGTGTATGTACAGAAATCTATTATTAATTATATAATTAATAAAATATTCCATAGTACTAAGGGTTTAGGTTGCTACACTCATTCACATTTTTAAACTGGTAGTTAACATGTCTATCACTAATTTCTCAAATAAAATAGATAGTAATATTTTATTTGACTATTCAACATTTTCCAAGAATCAGAAACTCATCCTATGGCACATATTGTGTTTCAATTTTTTAAGTGTATTTTTAAGAGCATGTTCACATATTAAAAGTAAAGATATAAGAAATCTGTTTAACTATAAACACTAAGTTTTATTATCAGGAAGTTGTTTCAAAATATAGAGAAAGCTTTCAGACAGAAACTTTGAAAAAAACATGAAAGTTTTGTCCTCCTTTTTTAGTTAAATCATGAAAATTTGGTTCAGAAAACATTAAAAAAAAAAAAAAACACACACACATTTACAATTATCAGTGGAGTAGGAAATGGCAACCCACTCCAGTATTCTTGCCTGGAGAATCCCATTGACAGAGGAGCCTGGTGGGCTACAGTCCATGGGGTAGCAAAGAATCGGACTTGACTGAGTGATTGAACACACAGACACACACACACAGAGACACACACACACACACACACACACACACAATTATCAAATTATTTCTCTTCCTATTTTATTAATGTTCAAATTACTTTGGCCAGCTTAGTAATCCCTATATTCTAAATAGGACAATTATTCTGCATGCAATTTAATTACTGCTATGTTCTAAAGACTCTGATCTCTGATTTGGACATGAGTTTGAGTGAACTCCAAGAGTTGGTGATGGACAGGGAGGCCTGGCATGCTGCAATTCATGGAGTGGCAAAGAATCGGACATGACTGAGTGACTGAACAGAACTGATGTCCATTGTAAAACAGTGATGATGAAATAAAATATATTTTAATATTTTTTACTTTTCTTCCACAATCATCATAGTACATTTTTCTAGTCCCCACTAGCATCAAAAACATTGAATGTGTTTGTCCCAGTAGAAAATGTTAAACTTAGACCAACACAATAATATTTAGTTATTTCAGGAAATGAGAATTTCAAAATACTTCAGATATTTTATGCACAAGTTTCAAAAACTAATGAGAATAAATATTTGATGTTTGTAAATCTCACTTTTGAGCAAAATTAACATTCCTTTTTGTTCTTATTGTTGCCTAGTTTGATATGTTTTAAAACATTCAAATCTCTTATGGTCTTAAAATGATTTTGCCGAATATTTAGGTAAATACTGCAAAATGTATTATTACTTTAACAGCCAATATCAGCATGAGAAAATATTAATTTTACTCAAAAAATATGTCACTTCTTGCTGTTTTAATGCCTTTATCACATACTCAACTTATAAAATTATTTCAATGTTTCTAAATTAACTAGTCTATTAGCATACATTTTTTCTTGTGTCAGAATTGCCCTTATTCGCCTTACTGTGTCTCTGTACATGTAAGCATGTATCAGGGTTATTCACATTTTTAAACTGATTTTATTAAATATTGCTTGTTTTGTTTACTTTTCAAAAAAGTAGATTTTATTTTTAGAGCAGTTTGAGATTCACATCAAAGTTGAGTGGAAGATACACAGAGTTCCTATATATCTCTTGCTCATCCCTACATACAGGCCCCCAGCCATCCACATCTGACCTAGAAGTGTACATTTGTAGGAACTGATGAATCTATCAGTTCAGTTCAGTTCAGTTGCTCAGTCGTGTCCGACTCTTTGCGACCCCAATCTATCAGTACACTGAAATATCATTATCACAAAAAGTCTAATACTGCAGAATTCGCTATCAATATTGTACATTCTCCAGGTTTGGATAAGTATTTAACTGCATATATTTATAATTATAGTATCACCCAGAATGGTTTCACTACCCTAAAAATTCTCTACTGTGCCTGTTCACCACCTAGCCTGCCCCTGGAATCCACTGATCTTTTACTGTTTGCATCTGTGTGTGTTCTTAGTTGCTCAGTTATGCCCAACTCTTGCGACCCCATACACTGTAGCCTGCCAGGCTCCTCTGTCAATGGGATTCTCCACAATAGTGGGTTGACATTTCCTGCTCAAGGGGTCTTTCCAAACCAGGAATTGAACCCAGGTCTCCTGTATTTCAGCAGACTCCTTACTGACTGAGCTGAGGGAACTCCTACTGTTGGCATAGGTTTTCCTTTTCCAGAAAGTCGTATGGTTGGAATCACAAAGTATAATACTCTTAAAATTGGCTTCTTTTACATAGTGATATACATTTAAAGTTCTTCCATGTCTTTTCAAGGGTTGATAGCTCATTTCTTTTTATATTCAATAATATTCCATTGTCTTATTCAAATTTGCATACTGAAGGGCATCTTGATTGCTTCCAAGTTTTGACAGTTATGAATAAATCCACTATAAACATCAGTGTGTAGATTTTCCTGTGGATATATGCTTTCAGCTATTATGGATAAGTGCTGAAGAACAGAATGCTGAATAATATGGTTAAAATATGCTGAGTGTTTTAAAGAAACCTCCAAAATGTCCTCTAACGTAGCTGAACCATTTTGCGTTTTCACCAGCAATGTGCAAGTGTTCTTGTTGTCCCTCAGCCTCACCAGCGTTCTAACCTTTTCAGTGTTCCAGAGTTTGGCTGTTCTAATAGTTGCATAGTGGTATCTCACTGTTTTAATTGGCAGTTATCTAACAACATATGATGTAAAGCATCTTTTCACATGCTTATTTTTCATCTGTATATCTTTTCTGGTGAGGTGTCTGTTAAGATCTTTGACCCATTTATTAACTGGGTTGTTCATTTTCTTATTGCTGAGCTTTAAGAGTTCTTTGTATGTTTTGGATAATGCTACTTTATCACGTAACTCTATTGCAGATATTGTATTCCTTTCTGTGATTTGTCTTCTCATTCTCTTGACAGTATAACAGAAATTATTGATAATATAATGCTATATTGATATTATAATATTAACTGTATATAACACTGTATTCCACTTCAAACTTAATGAATAAAAATGATGAAAATTGTTTCAGAAAGCCAACTGTTAAAACCTTTTCCATTGGCTAGAAATCTTGTCATTCATAACACATTTACTGAGTTTTCCCCAGTCTTTTTGAAAAAAAAAAAAAAAGAACTAATATATCATAAGGCTTACTCATTATTGTTTTCAGGAAAGTCCCACCAGGATCCATGGATAGCTTTCTCCAATATATGATTTCAAACCATTGTAATAAATTGAACATGACATGCTTTCATTGTTCTGTGAGAAATCACTCTATGAAAATTGGGCCAGTTTGCTGTTGAATGCCAATTCTAAATAACACAGAGGCCCTGCTCATTTAATTTTCTGCAAATGGATAATGAAATTTTGATTGATTCTTATCACTACCTATCACTTTTCCTTTAGAGAGGTTGTGAGAAGGCCAGACTACATACAAATCCTTAGTTGGTGGGTGGTTACTGGCAAATTCTTCATATCTACCCCGTAAACTGTTGGAACAGGACTAAGTATGCACACACAGCACATCCATAATGAGTGCAAGTGTTTTCAGTCATGTCCAATTCTTTGCCACCCTATAGACTGTAGCCCACCAGGATTTCCCAGGCAAGAATACTGGAGTCAGTTGCCATTTCCTTCTCCAGCAGTCAACCCCCAGTCTCCTGCATTGCAGGTGGATTCTTTACCTCTCAGCAACCAGGGAGGCTGGTAAAAGAAAGAAGTTAGTGGGAAGGGACACATATTTTTTTCTGCTATTACATAGAGACAAGAGTACTCATTTTCACAAGCTAAAATATAAGCAGGTTCCCTGGTGGCTCAGACCATGAAAAATTCACACATTATCACTATTAATGCATCATCTCTCCATTCACTTTTTTAATTTAGTGTATATTTGTCCCAGAGTTGAATAGATAAATTTCATTTATCAAGTGGCAGTGATTAAGAGAGGTAATTTTTCATTTCAATTTTCTAAATGTTTAGTTGAAGAAAAGTGTCCATTAAGGTATAGTATGATCCAGTTACTACTGCAAAACAAAGACCTATCTTAAAGGGATTGCCTATAATTTGGAAATAAATTCAGATGCTGCCAAAATCCAGCTAAATACTTTCTTTTGTGATTTAAAATATCATGGCAATTCCATAAAGTCATTCTGTATAAACTAAAAGGTAATTTAACTATAAAAGCAAACGGATTTAGAAAATACATTCAGAAAACTATTCAGAGCACAAATTTTAATTACAAATACAGAATTAGATGAGGGATGTGTGTGCTTTCTGCTTTAGTTGGCATTTGATATATAACCAGCAGAAGGTGATGTCAAATAGTTTGAGTTAACAATTTGCTTGAGCCAATACCAAGAATTTAAGATGGTAGTTAATACAATAAGGACATCAGAGACAAATGTTTTTCTCTATTAAAAATCTAAAGGCTCAATGAAGGATACCCAGAAGGAATAAAAGTTGTTACATAGTGTTAGATCTTGGATTAGATACAATTCTTTCTCTGGCTTATCTTTCTCACTTAGCACATAACAAAAAAAGTAAGAGTTATGAATAAATTATACAAACTTCGAGAAGACTCTTGAGAGTCCCTTGGAGTGCAAGGAGATCCAACCAGTTCATTCTGAAGGAGATCAACCCTGGGATTTCTTTGCAAGGAATGATGCTAAAGCTGAAGCTCCAGTACTTTGGCCACCTTATGCGAAGAGTTAACTCATTGGAAAAGACCCTGATACTGGGAGGGATTGGGGGCAAGAGAAGAAGGGGACGACCAAGGATGAGATGGCTGGATGGCATCACAGACCCAATGGACGTGAGTCTGAGTGAACTCCGGGAGGCCTGGCGTGCTGCGATTCATGGGGTTGCAAAGAGTTGGACTCGACTGAGCGACTGAACTGAACTGAACTGAAAGTTCAAATTATTGCCAAGCACTTAATTTGTATGAATCCCTGATTATTTAATAAACACTCCACCTAAAAGATTGTTTTTGACATATTTTAATATGTATTCACAAGACATGGTATCAGTACTCCACCCACTGTACTTGTATGTTTTGAGCATATAATACTTTCCACTGTCTACAGTGATTTATCACCATCATGTCAAAATGAAATATAACTTTTTCAAATGGAAAGCTTAGCAAATAATCAAGAACTGTCCACTTTTTGTGAGAAACCATTTGTTTCTGAAACTCCTTCTTCACAGGACAATAGCTGTTCAGCAGGGTAGGACTTTCACAGAATAGCAATTTTACTATATTATCTTTCAGTACTCAACCTCGTTGGTCTCTAATATACAGATGTCTTCTCCTTTAAAACACAGAACACATGTAAATACTTAACTGAAGTGGCTGATCTCACACAGAATAACAAATAAAATTTGATAATTTGAATCTTTTGATTCAATGCATTGAATTTAATCATTGAATCTCAGGGATTATTGAATTTATTTAATTATTTAAATTAAAGATTTAACAGTCAAACATACCAGAAAAATCCTTATTTCTTTTAGCTCTGCATGTCAGTTAGACTGTAGATCATAAGCCATTAGACATGTATGTGTCTTTTTTTCTTTTTTTAATATAAATTTATTTATTTTAATTGGAGGTTTATTACTTTACAATATTGCATTGGTTTTGCCATACATCAACATGAATCCACCACAGGTATACACGTGTTCCCCATCCTGAACCCCGCCCCTCCTCCCTCTGCGTACCATCCTTATAGTATTTATGTGTGTGTTTGTATGTACATAAGATTAAGTTTGGACTTCATCAGAGATTATTCTAAGACAAGGCTTTGAAGGTGAGTGATTTATTGAAGACAGCATTCCAGAAAGAATTAATAAAGTAGAGTGGGAGTCAGGGAGGTGAGGAAAATAAGCCAGTGAAAGGTATATTGATGAGTGGATGACTAATGGGTGCATTTTGGGCTCCACAGAGCTGGGAGCTTAAGAGATGGCTCAGAGCATGCCTCAGTCACTCTAAAAAGAGATGCAAAATCCAGGATGCTTATCTACCAATTCAATTCTATCATAAGTAGAGAGCTGCTTGCAAGGGCGTTAGCTGTCCAGCATTCTTTGTCTGACCTTCAAGCAGTCCAGAGAAAATCTTCAGGTAGAGAAACAAGCATTTGCTGTAAAAAGACACAGTAGCAAAGGGTTTCCAGACTAGAGAGGTGCTGACAGTATGTATTAGATTTTACATGTATAATTATACACACAAATTTTAATATCTAACCAATATGGAAATTTAACTTCAAAGGACAGTTAAAGATACTGTAAAAAGAATTTAAAAAAAAGAATTGCTTTAATATCAAAGCAAAATTAATATAAAATATCATCACCATGTGAATGCAATGATTTACTTATGTTTGAAAATATGAGGTTTTATATAATTTAATAAAAATATCTGGTTGAATGGGAGTCCTTGACTAAGAAGAGAACAAGGATAAAGTTCAATAAGTGATGAAATAAGAAACCAGCTTTCATGATAAGTGATTGTTTTTAATCAGTTGTTCAGTTGTGTGGAACTCTTTACAACCCCATAAACTGCAGCGCACCAGGCCTCTTTGTACTTTACAATTTTCTGAAGTTTACTCAAACTCATGCCAATGAGTCAGTGATGGCATCCAACCATCTCATCCTCTGTCATCCACTTCTCCTGCCTTCAATCTTTCCCAGCATCAGGGTCTTTTCTAATGAGTCGGCCCTTCGTATCAGGTGGCCAAAGTATTGGAGCTTCAGCTTCAGCATCAGTCCTTCTAATGAATATTCAGGGTTGATATCCCTTAGGATTGACTAGTTTGATATCCTTGCAGTCCAAGGGACTCTTAAGAGTCTTCTCCAATGCCACATTTTGAAAGCATCAATTATTTGGTGCTCAGTCTTCTTTATGATCCAGCTTTCATGTCCATATATGCCTATTGGAAAAATCATAGCTTTGACTAGACGGACCTTTGCCAGCAAAGTAATGTCTCTGCTTTTTTATACACTGTATAGGGTTGTCATAGCTTTTCTTCTAAGGAGAAAGCGTCTTTTAATTTCATGGATGCAGTCACCATCCTCAGTGATTGTGGAGCCCAAGAAAATAAAGTCTGTCACTGTTTCCATCGTTTTCCCATCTTTTTTGCCATGAAGTGATGGGGCAAGATGCCATGATCTTACTTTTTTGAATGTTGAGGTTTTTTTTGTTTGTTTGTTTGTTTTGTTTTGTTAATATTAATAAGCATTTTTTTAATTGGAGACAAGTGTCTTTTATTCTTATTTTTAAAATATGAATTTATTAATTTTAATTGGAGGTTAATTACTTTACAATATTGTATTGGTTTTTCCATACATTAACATGAATCCGCCACAAGTATACACGTATTCCCCATCTTGAACTCCCCTCCCCTCTCCCTCCCCATACCATGAGTTTAAGCTAGCTTTTTCACTCTCCTCTTTCACCTTCATCAAGGGGTTCTTTAGTTCCTCTTCCTTCTCTGCTATTACGGTGGTGTCATCTGCATATCTGAGCATATTAATATTCTCCTGACAATCTTGATTCCAGCTTTTAATTAATCTAGCCCAGCATTTCACATGATGTACTCTGCATAAAGGTTAAATAAGCAAGGCAATGATATACAATCTTGATGTACATATTTTTCAATTTTGAACCAGTTCATTATTCCATGTCCAGTTCTAACTGTTGCTTCTTGACCTGTAAACAGGTATCTCAGGAGGCTGGTAGGGTGGTCTGGTATTCCCATCTCTTTAAGAATTCTCCATAGCTTGTTGTGATCCTCACAATCAAAGGCTTTAGCATAGTCAATGAAGCAAAAGTGATGCTTTTTCTAGAATTATCTTGCTTTTTCCATTATCCAATGGATGATAAGACCAAATAGAGATGTAGAAATCATAAGCTGATAGAAAAAGTCCAACTGCCAAATTAATTAAATACTCTGAGATAGTTACAAAAGACTAAATATTTATTTTATAGATTCTGCAGAAATATTTATCTTACTTCTGAGATGGACATCATCTAGGGATATGTCATCACATGTCGTTCTTTTACTATTTTCTCTGATTCAATGAAAAATATATTAATATATCCTTAATATTATTTTGAAATTATATGGGCATGTTAAGTGATTTATAGTTGTCACCCTGCAATATAACTCCCTGACTATATGATAGTTTCCACATAATATATCTTAGAATAGTCTTCCATAGTTAAAAACAAAACAAAACACAAAAAACAGAATCACTTAAGTGGTACAGTGGCTTTAAATGTGCATGTCTAGCACTCTCTTCCATTTCCTTTCTGTGAAAATAAAATAATCAGAAGAATATACTAGTGGAACTTGGAATATTTGCACGTAGTTGTGGATTTCTCTGAGTCTCGGGATGAGAGTGAGATAAAGCCTTTTAGACTCACTGGAACTGAGAAAAACAAAACAAACAGAAGTTTCACCACAGAAAAGTCAGCAAAGGAAGCTTGTTTCTGCCCAGAGAAGGGCAGAAACCTTAAACTGTATTTGTTCTTTGTTCAGTGGCTAAATGAGTCCAACTCTTTGCGAACTCATGGACTGAAGCATGCCAGTTTCCTATGGATTTAAGCAAAAATAAATAAATAAATAAATAAATAAATAAATAGATTTTATGGATCAGATGGTAATTATATATTTAACACTTTAAGCAAACTCAGTATAATATTCTCCATAATGTCTGTCCCAATTTACATTCCCATCAACAGAGCATGAGGGTTCTCTTTTCTCCACATCTTCACCAAGTTATTTCTTAGGTTTTTTTTTTTTTTAATAGTAGCCAATCAAATATCTGTGAGGTAATATCTCATATTTGTATATTTGATTTGTGTTTTCCTAATGGTTAAATATACAGAGCACCTTTTTATTGTGTACCTATTGGCAGTTTGTATGTCTTCTAAACAGACATTTAGAAAAATGTCTATCCAGTTCTTATGCCCACTTTTTAATTGGATGTGTTTTTCAACAGGCTTCTTTTTTTTATGAAATCAACTTGGTATAGCCATAGATTTAGCAAAGATAGCCTAGAATTCAAGAACTATCTTATCTCAAAAACTTCCACCTTCCATTGAAATTTTGTTAAAAACCAGGGATAAGTTTGACATCTTAAATATGTGCCCCTTCACTGAAACTGAGGTATTATGAGCAAATCATTTCATTTATAATTGAATCCCTACAAACTTCAATTATTTTAGTGGGTTGTTTTTTGACTAAGGAACAAATATTTCATTATGAAAAGACAGATAAATAGTGGCCCAGACCATCAAAAATAGATTTTCCTTGGAAAATTACTGACACAGGGAATTGAATTTGTTTGATCTATTGTTATTGTATGACTACGGATACCTTTTTGATATCATTATTCATTAACTACATTTCAATACCCTTTTAATGGTCTACAAGTTATTGTTATGGTCCACTTAAAAATTATTTATGGTCTTTTCAAAGGCAATTGCCTAAGTGTATGAAATTCTTTAATTCAAACCAGAAAGTATATTCATTTTAACAATACTAACCAAACTAAACTTTTCATACATTAAAAATATATCTTGGGGTTGGTCCTAAGATGGCGGAGGAATAGGACAGAGAGACCACTTTCTCCCGCACAAATTCATCAAAAGAACATCTCAACACTGGGTAACTTCTACAGGGCAGCTTCTGAATGCTAGCAGAGGACATAAGGCATCCAGAAAAGCAGAACATTGTCTTCAAAAACAGGTAGGAAAAACACAGAAGACGAAAAGAGAAACAAAGGAGGTGGGGAGAGAGCTTCATCCCGGGAAGGGAGTCCTGTCCCAGGAAAAGAGTTTTAAAGGGAGAAAAGTTTCCAAACGCAGGGAAGCACTCTCACTGCCGAATCTGTGGCGAGTCTTGGAGGCACATGGCAGGGAGGAAAATGAATGGTGATTGAGACCAGCAGGTTGCGAGCCCGGCGGTGATTCCCCCGGCAGAGAGGCAGAGCAGACGCCTGCATCCGCCACTAGCAAGTGGGGGCTGGGCAAGGAGGCGTGGGAGACGTGGGCAGCAGCGCTTCTTAAGAATCGGGCCGGAACGCCCACGCGTAACCAGAGCGAACTAACTTGGGCTAGCACAACAGACTGTGGGACAGTTACCACGCGAAAAGCTCAAACATAAGACACCGCAAGGACCACGCACAGAACAAAGGACGGAACAGAAATAGCAGGCTGCCCGCCAGCCCCCGCCGGCGACAGGCAGCCAGAGCCGTAAGGGCTGGAATGTGGCAATCGCAGCCCCAGAGGGACTTTGCTGATCAAACTGCAAGCAGGCTTCTTTGCTAACTGAGACTTCCTGGGGTGCTGGACAGTTACAATTTGCCTGACAAGGAGTCCCGGGATACGTCCAGAAAACTGAGCAGCAGGAGAGGGCGATAAGCTGTGCGACTGCGCTCACCGAACACCTGAGCTGCTCAGTCCTGGGAAGGGCACAAAGCGCGGGCCAATCGAGTCTGCGACTCCCTGGGCGCCGAGCCTGAGAGGCTTAGACCAGGGAGGTGCCTGCAGCCTAGGGACGGCCTCAGATGGTCCCCGGTGGAGAAACGTAGAGCCTGAACACTGTGTGTCGGGTGTAGGGGCAGGCCCAGCAGGGCTGAGACACTGCGAATATACGCCAGAGCTATTTGGTAGCAGCATCCCTCCCTCCCCACAGCTCGACTGACCAAGTGAGCCTAAAAAAAAAAAAAAAAAAAGAGTGACTGCCACCGCCCCTCTGTGTTAGAGCGGAAATAGGACACTGAAGAGACCAGGAAACAGAAGAAGCTGAACAGTGGGAATTGCCTTGGAAGTGACCCCACACTGCCTACAACACGAGAAAAAGTCCCAGAAATATCGTTACTATTTTTTCGACCGTTCTCTTTTTTTTTTTAATTAGTATTATTATTATTTTTTAGTATTATTATTTTTTCTGGTAGATGTTTTTGTGTGATTGTTTTTTCTTCCTATTTTTTTCTTCTTTTTTTAATTTTTAATGTCCTCTATTACTCTTTTAATTTTAATTTTTTTAACCTACTATCACTTTTCAAAAAAAAAAAGACACTATTTTTAAAGCAAATGCCATATATACATATATATACAATTTTTTAATTTTTTGTTTCTTTTTTTTTTTTTTTTGAGTGGCTGTTGGTGTTGGTCATTAATAATTCCTGTGACTTTTTTCTTTCTTGTTCTTCTTCATTTCTTTAATATTGTATTTTTGAAAATCCAACCTCGACTCTTAAATTTTTAATCTTTGCTTTTTGGTATTTGTTGTCAATTTTTTTACATTTAAAAACCCAATCTTCATTACCCAATTTTAACTGAGAGTGAGATTACTGGCTTGACCACTCTCTCCTCTTTTGGACTCTACTTTTGCCCCAGTAGGTTGTCTCTCTCCCTCTCCCCTCTCTTCTCTACCCAACCCTGTGAATCCCAGTGTGTTCCAGATGATGAAGAACACTTAGAGAACTGGTTACTGGCTGCATCTGTCTCTCCCCCTTTTGATTTCCCTCATTTATCCTCCTGGCCACCTCTGACTACTTCCTCCCTCTCCTCTTCCCTGTATAACTCAGTGATCATCTATCTTCTCTACCCAACCCTGTGAATCCCAGTGTGTTCCAGATGATGAAGAACACTTAGAGAACTGGTTACTGGCTGCATCTGTCTCTCCCCCTTTTGATTTCCCTCATTTAACCTCCTGGCCACCTCTGACTACTTCCTCCCTCTCCTCTTCCCTGTATAACTCAGTGATCATCTTTGAGCGGGCCAGATGGAGGAGCACACATAAGGAAGTGATTACTGGCTAGCTCTCTCTCTTCTTTTGATCCCACCTCATTTCATTTCAGTCACCTCTAACTACCCCCTCCCTCTCCCTTTCTCTACGTAACACAGTGAACCTCTCTGGGTCTCCCTCAATGTGGAGAAACTCTTCATCTTTAACCTAAAGGTTTTATCATTTGCTCTATATAGATGGAGAAGCCTTGAGGCTATTGTAAAAGTAAAACTGAAACCCAGAAGCAAGAGACTTAAGCCCAAATCCTGAGAACATCAGAGAACTCCCGAACCCAGGGAACATTAATCGATAGGAGCTCATCAAATGCCTCCATACCTACACTGAAACCAAGCACCACCCAAGGGCCATCAAGTTCCAGAGCAAGACAAACCACGCAAATTCACCAGTAACATAGGACCACAGTATGGAGTTTCAATATACAGGCAGCTCAAATTACTCCAAAACCATAGTCGTCTCCTAACTCATTTCTGGACACTTCATTGCACTCCAGAGAGAAGAAATCCAGCCGTACCCAACAGAACTCTGACAAAAGCTTCTCTAACCAAGAAACCTTGACAAGCCACTGATACAACCCCACCCACAGCAAGGGAACCTCAAAATTAAGAGAATTCCACAAATTCCCAGAATACAGAAAGGTCACGCTAAACACAGCAATAAAACCAAGATGAAGAGACAGAGGAATGCCCAGCAGGTAAAGGAACAGGACAAATGCCCACCAAACCAAGCAAAAGAGGAAGAGCTAGGGAATCTACCTGAGAAAGAATTCCGAATAATGATAGTGAAACCGATCCAAAATCTTGAAATCAAAATGGAAGCACAAATAAATAGCCTGGAGACAAGGATTGAGAAGATGCAAGAAAGGTTTAATAAGGACCTAGAAGAAATAAAAGAGTCAATATGCAATGAATAATGCAATAAATGAGATCAGAAACACTCTGGAGGCTACAAATAGTAGAATATCAGAGGCAGAAGATAGGATTAGTGAAATAGCAGATAGAATGGTAGAATTAAATAAATCAGAAAGGAAAAAAGAAAAACGAATTAAAAGAAATGAAGACAATCTCAGAGACCTCCAGGACAATATGAAACTCTCCAACATTCGAATTATAGGAATCTCAGAAGAAGAAGACCAAAAGAAAGACCATGAAAAAATACTTGAGGAGATAATAGTTGAAAACTTCCCTAAAATGGGGAAGGAAATAATCACCCAAATCCAAGAAACCCAGAGAGTTCCAAACAGGATAAACAAACGGGATGCAAGGATTCTTCAATATCCGCAAATCAATCAATGGAATACACCACATTAACAAATTGAAAAATAAAAACCATATGATTATCTCAATAAATGCAGAGAAGGCTTTTGACAAAATTCAACATCCATTTATGATAAAAACTCTCCAGAAAGCAGGAATAGAAGGAACATACCTCAACATAATAAAAGCTATATATGACAAACCCACAGCAAACATTCTCCTCAATGGTGAAAAATTGAAAGCATTTCCCCTAAAGTCGGGAGCAAGACAAGGGTACCCACTTTCACCGCTACTATTCAGCATAGTTCTGGAAGTTTTGGCCACAGCAATCAGAGCAGAAAAAGAAATAAAAGGAATCCAGATTGGAAAAGAAGAAGTAAAGCCTGAGCACCAAAGAATTATCGCTTTTGAACTGGGGTGTTGGAGAAGACTCTTGAGAGTCCTTGCACTGCAAGGAGATCCAACCAGTCCATTCTGAAGCAGATTAGCCTTGGGATTTGTTTGGAAGGAATGATGCTAAAGCTGAAGCTCCAGTATTTTGGCCACCTTATGCGAAGGGTCTACTCATTGGAAAAGACTCTGATGCTGGGAGGGATTGGGGGCAGGAGGAGAAGGGGACGACCGAGGATGAGATGGCTGAATGGCATCACTGACTCAGTGGACGTGAGTCTGAGTGAACTCTGGGAGTTGGTGATGGACAGGGAGGCCTGACGTGCTGTGATTCATGAGGTTGCAAATAGTCAGACACGACTGAGCGACTGAAATGAACTGAACTTAACTGAACCGAACACATATATATGGAATTTAGAAACATGATAATGATAACCCTGTTTGCAAGACAGCACAGGAGACACAGATGTATAGAATGGACTTTTAGACCCTGAGGGAGAGAGAGAGGGTGGGATGTTTTGGGAGAACAGCACTGAAACTTGTATACTATCATGTATGAAACGAATCACCAGTCTATGTTTGACACAGGATACAGGATGCTTGAGACTGGTGCACGGGGATGATCCAGAGAGTTGATATGGGGTGGGAGATGGGAGGGGGTTCAGGATTGGAAACTCATGTACACCCGAGATGTATTCATGTCAATGTATGGCAAACCAATACAGTAATGTAAAGTAAAAATAAAAATTTATATATATATACTGTCTCTTATACACATCTATATATATATATATATATCTTGAAGCTATTTATTCCCTCTAAAGTTATTTACAAAATGATATATTAAGGTAAATAATTTTATGTCTAAATTAATTATATTTTTAATACTAATTTTGGTTTTGCCATGGTATCATGTATATATTTTATATCTTGAGGATTTACTTTTTTCAAATTACTAGAAGGGATTTTAAAATAGATCTTTATTTCTATGCTTTAGAAAGAGGAATTGTATTTGTCTATTAAATGGTGATCTCTCATAACAGGATCAGTTACAAATAAACATATTAAATCTCTACTATCAAAATTTCAGATTGAAAAAACTTTATATTGAATTATCAAGATTAACGGGTGTGCTGACATATATGCATGCATATATATTAGAATGGAGGTTAAAATACTTGATGCTGTTAAAAGCAATTCATTTATATTAAATTACACCTAAAATAATTTTATTTATTTTTCAGACAATAGTAGTATTTCATATTATCAATGCACAGTGAAATAAAGCCCAAGAACATTAAATAATCTGTAACATTTTGTGTGTAGCATATGCATCCATTTCTATTCTGGTGCACACATTAATATATATCAATGATAAACTTTATTATTTTAAAATACATGGTTCAAACCTTCTGAAAATCTTTCTAAACTCAAAGATTCCATTTTCCTAAACTTTATATCTCACCAAGATCATGTTTACAGGTTTCAAACTCAATAGTAAAGTTTTTATACTATTCTCCTAATCCTTCAAAGTACTGGAAATACCTTTCAAACTGTGGTTTCTAAAACTGCACTTTAAAAGTTTTAAGGTCAAAATGAAGGAAGAGAAGAGAGAAGCCTTTCTTATGAAGAGAGTAGGGTGCATAGTTTGACTTATTTTTAAAGGTCTGACCATCCCCTGACCTCTGACTTTGTACACTCCCTCTAAAATAGTTCAATAAATAAATACATAAATAAATAAAGTATGCATGAAAATATTTCCACATATATACAACTCATATATATGTGTATATGTAGATAGACTAAATATGTGTGACTTTTTTATTACCAGGAACTTTCTTATTGTAATATTCTAGACACTATGCATACAACATTACATTTCTAAGAATGAACTATTAATTTTTAATGCTATCTTTATACAGAGATTGGGGCTTCTGTATGGCTCAGATAGTAAGGAATCTGCCTGCAATGCAGGAGACCTGGGTTTTATATAGAGATGAGTAAACTACACTGCTCTCATATAGAATAATATTCTGCATTCTTCCTGTGTCCATTATCCATTAAAGTTTGCCATGCAATCATGTTACCTCTTTTAAGTAAACTGAAAACAAAGACTTCTAAAATGCTTAATTTATTTAAAAATATAATCAGGAGACAAGTCACTTTCTGGGCACTGCTAACCAATGTCATTGCTCTGTGACTAAAATAGTCTGTAGTTATATATATAATTTTATGTTCTCTGTACATTTGTGCATGCTATGATGCTTCAGTCATGTCTAGCTCTTTGGACCATATGGACTATAGCCCACCGGGCTCCTCTGTCCAGAGGATTCTCCAGGCAAGAATACTGAAGTGGGTTGCCAGTGCCTTCCTCCAGGGGATCTTCCCTACCCAAGGATTGAACACATTTCTCTTCATGTCTTCTGCACTGGCAGGCCAGTTCACTGTACACAAAATGAATCCCACTGATATTGATCCTCATAAACAATTCTTCCTATGTGTGTGTGTGTGTGTGTGTTGTTGTGGTGCTCAGTCTTATCTGACTCTTTGCAACCCCATGGACTGTGGCCTGCCATACTCCTCTGTCCCTGGATATTTTCTAGGCAAGAATGCTGGGTGAGTTGCCATTTCCTACTCCAGAGGATGTTACCAACCTGGGGATCAAATACACATTTCATGTTTATCTTGTATTGGAAGGTGATTTCTTTGCCACAGTGACATGCAGTCATAACATAATTACCTAAATAAACTTTGCATCCTGCAGCACTTCAGTAATAAATGGGTCAAAACCTGGTGACCATGTCTTTTTTGTATATGAATTACTGAATGCCAAGAACTGATTCATACTCTGCACATAATTGGTTTCATCCAAGTGTAAAGCAAAAAATCTGCAGTCAGACAAATGTGATAGTAGTTGGGTGATGCCCAACATGCTGTTTGAAAAGAGTTTTGCCAACAGCTCACACTGTGTTTTTTCAGTGTCTGATATTTGTCATAACATACACAGCTATTTTTTACAAGCTTTAGTGCAAGTGCAATATAGTTTTCTCCCTAAACCACGATGCAACTTTCCTTGATGCTTTAGTATTTATGTTTTATTATTTGCATTTAAATATATAATTTATTAATTTTAAACCTGCAAGTGTTATTTTGTGCTTATTCTGTATAAAACTACAATTGCTTTCTTAGCAGCAAGAAATGCTGGTTTGAAAATTATATGAAATTTTAATGGTTTTCTTTCACTACTTACATGGCTGCCAAGAAAAGATGCTGGGATCTTCAGCAAATGGATATCCAGCTCCACAGGATTTTTACCTATGTGTTCATAATCAAGTCTATGCTCACATTATTTTAATATTCAGGGTGACCTGGCAACTTGTTAGATCCAGAAACTCCATTATTTTAGTAGACACTGAACTTCTGTCGACCATTTTCCCTTTATATTATTCTTCTTATCACTGATTTTATGCCATAGTGAAACATTGTGAGTCCTAGTGAGTTTTTGTGAGTTGGACTTATATTATAACATAGATGAATAGAACAGACTTTTGGACTCTGAGGGAGAGGGGGAGGGTGGGAGGATTTGGGAGAATGGCACTGAAACATGTATACTATCATGTAAGAAATGAATCGCCAGTCTATGTTCAATACAGGATACAGGATACTTGGGACTGGTGCATGGGGATGATCCAGAGAGTTAATATGGGGTGGGAGGTGGAGGGGAGGGTCGTTCAGGATTGGGAACTCATGTACACCCGAGAAGGATTCATGTCAATGTATGGCAAAACCAATACAGTATTGTAAAGTAAAATAAAGTAAAAATTAAAAAAAAATAATAAAAAGAATTTTCAATGTCATCAGCCTCTGAAAACTGAAAACCTTGTTCCTATCAGAACACAAAGCACTAAGGGCCACCTGCAGTCCAGACAAAATTTTGAGATCATAAAAGGTATAAACTGATTTCAATAGTGTATTAAAATTCTATGATGATTCAGACTCTTTCCCATTAGAGGTGATTTTAAGATTTCAAATATGATTCTCTGTTTTTACTGTTCTTGTTGTTTACCTGCTAAGTTGTGTCCCACTCTTTTGGAACCCCAAGGATGGTAGCCTGCCAGGCTTTTCTGCCCATGGTATTTTCCAGGCAAGAATACTGGAAATTACCAGGATCAAACAAAGCACTAAGGGCCACCTGCAGTCCAGACAAAATTTTGAGATCATAAAAGGTATAAACTGATTTCAATAGTGTATTAAAATTCTATGATGATTCAGACTCTTTCCCATTAGAGGTGATTTTAAGATTTCAAATATGATTCTCTGTTTTTACTGTTCTTGTTGTTTACCTGCTAAGTTGTGTCCCACTCTTTTGGAACCCCAAGGATGGTAGCCTGCCAGGCTTTTCTGCCCATGGTATTTTCCAGGCAAGAATACTGGAAATTACCAGGATCAAACCCATGTACCTTATGACTCCTACCTTGGCAAGTGAGTTCTTTACCACTGAGCCACCAGGGAAGTCCATGATTCCCTGTGATATACAGTAAATCATTGTTGTTTATATCAGTTTAGTTGAGTCACTCAGTCATGTGCGACTTTTTGCGACCCCATGAATCGCAGCACGTCAGGCCTCCCTGTCCATCACCAACTCCCGCAGTTCACTCAGACTCACATCCATCGATTCCGTGATGCCATCCAGCCATCTCATCCTCTGTCGTCCCCTTCTCCTCCTGCCCCCAATCCCTCCCAGCATCAGAGTCTTTTCCAATGAGTAGACCCTTCGCATAAGGTGGCCAAAGTACTGGAGTTTCAGCTTGAGCATCATTCCTTCCAAAGAAATCCCAGGGTTGATCTCCTTCAGAATGGACTGGTTGGATCTCGTTGTGGTCCAAGGAATTATCAAGAGACTTCTCCAACACCACAGTTCAAAAGCATCAATCCTTTGGTGCTCAGCCTTCTTTACAGTCCAACTCTCACATCCATACATGACCACTGGAAAAACCATAGCCCTGACTAGACGGACCTTTGTTGGCAAAGTAATGTCTCTGCTTTTGAATATACTGTCTAGGTTGGTCATAACTTTCCTTCCAAGGAGTAAGCATCTTTTAATTTCATGGCTGCAATCACCATCTGCAGTGATTTTGGAGCCCAAAAATATAAAGTCTGACAATGTTTCTACTGTTTCCCCATCTATTTCATGGATGTTAGCAATTTGATCTCTGATTCTTCTGCCTTTTCTAAAACCAGCTTGAACATCATGAAGTTAACGGTTCACATATTGCTGAAGTCTGGCTTGGAGAATTTTGAGCATTACTTTACCAGCATATGAGATGAATGCAATTATGCAGTAGTTTGAGCATTCTTTGGCATTGCCTTTCTTTGGGACTGGAATAAAAACTGACCTTTTCCAGTCCTGTGGCCACTGCTGAGTTTTCCAAATTTGCTGGCATATTGAGTGCAGTATTTTCACAGCATCATCTTTCAGGATTTGAAACAGCTCAACTGGAATGCCATCACCTCCACTAGCTTTGTTCATAGTGATGCTTTCTAAGGCCCACTTGACCTCACATTCCAAGATGTCTGGCTCTAGATAAGTGATCATACCATCATGATTATCCAGGTCATGAAGATTTTTTTGTACAGTTCTTGCCAACTTGCCTTGATTCATGGACCTGACATTCCAGGTTCCTATGCAATATTGCTCTTTACAGCATTGGACCTTGCTTCTATCACCAGTCACATCCACGGCTGGGTATTGTTTTTGCTTTGGCTCTATGCCTTCATCTGTCTGGAGTTATTTCTCCACTGATCTCCAGTAGCATATTGAACACCTACTGACCAGGGGAGTTCTTCTTTCAGTATCCTATCATTTTGCCTTTTCATACTGTTCATGGAGTTCTCAAGGCAAGAATACTGAAGTGGTTTGCCATTCCCTTCTTCAGTGGACCACATTCTGTCAGATCTCTCCAGTATGACCTGCCCGTGTTTGGTTGCCCTACAGGCAATGTTGTTTACATATGTGAGAGTTGGACTATAAACAAAGCTGAGCTCTGAAGAACTGATGCTTTTGAACTGTGGTGTTGGAGAAGACTCTTGGGAGTCCCTTGGACTGAAAGGAAATCCAACCTAAAGGGATTCAGTCTGAGTGTTCATTGTAAAGACTGATTTTGAAGCTGAGACTCCAATATTTTGGCTACCTGATGTTAAGGGCTGACTCATTTGAAAAGATCCTGATGTTGGGAAAAATGAAGGCAGGAGAAGGGGGCAGCAGAGGATGAGATGGTTAGATGGCATCACCGACTCAATGAACATGAATTTGGGTAAACTCTGGGAGTTGGTGATGGATAGGGAAGACTGGCATGCTCCAGTTCATGGGGTCACAAAGAGTCAGACACAACTGAGTGACTGAACTGAACTGAATAACATGTGAAACAACTGACAAAGGATTTTCCAAAATTAACAAGCAGCTCATCCAACACAGTGCCAGAAAAAGAAACCACCGAATCAAAAAGTGGGGAAAAGACCTAAATAGACATTTCTCCAAAGACGACATACAGATGGCTAATAAACACATGAAAAAGATGTTCAACATTGCCCATTATTAGAGAAATGCAAATGAAAACCACAATGAGATATCACCTCACACTCATCAGAATGGCTATCATCAAAAAAATCTACAAACAATAAATGCTGGAGAGGGTGTGGAGAAGGGGAATGCACTTGCACTCTTGGTGGGAATGTAAATTGATAGAGCCACTATGGAAGATGATATGGAGATTCCTTAAAAAATTAAGAATAAAATCACCATATGACCCAGCAATCCCACTCCTAGGCTTATACCCTGAGGAAACCAAAACTGAAAAAGACACATGTATCCCATTGTTCACTGAAGCACTATTTACAATAGCTAGAACATGGAAGAAACCTAGATGCCCATTGACAGATGAATGGATAAAGGAGTTGTGGTACGTATATACAATGGAATATTACTCAACCATTAAAAGGATCACATTTGAGTCCATTCTAATGAGGTGGATAAACTTAGAAACTATTATACAGAGTGAAATGAGTCAGAAAAAGAGATAAGTATAGGCACATATATGCACTCTAATACACATATATGGAATCTAGAAAAATGGTACTGAAGAATTTATTTACAGGACGCAATTGAAAAACAGACATAGAGAATAGATTTATGGACATGGGGAGAGGGGAGGAGAGGGTGGGATGTATGCAGGAGAGTAATGTGGGAACTTACATTACCATATGTAAAATAGATCACCAATGGAAATTTGCCATATGGCTCAAGAAACTCAAAAAGGGGCTCTATATCAACCTAGAGGAGTGGGATGGGGAAGGAGATTGGAGGGAGATTCAAAAGGGAAGTGATATACATCTACCATGGCTGATTCATGTTGAGGCTTGATAGAAAACAACAAAATTCTGTAAAGCAATTATCCTTCAATAAAAAAAATAAATTAAAAAGAAATAACAAAGACATAACCTGGTGGGCACATAAGCAATCAATGTATATAGTGCTGCCACAGTGTGCATTACAACAAAGACAACAAAGAGAAGACTTGGATCATCATTAAATGATACTTACCATGATTGTTTAGCCAGATGGTAAATTTACGTATGAAATGACTAACCTTGGTTATCAGTTACATGCCATAATTTCATTCCTTACATGAAATTATGAAATTCATAATTATGAATTCACATGAAACTATACTTATAATTTCATCCATAATTTCATATCCTCAGACTATAAAGTTCTAGTATTTGAAAACAAATAGACCTGTATATTTAGAAAAATTGGTTTTGCTTCTAAACTTGTCTTCTCTTAGTTGCAATCTGACTTGCCATGTATCCTGTTCTGGAATGCCTGTGATTATGAACAAACCTTAAGTGGAATTTAAATCCTTAAATACCCCTACTGGCACTTTTTAATCTGTTTGTAAAATCTTGTCTTCATTTCAATTCAGTTCAGTCTCTCAGTCATGTCTGACTCTTTGCGACCCCATGAATCGCAGCATGCCAGGCCTCCCTGTCCATCACCAACTCCCGGAGTTCACTCAGACTCACGTCCATCGAGTCAGTGAATCTTGTCTTATCAATACATTAAAAAAAAAAAATCCTAATTAATATATTTACAAATCTCACAGCAAATTTTACCAGGATATTATTTCAGGGAACAAACAAACAAAACAAAATATTATAATTCATTGATTTATTTACTATCAATATTACATATATATAAATTAAAAATAATTCTTCAGTAATGTCTTTCTGATAATATCAAACACCACCAAATAGTTTGCATGTTCTATTTACATAAAGACTTTAAATGTTTTCATTTTCAAGTGTGCAAAATACAATTTTAGAAAAAGCTAAGTCTTTTCATCAGACATTGGGCAAATGCTAATGTGGTTTAAATTATTTTTTAATTAATTATTCTGTATAAATATTGGACATATTTTTCTTACAACAACATTGAAAAATAGTGTGCATGCCCAAATAAACAGACATACACACACATATATACATGCACACAGACACACACACACACACACACACACAAAAAAAAACCTTAAATTGTCTGGCTTCAATAGCCTTTTGTGATGACTTACAATCAGCCTATCAACACAGGAAATATTATTATTGTAATTACACATAAAAAAATATTTCTCTCTTTAATTGTTGTATTTCTTCCTTAGGTAACTAAATAAAAATTATACAATTGGAAACAGATCACTTTAAATATTGACATTAAAATGCTTATTTTCTCCTCCTAATGATAGCATTTTATGGTGTTTAAGAAATGGCCTTTAAAAATATCCTCATATCATTACAAAGTTTAAATCATTCATACTTTACAATTATAATTTTTCCATAGGGCTAGTATCTTTTAACCATTTTTAATAAAAAATAGAATATGTAAGTTTAATAAATATTCTTTAATTGGTGTATAATAAATCCTTCAGGCAGTACTCTAGGTTTTGAACCTTTGCTCTTTTCACTATTTCTCCTCATACATTTAAATCCCTCCAGGCTAACTTTATTATTGACTAAGAGTTGTGTATTCAAAAGTTTGTTGTTGCTGTTTAGTAGCTAAGTCATGTCCAACTCTTTTGTGATTTCATTGACTGTAGCTTCCTGTATGGCTCAGACAGTAAGAATCTGCCCACATTCCTGGAGACCCAGTTTGGTCCCTGGTTTGGGAAGATCTTATGGAGAAGTGAATGGTTTCCTACTCCAGTATTCTTGCCTAGAATATTTCATGGACAGAGAAGCCTGGAAGGCTACAGTCCATGGGGTTGAAAAGGGTTGGACATGACTGAGAGAATAATATTTTACTTTTTGGACTGTAGCCTGTGAAGCTCCTCTGTTCATGGGATTCTCCAGGCAAGAATACCAGAGTAGGCTGCTATTTTTCTCCAGAGGATCTTCCTGAACCAGAAATCAAACTTGCATCTCCTACATTAGTGGATGGATTCTTTACCACTGAGCCACCTGGGAACCAATTGTGCGTTCTAACCTATGTTCAGTGATAATTTGTCTATGTTCAACAATGTTTTTTAATTCCAATGTAAACTGTAATGAATAAGTAAAAAATAAATGTGTTTTGCAATGAAGCTGACTTTATAAAATTATACTTACTTGATGTTGTATAGCATAACATTAGCGCATTCCCTAATTACATTTTGTCTGTTAATGCTTTCTATCATAAAGTAACAGCTAAAGAATAAAATATTTGTGACTTTCGATATGATATTTAGATATTTAGAGTTATAGCAAAACTCTTTAAATCCTATGTGGAAGGAACTGATAAAAGCCCCTCTGCTAGCTTCTGGTAGCCAAGGTCATTCATTCTTATAGATGGAGATGTTTCTGTGTCTCTTCACATGGAGTTCTCCTAATGTCTGTGTGTAGGTACAAAATTTATCCTTTTTGTAAGGACCCAATCAAACCTGACTGAGCATATATGCATAGGTCATTTGGTCATAATGGATTAGGGTTGACTCTAATGACCTCATCATTTTTTTTTTTCAAATAAAGTCACATTTACAAGTACCTCAACATTTTTAGGGGAAGTTAAGTATTAGTTGCTCAGTCATTTCTGACTCTTGCCAGTCCTTTGGACAACAGCCCACCAGGATCCTCTGTCAAGGGGATTCTCCAGGCAAGAATCCTGGGAGTGGGTTGCCAATTCTTTCTCCAGTGGACTTCCTGACCCATGGTCAGACACAGGTCCCCTGCACTGCAGGCAGATTCTTTACCATCTGAGCCACCAAGGAAGCCTCATTTTCCAGGGAACACAACTCACTTAATAATACCCAGAAATCATAAAATATGTGTGGTATTCACAAATCTCCTTCAGTTAAATGCTTGAGTGTAACCAAAGTCTTTGCTAGAGGGCTCAGACAACAATAAGACTCTGATGGTGTTGAGAACAGTAGAACATAAAAGTATCTAACAGGTTGACATTAAAAAGTGTGTGGTATAATCTGAGCACAGGACTCAGATTGACAGATTTTGCAAGTTCCAATTTATGGGTATTCATAAGTAGGACCAGAGGTTTGGAAAGAGCAAAAACTGACTAGGGAATATGAATCCCTAAAATCAGCAAACAAAAGCTTCCTTTGAAGACAAACTTGTTTCTTGAAGTGATATTGTTAGGAATATAATATAAATTTGACAGGAAAAAGACAACCAGAGAAAGAAGAGAGATGGAACAGATATAATGTAGGAGAGCAAATCAAAGGAAGAAAAGAGCAAGAAGTTCTAAGATGTATTTGCTTTTTACTATCTCTTAAAACAATTGAAAAGGAAACTCTGAGTCCCTGAAGCTAGGAAAGCAATTTTGTTCTCCAATTCCTGTTGAAAGTGCAAAATAATTCATATCACCCAAACACAGAAAGAGGTTGCAATTGAATTTTTTCATATAAGTTTTGTAAGAAAAGAAGGCCAGAAGCAAAATAAGGTTCCTATGGACAATGAGCTCTGATAGCAAAAATCTGCCCACAAAACAAGAAAGCTGGAAACTCCAAAGCAAACAAGTACACCGGACTTAGTTAAATAGGCAGTTGCTATTGCTATTGCTAAGTCACTTCAGTCGTGTCCGACTCTGTGCGACCCCATAGATGGCAGCCCATCAGGCTCCCCTGTCCATGGGATTCTCCAGGGAAGAACACTGGAGTGGGTTGCCATTTCCTTCTCCAATGCGTGAAAGCGAAAGGTGAAAGTAAGTTGCTCAGTCATGTCCGACTTAGCGACCCCGTGGACTGCAGCCTACCAGGCTCCTCCATCCATGGGATTTTCCAGGCAAGAGTACGGGAGTAGGGTGCCATGCCTTCTCTGAAGGGAACCTTTTACTTAAAGCTGTTGAAATAGTGGAAAGAGATCCAAACAGTCTGAACTCAACTTCATGGAATCAAGGAGCCTGAGGATTTTTAAAAGTTGTAGTTGGGAAATCTTAAGACATCTATGTGTGCTAATTGATCTTAGCCAAGGGAAAAGTAAACTTCTCTTTCTTTCATGACAGAGGTAGTTTTACAACTTGGAGAAAGGTGCCCACTGAAATTAAGCTCCTATCCTCCCATTGAAATTGGATGATGATAAGATATCTTCCTTAATCATATTTCAAAAGGTATGGCTCCCAGGTCCTTGAGAAAGGCAGCCTGAGTGGTAAAATTGCCACAGAATTTTACAAAGATTTTATGCTTCAAAGGAGCAGCAAACAATTTACATTTTTAAGTGTTCTGATGTAAGCGTTCTAAAAACAGAGAGGGCAAGAACCACTGTGAACAAAGTTCATCAGGATTCTGTAGAGGGTAGGGTGTTAGGGGCCTGGAGGCAAGAAGAAACTTGTCTAAAGTTTAAGCTGAATGTTAAGGTCCCTACTTGATCCATATGTAATATTATACAAAGATTAGCTATCGTTGCTGATGTAAGAGGAGTGGGAGTTGCTGACAAGCCTAAGTTTCTTGCTCATGATGTAGCAGCACTGATCCACCTCCAATGCACCTGGTCACCTCCAGAGGATCATTTCTTCCCTAGGGACTGTCACTCCAACAGCTCTGATGACTCTGACTTGAGAGTCTCTCTGATACCTCCTCGCACAGGATGTGGACCCTGAGCCCAAACTACATTCAGCCGAGTTTCCTTCTCATTCTCCACCACACTCCCTCTCCCACTCAGTATGTGTCTACACACACATTGCCCCCTTGAAGTCTCCCCTGGACTTCTGTCCTGGCCTTCTCCACATATTCCTTGGCCTGAGGGTTTCTCTATCAAGATTACTGATTTTACCACATCACCTGAAGCCTGGGGTTCCAGCCATACCAGTTGGCCCTAGAGCTGGGTGTATGTGGACCCTACTCACCTTGCCCAGGTTCCTCCTGCAGACTTGGCTCTTCTTGCCTCCCTCTACTCCCAGAACTGGATGCAGACACTTATGTGGACCTTCATTTGCAGTCATATGTGTATATATATTGTACCATCAGACCAAAGTGGGCAGTTGTTCAAGAGGCCAGGACCAGGAAACAATTGATTTCCCAGAAAAGGAAGGTAAAAGTTTGAGGATTAATGGAAAAATCCTTTTCTAAATGGCAACAATAAATCTTCTCTGGAACAATCATGGGTGTAGAGAGGAGAGCAAAAGTGAGTTGACACACCTAGGAAAATGGAAGGCAGCTGAAAATATAGCATCAACTTCAGAAAAATTCAAAAGTGAAGTGATTTCAGAGCAGGAAGACTTGAATAGTGACCAAGAAACCAAGGTACAATTATGCATAAAGGAACAACTCATAGATTATAGAAGAAAAGTTTCAAAGTATTTATCTGAAACAAATAGAAGAACATTTAGGTCAAAATCCAACAAATGCTGCTCCACTCTCACTGTCAAGGGCCCAGGTTCAATCCATGGTCAGGGAACTAATATCCCATGAACCAAAAGGTGTGGCCAAAATAAATTAATTAATTAAAGTAATAGCATATAGAGGGTAATAAGGTATAGAGTGGATGCATAGAGGTTACATTTCAGACACTTAGAAAAAAAGCACTTTGTTTTGCTGATTTGTCTTTGGACTGATCTAAGCATTTTACACAGCTTTAAAACAAACTTAATTTTCAAAAGAATTAATTATAAAATAAGCTCTAATATCATTTATGATTATCAATTAAAAATAAATGAGGCTTAGCAAACAAAATCCAAAGGCATTTTAAAATAATAAATGTATCATATATATCATAGCCAAATTTACTTATTTTAAAACTGTAGTTGTGACTCACCATTAATATAATCTATTATTAATAAAGCTAAGAAAAATGTATTCTGTCATCTCCATAAATAAGGCATGTGACAAAAGTCAGAATTATTCATGTTTAAAATTGCTCCAAGAATTGGACACAGATATTTCTCAGTCTAAGTATGAGAATCTTATTTGACAAGGAACTATAGTGATCTTTAGCCACCTTATATGAAAAACTGACTCATTGCAAAAGACCTTGATGCTGGGATAGATTGAAGGCAGGAGAAAAAGGCGACAACGGAGGATGAGATGGCTGGATGGCATCATTGACTATATGGACATGAGTTTGAGCAAGTTTTGGGAGTTGGTGATGGACAGGGAAGCCTGGTGTGCTGCAACCCTTGTAGTTGCAAAAAGTCAGACACCACTGAGCAACTGAACTGAACTGAACTGATAGTGATCTTCCCATTAAATTCTAGAGCAAGAAAAAATGTCCCAGACTTCTTTTACTGTTCAATTTTTCTGTCTGTTAGACTAGAAAACACAAGTAGGAAACAATTAAACAAACATAAACACTAAAATAAGAGGTAAACAAACATAAGCTAACAGTTGATATGACTATGTATGTGAAAAACTCATGAGAATCAACCAAACTAGTGACATATTAGGAATTAATTTAGTAAATAGATGTTTAGAAAATCAGTACATAAAGTCAGTAACCTGCATATATACAGGGAAACATGGTTTGATATTATATTAGAAGAGGACACCAATTTATGATGCAAACATAAAAATGAAACACCTAGGTGTTAACTTTGTGTAGAATATAAAATTGTGAAAATAGAAAATTAAATATGTATTGATGACTTTACCCAACAATGCCATTTCTAGAAACCTAATGGGCATACCAGACCACCTGACCTGCCTCTTGAGAAACCTATATGTAGGTTAGGAAGCAACAATTAGAACTGGACATGGAACAACATGGGAAAGGAGTACGTCAAGGCTGTATATTGTCACCCTGCTTATTTAACTTATATGCAGAGTATATCATGAGAAACTTGGGCTGGAAGAAGCACAAGCTGGAATCAAGATTGCCAGGAGAAATATCAATAACCTCAGATATGCAGATGACATCACCCTTATGGCAGAAAGTGAAGAGGAACTAAAGAGCTTCTTGATGAAAGTGAAAGTGGAGAGTGAAAAAGTTGGCTTAAATCTCAACATTCAGAAAATGAAGATCATGGCATCTGGTCCCATCTCTTCATGGGAAATAGATGGGAAACAGGGGAAATAGATGGAGGAACAGTGGAAACAGTGTCAGACTTTATTTTTCTGGGCTCCAAATTCACTGCAGATTGTGACTGCAGCCATGAAATTAAAAGACGCTTACTCCTTGGAAGGAAAGTTATGACCAACCTAGATAGCATATTCAAAGGCAGAGACCTTTGCCAACAAAGGTCCGTCTAGTCAAGGCTATGGTTTTTCCAGTGGTCATGTATGGATGTCAGAGTTGGACTGCAAAGACAGCTGAGTGCCAAAGAATTGATGCTTTTGAACTGTGGTGTTGGAGAAGACTCTTGAGAGTCCCTTGGACTGCAAAGAGTTCCAACCAGTCCATCCTAAAAGACATCAGTCCTGGGTGTTCATTGGAAGGACTGATGCTAAAATTGAAACTCCAATACTTTGACCACCTCATGCAAAGAGTTGACTCATTGGAAAAGATTCTAATGCTGGGAGGGATTGGGGGCAGGAGGAGAAGGGGATGACGATGACCCAGGATGAGATGGCTGGATGGCATCACACACTCGATGGACATAAGTTTGTGTTAACTCCGGGAAATAGTGATGGACAGGGAGACCTGGCGTGTTGTGATTCATCAGATCACAAAGAGTTGGACATGACTCAGCCTCTGAACTGAACTTAATTGAAGTGAATAGACACAAAGGGAGAAATAAGTGAATGTCTTTGGAACACCAGATGTGTGCTAACCTTGAAAGTCCATGTGTCACCATAGTTTTTATGTACACTATGGTCATGAGATTGTTGCAATTTAAACAATTCTACAATGCCGAAACTGAAGACTGAAAATTTGTAAACCAAATTGATTACAAGTCACAATGATTTGAAGATTATCTTGGGGCAAAGCATGACATCTACATAGATGTTGATTCGTTGTTAATGAGTGATGGGTTTATCGTATATTTGAAGTGCTTGTGTATTTAAAAAGTTTCATATCTCATTGCTAAATATATGTAGATATCTATTTGCATTTTGTTCACTAGATAATAATTGAGTATCAGGGTGTCAGGGATGAAGAAATTTTCCTCTAGCCTTTTAGGTTCTCCTGACTGGCCTAAGAACTAAATTGATACGTGACAGATTAACAGCAGAAAATCAAGCAAAAGTTTAATAACATGTGTACATGTGAGAGACTCAGGAAAATTGAGTAAGTCACTAAAATGAATGAAACTTTCCCCTTAAACATGGTTTTCAAATATAAATAAGAAAGTTTGTTTGGGGTAGTGGTTTGGGGCTTCAAAGGTGAGAAAGGGGAGAACAAGATGGCAGAGGAGTAGGTGGACGTGGAGTACATCTCTCTCTCTCCATGGATCCATCAGGAATATACCTTCAGACACAGAAGTGCATGGAGAACATCAGCTGAGAGCAGACAGGAGTACTGACCAGTGGAAAAGAATATACAGAACCAGGCAAAATTTGGTAGAATGAAGGAACTAGAGGGAAAAACTGGAGTGTCAGTAGGACTGGACATGTCCTCAGTGGGTGGGGGAAACTGAAGTAGGGGTCTGATCCCCACATTGGGGCAATTGTCTGAGCCAGAGGAGAAACATTTAAGGCTGAGAGTGAAACGACTGATCTGTGGCAGCCTAAATGGAATGAGAATCAGACATCCCTTGCCACAGCCATACATACTCTAGACAGAAATATTAGTGCCCTGGCAGGCTCAGCAGCTGGGAGCTGGACTTTAGGGATTATGAAACAATCCCAGGGCGAGGGCTGCTGTTGACTGCAGAGAGACAGATTAAAGGGATGTGAGGGAGGAGATCGTGGTGGGAAATGCCAGTGAAGGCACCCATGGAAGCAGATAATATTGCTGAGTCACCCATAGGGGGTGGAACCATTACCGTAGACTCTCTCTCCCCACAAACCAGCATTGGCAGCTGACAATAGAGAGGCTGGCCCATCAAAAGCCTGATGCACTGAACTACAGAGTAGGACCCCACCCAGGGTGCCCCTTTAAGTGCCTGATGCACTGATCTACAGAGTAGGACCCAGCTAAGAGGGCCCCTCTATGGGCCTGATGTGCAGAACAACAGAGACAGACCCCAGGCAAGGGAGCCCTCTAAGTGTCTGAATGGGCAAAGCTATAGTGCTATAGAGAAAGACTAGCCATAAAGGCCTTCTGATTACCAGCTATAAGATGGTGGTTTAGTTAGTCACTAGGTCGTGTCTGACTCTTTGACCCCATGGATTATGGCCTACCAGGCTTCTCTGTCCATGGGATTCTCCAGGCAAGGATACTGGAGAAGGTTGTCGTTTCCTTCTCCAGGGGATCTTCCAGACCCAAGAACTGAACCCAGGTCTCCTGCATTGCAAGCAGATTCTTTATCGACTGAGCTAAAAGGGAAGAGCCAGCTACAAGAGGTTCAAAAAAGGACTCTGGTAGGGCCATTACTCCTGAGGCAGAGGCAGTCCATGTCCCTGCACACTTGGCACCACAAGAGTCCCGCAAACCAACAAGCTGCTCCACCGTCAGGCTCAACTCTCACTGGGGCAGAGCTGCCACAAGAAAAAAAAGTCTTGTATCTATGTAGACAGGGTCACTTCAGTTGTGTCTGCCTCTTTGTGACCCTGTAGACTGTGACCTGCCAGGCTTCTCTCTCAGGGAAGACTGGGTTCTCCAGGCAAGAACACTGGAGCTTATTGACCAATACAGGTTGCCATACCCTTCAGAGCACTGTATTGCCTGCTTCCCTAGCCACCAACTCCCCTGAGTACCTGGTGCTGCCAGAACCCCTGTGACCCAAGCAGCTGCACCACCTCCACACCTGGCCCTCACAGGGGCAAACCCAAATCCTCCAGGGCAGCCTCAGGAGTAAACCCCATGGACGACCCACATGTAGAGGTGAAAATAAAACCATAATTGAAACCCAAGGGCAGTGTGGCTAAGGAAGAAGACCCTAAAACTTCCCACAAGCTGTACAAGCTGCAGATTAAATCCACATGATCAACTAGGCAGACTTTGTGTCTATGGAATATATAAAAAGGTCATTGAGAGCTCCCACAAAAGAAAACAACTAGTTCTGATAGCTGTGGACATGGGAGACAAGAACACACAGGGGTAGGGTCAGATTAGAGTCTGAGCTGCCCCCACAGCAGGTCTAGAGAACAGCATAGTGTTGGAGAGCATCCTAGAGAGACGAGGTGGACTGTGACTCCCAGCGAGAGAAAACACTCTGACAGCAGTGACTCAGGAAAAACATTTATTATTCTTTTTTTAAAAATATAAATGTATTTATTTTAATTGGTGGTTAATTACTTTACAATATTTTATCGGTTTTGCCATACATCAACATGAATCCGCCACAGGTATACACATGTTCCCCATAGTGAATCCCCATCCCTCTTCCCTCCCTGTACCATCCTTCTATCATTCTTATGTTTTGGCTTGCTGTGTAGATTCTTTTCGATTTTTTTTTTTTACCTTTTATTCCCACTTTGTTGTGGTTGTCAATTTTATTGGCACTATGAAATCTGGTTAAGGTTTTGAGCTTTTTTCTTTACTCAATAACATTTTTTATTGTTATAAATCTCTGCTTCTACATTGGGCTTTTTTACAGTTCTGTAGAATTATCCTTTTTTATTTTAATTTTTAATTTTTTAAACATATTATTTTTTCTAATTTATTCCTTTGTTTTTCCTACTATTTTTTCCCCTTGCAGTTAATGTTTAATGTATATAAATCTTCTTTATCTACCTCTGTTTAACTTTGCATATCTATTCTTTCTTTTCTTTCTCTCCTTTCCTCTCAAAATATTTGTTCTATTTTCATTGCTTTATTATCCTCTTGGCACTTTGCTTTAGTTTTGTTTCCAATTTCTACTTTCATTAGTTTTTTTCTGGTAGAACAATTTTTGTTTTCCTTTATTTGCCAGGTCAATGTATTGTACTTTATTTTTGTTGGACTGTTTTGATTTTCTTATGGGTGTATATGCATATTTATTGTTGTTTTAAACCTCTACCTCTACCTTGGGCTTTTGAAGTTCTGAGGAATTTTCTATTCTTTCTTTTTTTTTTTTTTTTCCTTTTCTCTTTTTATATGTTTTATTTTTAATCTTTTAAAACCTATTATTTTTTTCTACATTTAATCCTTTGTTGCTTTTCCTACTGTTCTTTCCCACTTGCAGTTAATCTTTAATGTGTATAGATCTTCTTCATTTATCTCTATTTAACTTTGCATATCTATTCTTCTTTCTTTTCTTTCTTACCTTTCCTTTCCTTTCAACATATTTGTTAGTTTTATTATCATTGCTTTATTTCCCACTCAGCACCTTACTTTAGTTTTATTTTTCAGTTTGTGCTTTAGTTTTTTTCATAACTGGTAAATATATTTTTTGATTCCCTTTGTTCACTGGGTCAATCTACTGTACTTTATTTTTGTTGGACCATTTTTACTTTGCTCATGAGTGTATATTTACATGTGTGTATATTCCATTACTTTAATTATCATTTGAGTGATTTTGTTACTGTCATTTGTCTGGAGTTCATCTTTGGTTTCTCCTTTTTGGATATTTGTTTTAATCTCACTTAATGTCATAACAAACCACTTGTGGAATCTTTTTCCCTGACCAGAGATCAAGCCCTGAGCCTTTGGAGTGTGATCACTGACTCCAAGGCCCTAGACTACCAGAGAACTAACCCTAGAGAGTATCAAATAGTGAGAACTCACCCAAAGGAAACCACTTGAATACAAGACTTACTATCACCCAACCACCAGTAGCACCCTGTGCAGGACACCTCATCGAAACAAACAAACAAAAAAACCAAACCAATCATCAGCAGAAAATATTACCACCTCACTCAGCTATGCCTATCAGAGGGTAAACAAACAAACAAAACTCAGCACAAATTTCACTCAATAAGAAGCTTCACAAACCACTGGACCAACCGTAGAAGGGCAGAAACCAAAAGGAAGAAAATATTCAAACTTCTTCAGGGAAAGGATTCAGCTATCTTGAAGCCTGGGAAAAGGAGGCCTCTAACACAATAAGTTAAACACACACACACACACACACACACACACACAATGAAGAGGTAGAGAAATACTGCACAAGTGAAGGAAAAGGCTAGAACAGAGAAGTCCAAATGAAATGAAGAGTAAATAGGCAAACTGCCTCAAAAAGAATTCAGAATAATGATAATAAAGATGATCAAAAACCTTGAAAACAAAAAGGAGAAAATGCAAGAATAAATTTTTTTAAAGACCTAGAAGAATTAAAGAATAAACATATAGAGATCAACAACACAATTACTGAAATTTAAAATACTCTAGAAGGAATCAATAGCAGAATATATGAAGCAGAAGAATGAATCAGTGAGCTGGAAGATAAAATGGTGGAAATAACTTCTGAAGACCAGACTAAAGTAAAACGAATGAAAAGAATTAAGGATAGTCTCAGAGACCTCTAGGACAATACCAATCATACCAACATTAGAATTGTAGGAGTACCAGAAGAAGAAGAGAATAAGAAAGCATATGAGGAATTTTTTAAAAGAGATTATAGTTGAAAATTTCCCCAACATGGAAAAGGAAATGGTCAATCAAATCCAAGAGGCTCAAAGAGTTCCATACAGGATAAATCCAAGGATAAACATGCCAAGACACATACTAATCAAACTAACAAAGACTATAAACACAAAGAAAGACTATTAAAAGCAGCAAGAGATAAGCAACAGTAACATACAAGGGAAAGCCCATACACTTAACAACTGATCTTTCAGCAGAAACTCTGCAGGCCAGAAGAGAATCTACAACAAAGATTGATGTATCCAGCAAGGATCTCATTCAAAATTGATGGAGAAATAAAAAGATTTTCAGACAAGCAAAAGTTAAGAGAATTCAGTACCACCAAACCAGCTTTACAACAAATATTAAAGGTACTTATATGGTCAGAAACATAAGAGAAGGAAAAAAAATACCCTACAAAATCAACCCCCCCAAAATTAAGAAATGACAATAAGAACATGCTGCCGCTGCTGCTAAGTCACTTCAGTTGTGTCCAACTCTGTGCGACCCCATAGACGGCAGCCCACCAGGCTCCCCAGTCCCTGGGATTCTCCAGGCAAGAACACTGGAGTGAGTTGCCATTTCCTTCTCCAATGCATGAAAATGAAAAGTGAAAGTGAAGTCACTCAGTCGTGTCTGACTCTTTGTGACCCCGTGGACTGCAGCCTACCAGGCTCCTCCATCCACGGGATTTTCCAGGCAAGAGTACTGGAGTGGGGTGCCAAATAGGAACATATATATCAATGATTACTATAAGCATAAATGGATTAAATGCTGCAACCAAAACACACAGACTGGTTGAATGGATACAAAAACAAGACCCATATATACGCTGTCTACAAGAGACTCGCTTCAGACATAAAGACACATATAGACTGAAGATGGAAAAATATAATCCATGAAATGGGAAGCAAAAGAATGCTTGAATAGCAATCCTCATATCAGACAAAATATACCTTAGAATAAAGAAGATTACAAAAGATAAGGAAGAACACTACATAGTGATCAAGGAATCAATCCAAGAGAAAGCTAGCATTGTAAATATCTATTCACCCAACATTGGATCATAGAAAAAACCAAGAAAGTTCCAGGAAAAAAAAACAAACAAACTACTTTTGCTTTATTGACTACGTCAAAGCCTTTATTTGTGTGAATCACAACAAACTGGAAAATTCTTCAAGAGATGGGAATACCAGAACACTTGAACTCTTTCCTGAGAAATCTGAATGAAGGTCAAGAAGCAACAGTTAGAACTGGACATGGAACAACACATTGTTTTCAAATCAGTAAAGGAGTACATCATGGCTGTAAATAGTCACCTTGCTTATTTAGCTTATATCTAAATTACATCATGTGAAATGCCATGCTGGATGGAGCACCAGCTGGAATCAAGACTGATGAGAGAAAATCAATGACCTCAGATTCACAGATGATACAACTCTTATGGCAGAAAGAGAAGAATAACTAAAGAGCCTCTTGATGAAAGTGAAAGAGGAGAGTGAAAAAGTTGGGTTAAAACTTAACATTCAGAAGACTAAGATCATGGCATCTGGTCCCCTCATTTCATGACAAATAGATGGGGAAACAATGGAAACAGTGTCAGACTTTATTTTTTGGGCTCCAAAATCACTGCAGATGGTGACTTCAGCCATGAAATTTAAAGACACTTGCACCTTGGAAGAAAAGCTATGACCAACCTAGACAGCATATTAAAAATCAGAGACATTACTTTACAATAAAAGGTCAATCTAGTCAAAGCTATGGTTTTCCCAATAGTCATGTATGGATGTAAGAGTTGGACTATACAGAAAGCTGAGCACTGAATAATTGATGCTTTTGAACTGTGGTGTTGGAAAAGACTCTTGAGAGTACCTTGGACTGCAAGGAGATCCAACCTGTCAATCCTAAGGAAATCAGTCCTCAATATTCATTGGAAGGAATGATGCTGAAGCTGAAACACTAATGCTTTGGCCATCTGATGCAAATTACTGACACATTGGAAAAGACCCTGATGCTGGGAAATATTGAAGGCAAGAGGAGAAGGGGAAGATGGAGAATGAGATGATTGGATGGCATCACCGATGTGATGGACATGAGTTTGAGTAGGCTCTGAAAGTCGGTGATGGACAGGGAAATCTGGTGTTATGCAGTCCATGGGGACACAGAGTCAGGCATGACTGAGTGACTGAACTGAACTGAACTGAATGACTACTGAGCATCACAGCTATCCGGATGCATAGTAATAGTTGGGGCAAAAAAAGCTGATGAAACACTCAACACTATATCTGTGTACAGGGAGCTTTGAAAAGCTCTGACATAGTCCAAGAAATCTAAAATATCACACACACACATATGTAGAGCTCTGTGCATGTCCAAGATTATCTTAAATATTTATAATCTACCATTTCTGGCTGATCATGAGGCTTTGCCAAACAGGAAGAGAAAGCAAAGGCTGAGTTTTACAGTGCCCACAGAAGATTGGAGGTGAACTTCCATATAAACAAAAATCTCCTGGAGTAGAAATTGGCAACCCAAACCAGTATTCTTGCCTAGAAATCCCATGGACAGAGGAGTTTAGCAGTCTACAGTCCATGGAGTCGCAAAACTGTTGGAAACAATTTAGTGACCAAACAAACAAATATACAAAGTCCCCTCAGACAATTGCAAATCTGAGTTTGATTTATAGACCTGTGGAAAATTTTTTGATACTGATAATTTTTAGTATTGTTATTGCTTTTATGGAGTGTTGGATATTCAAAGGTTCTTACTCTACTATTTGCAGTTGCATCATTCATTTCCTTTCCTTTTAAAAAGAAAACTATTTGTTTTACTTGGTATTTTCTGTTACTGGTCTTTCTGACAATCTGATCCCATATAGAAAGTTTTCAATACAATGCCCACACAGTTTCTTATCTTTGATCTCTCTCCATTTTCAAACTTCAATAAAATATGTTTCTCCAAGTGGTACTCTTAAAATGATTTTTTCTACCAAATGAGAATTCAATATCTGGGTTTTCTTTTTCTTTTCTTTTTTTCTGTTAATAACCAAGAGCATTTATCAGTTCAAAAATAAAGTCACTGAGAAAAGTGCAGGCACCAGACCCTTCGGAAAGGATGGGAATCTGGGGTTTGTTATGACCTTAATCAGAAGTCTGATTTAAGAAATGAGGCAGATAATTAAATCATTTTCTTTGTTCACCTAAAATGAAGTTACCATTGGAGTAAAACTTTGAAAGAAATTGTCTTAGCTCCTGTAGAACATATGATGGTGAAGCCTGGCACTGCAACATGAAATGACATTTTTGAAAGGCACTGGGTAGTTTAAGGAGAATGACAACCTGAATACACAGCAAAGCCCAGGGCCTTTCTTCGACAGTTCAAAAAGAATGTGTTAGTTGCAGCCACAGGCTTGAAATAGCCAAAAACAAAACATCAATTTTAATCAAAGGGTAAGAAAAAGAACATTTGAAGGCAGAGTCTTATAGGAAAGTTGTGTGAAAATGAAAGCAAATGAGAGATTCTTATAATAATCTTGGGAGTGTGGAAATAAAGTCTGCTCTGAATGCCAAACCTTCACGGTGCTATTTGTGACAATCAAAGTCTCTCTACTGTCTCCTTAAGGAGCCTGTTCCAAAACTGTCCCTTAATGAAAGAAGCACTATGCCATTAAAAGGGGGAGTTCTCTTCCCTTTGCTCTGTCTGTCTCAACAATCTACAGGTGCCTCAATAATAAAGAATCATCCTGGCAATGCATGAGATGCAAGAGACGCAGCTTCAATCCCTAGGTCTTGAAGATCTCCTGGAGTAGGAAATAACAACCTACTCCAGTATGCTGGCCTCGGAAATTTCACAGGCAGAGGAGCTTGGCTGGCCCATAGCGTGGCAAAGAGTTGGATACAACTGAGAACAACTGGCAGCCTTATTGGATTCTTTAGTAAAAATTTTGGAGTATATTATTTATGGGCATCCTGGCGCTAATTGCTGGACAGTGTTCCCTAATAAAGCCTAGTAGTAGTAGTTGTTGTTCAGTCACTCAATTGTGCCTAACTCTTTGAAACCCCATGGACTGCATCATACCAGGGTTCTGTGTCCTTCACTGTTTGCTCAAACTCATGCCCATTGAGTCAGTGATGCCATCCAACCATCTCATCCTCTGTTGCCCCATTCTACTGCCTTCAGTTTTTCCCAGCATCAAAGTTTTTCCCAATAAGTTGGCTTTTTGCATCAGGTGACCAAAGTACTGGAGCTTCAGGTACAGCATCCGTCCTTCTAATGAATATTCAGGGTTGATTTCCTTTAGGATTGACTGGTTTGATCAGCTTGCTTTTCAAGGCTCTCTCAAGAGTCTTCTCAGTACCACACTTTGAAAACTCAGTAGACAGTACTCTTTTTGCAAAAATCTTCAGAAATATTTTGGTAAAAGTGACAGTATGTTCTAATGGTTTGGAAGTTCAGCAGAGGGTATTGTGTTTGATTGGACTGTGACATTTCTGGGGATAGAGACCAAAACTTGTAAGAAGCAAGAAGGATAGAGTTATCATAGTGTGAATTCAGTATTGTCTAACAAGCATAATTTTTTTGTGTTAAATAATACATTTTGCTATTTTGTTGTTTAGTCTCTAAGTCGTCTCTGACTCTTTGTGACCCCATGAATTGCAGCACACCAGGCTTCTCTGTCCCTCACAATCTCCTGGATTTGATGCCCATTGAATCACTGATGTCATCCAACTGTCTCATCCTCTGTTGCCTCTTCTCCGTCTGCCTTCAATCTTTCCAGCATCAGGGTCTTTTCCAGTAAGCCAGCTGTTTGTGTCAGGTAGCCTCGTATTGGAGCTTCAGCTTCAGCATCAGTCCATCCAGTGAATATTCAGGGTTGATTTCCTTTAAGATAAACTGGTTTGATTTCCTTGCTCTCCAAGGGACTGTGAAGAGCCTTCTCTATCACCACAGTTCAAATGTATCAATTCTTCAGTGTTCTCCCTTCTTTATGGTCCAGCTGTAACATGACTACTGGAAAAGCCATAGCCTTGACTGTGCAGACCTTTGTCAGCAAAGTGATTTCTTGTTTGTTTTTTTTTTTGTTGTTGTTTTGTTTTGTTTTAAACATACTAAGTTTGTCATAGCTTTCTTGCCAAGAAGCAATTGTCTCCTAATTTCATGGCTGCAGTCAACATCTACAGTGATTATAGAGCCCAAGAAGAGGAAATTTTTCACTGCTTCTTTTTCTATTTGCCATGAAATGATGAGATCAGAGGCCATAAACTTAATTTTTTAAATTGTTTTAATCCAGCTTTTTCACTCTCCTCTCTCACCTTCATCAAGAGGCTCTTTAGTTCCTCTTGCTTTCTACCATTAAGCAGTATTACCTGCATAGCTGAGGTTGTTGGTGTTTCTCTCAGCAATCTTGGTTCCAGCTTGTAACTCGTCCAGTCCAGCATTTCATGTGATGTGCTCTCTGTATGTTAAATAAACAGAATATCAATAAGCAGCCTTGTGTACTCCTTTTTCAATTGTGAGCCAGTCAGTTGTTCCATCTAAACTTCTAATTTTTGCTTTTTAACCCGCATACAGGTTTCTCAGGTGACAGGTAAGATGATCTGTTATTCCTATGTCTTTAAGAGTTTTCCGCAGCTGCTGTCATCCATACAGGCAATGGCTTTAGCATAGTCAATGAAGCAGAGGTAGATGTTCTTCTGAAATTCCCTTGCTTTCTCTGTGATTCAGCAAATATTGGCAACAATGTACAAAATTGCATAGGCTGCTTCCCAAAATTGATTGAATGAGTGGAAAAGTGTCTAGACTTGATAGGGTTCTAAAAGAAGAAGTTTCTTTATTTAAAGTCGAAGTGTATTCAGCTTTAAAACTCCATTATCCGAGTTAGTAGATTCAGTGTTGCAAGGTACATCTGAGGCAGAATAGCTTACTGTGTGGATCCTGTGATAAACCCCGAAACAAGATTTGTAAAAATAGTCCTCTATTATTTTATTCTAAAGTTATGCCTTCTTTGCAAGTAACTATTCTTCTTTGAGACATGACTCACAGAGTGTTAACTTAGGTAGATGATGAAATTGAAATAAATGTTGGGAAACAAGTAACTATGAATTTGAGTTGTCTGTCATGAAGTAGACTCTATCTTATATGAAAGTAAAAGTGTTAAGCAGTCAGTCATGTCCCACTGTTTGGGACTGCATGGACTGTATCCTGCCAGACTCCACTATACAGGGGATTCTCCAGGCTAGAATATTGGAGTGGGTTGCCACACCCCTCTCCAGGGGATCTTCCTGACCCAGGAATCAGATCTAGGTCTCCTGAGTTGGAGGAAGTTTCTTTACCTTCTGAGCCCCCAGAAAACCCCCTATACCCATCCCCCAAATAATATATGGGCATTATGTACAAGTCAAGTATTGGTGGCAGTTTGCCAAATCAAGTAATGGATATGAGTTGTGGTTTTAGCCACCAGGCATGCTTTTGATCAAATCTCCTAAACATCTAGGGCATTCATTTCATTTCTAGAATTAAAAAAAAAATAGCTTGGGATGTTATGGCTGCAGTCATCATCCACAGAAATTTTAGAGCCTAAGAAAATAAGGCAAATGTATATCTAAATTTGGTGAAAGAAAACATTCCAGTTAGAAAACCATGTAGGTTATGAATGGAAGGAGAGAAGGAGAAAAAGATCAGAGTGTAGACAGACATGTAAATATCAAGGCATATATTCCCCGTGATGATAAACATTGACTTGACTGACTCTTGATTCACACCGAGCTAAATTTGGGGATAAAATGTTGTCAGTTTCATCCAGTTACTGACAAATATTAGTGATGTTTCATTGTCATTTTTGTCTGAGCCATCTCATTATTTGTTATCCCTTGGTGCTTGCTGTGTTTTGCTTAGTTTTGAGAGATTGCACAGAAAATATTTACTCCATCATTTCTAAGATGTGCTGATGCTGTGACAGGGATGAGAGTGCTATTAAGAAGGCTGGAGCTATGATGGTATTTGAAGTAAAATAAATTAAACCGATGGAAAATGATTAAATGTGCCCATGTGAATGAAGCAAATTATTCAGTAGGAAGGATTCTAAAGGACAAGAAATAAATAAAACAGAACACAGAAACTGCTGTGAGTATGTCATTGACAACAATCATCAAGACAAATGCATGATAAAAAAGAAAATATAAAATAAGAAAAAAATACTGTCTGGTTAGACATATGTCCCAGACTTCTACAAAACAAAACAGAACACCGAAAATACTGGCTACCCATTAAAACAATCAAAAGGAGGCATAATACTGCAACTTTGCTCCAGGTCACTCTGGAGATATAAAACTTGTACTCTGCATAGTTTTTCTGTGTGTTATTGATAAAGGTAAACACACATGATCTTTACTTGGGTGAATTGATTCACCTCTATGTGTATCATTTTTGACAACAGGTCACCCCTGAGATAGATACGATATGTTTACTATGTTGCACCATCTTTTATGTTTAATGTCATCCACTAATTTCCTATATCAGATTTTCTTTATTCTACTTTTCCATTTTATGTTAATCATTTTGATATTTTTATAACAATTGGAGTGATTTTATTTTTTTTTCAAGTGGATTATCAACAGTCTTCATGCAGCTGACAAATGATTTGAACCCAGGCCACTGAACTTCAGAGTTTATTTCTTCTACCACTGAGCTATGTGGCTATATTAATCTGAAATCTACCAGAGCAGTGGTAGATTTTCTACATAAACAACACTTTGCAAGTACATATATATATATATATATATATATATAGAGAGAGAGAGAGAGAGAGAGAGAGAGAGTAACCCATACTATCTTTCAGCACCCTTTGATGGTATAGAGCTCATGTCTAAAATATTCTTTTTTTTTTTTAAATCATAACGAAAATAACAGAAGAAAACCTTCCTAGTTGTTTTTAGGGAAAAACAAATTCTCAGAATATTTGTTATTGTTCAGCTGCTAGGTCATTTCCAACATTTTGTGAACCCATGAACTGTAGCACACTAGGCTTCCCAGTCCATCACTCTCTCTCAGAGTTTGCTCAAACCCATGTATATTGATTCGGTGATGTCATTCAACCATCTCATCCTTTGTTCCCCGCTTCTCCACTAGCCCTCCTTCTTTCCCAGCAACAGAGTTTTTTCCAATGAGTCGGTTCTTCACATCTCAGACTCTATTTCTTCACTTTTCCTTTCATGTGTATTGATTATTTTTTTCACATACTTAAATATTTTTAATAACTTTTATTTTGTACTCAACATTTTTTTATTTTCAATTCAGAGTCTTCACTTACCAATGAACAGTGTGGGTGAATTACCATTTGCTCATCTGTTGGCATGTGAAAACTTGAGCTTTCCTGTCTCAGAAGGCTATAGTCCATAGGGACACAAAGAGTTGGACACGACTGAGAAAGTATGCACAGTTTATTTGCTATAAGAAATTAAATCAGCTTTGGTTTTTCCCACTTAAACAACACATTTGCCCTTAGTAGTGGGAGCTCCTCTAATGGATACATATGCCAAAGCTTTATTTCTACAATGTACACAAACTTTCCCCATATTTATTTCACATAACAGAACAGGCTTTAGTATATGAATTATGTCTACTCTTTAACTTTGATGCACATTTAAATTTAAGCTTCTTATTTTTTGTTGTCTTTAATGCATGTACTTCAATAACCAATTTTGGGAGAAATATTTAAATTTTCCTGAATCATATTATTTTTGGCTAAGTTGCTTCAGTTGTGTCTGACTCTTTGTGACCCTATGGACTGTATAGCCCACCAGGCTCCTCTCTTCACAGGATTCTGCAGGCAAGAATACTGGAGTGGGTTGCCATTTCATTCTCCAGGGTATCTTCCTAACCCAGGGATCAAACCCAAGTCTCTTATGTCTCCTGCATTGACAGCCGGGTTCTTTACCACTAGCACCACCTAGGAAACCCAGTGTTTTAGAGAACCAGGTAAAGGAAAGTTTCAGTTAAGGAGGGGATGGGATAATCATAGCCTTTAAATGCATGTGAATGCACATAATGTATACAAATTAATGCATGCAAATGTCTCATACTGTGATATAAAGCCCAAAATATAAGAAGGGGTCCCCATTCCTGAGACCTGCCTTACATACAGGAATTTGTGATAATTATAAAGATAATGAATCCCATTACTAAGAAAATCCTGTAAGGAAAAACTGAACCCATCTAAACCTGCAGAATTAGAGTCACTTTGGTAAGGTCGCTTTTTATACTTTCATCTCTTACAATAACTCAGTGTCATGTTGACCCTCAAATTTTGCCTTAATTTTTAAAGATGTAGTCATGATTCTCTAGCACAGATCTTTATATATTCCTTAACATATTCTATCACCCAGTAGATACTATACATATGATATGTCTGTCTTTGTTGCTTTCAGTTCAGTTCAGTCACACAGTCGTGTCCAACTCTTTGCGACCCCATGAATAGTAGCACGCCAGGCCTCCTTGTCCATCACCAATTCCCAGAGTTCACTCAGACTCACGTCCATCGAGTCCGTGATGCCATCCAGCCACTTCATCCTCGGTCGTCCCCTTCCCTCCTGCCCCCAATCTCTCCCAGCATCAGGGTCTTTTCCAATGAGTCAACTCTTTGCATGAGGTGGCCAAAGTACTGGAGCTTCAGCTTTAGCATCATTCCTTCCAAGGAAATCCCAGGGCCGATCTCCTTCAGAATGGACTGGTTGGATCTCCTTGCAGTCCAAGGAACTCTCAAGAGTCTTCTCCAATACCACAGTTCAAAAGCATCGATTCTTCAGCGCTTAGCCTTCTTCACAGTCCACATCTCACATCCATACATGACCACAGGAAAAACCATAGCCTTGACTAGACGGACCTTAGTCGGCAAAGTAATGTCTCTGCTTTTGAATATACTATCTAGGTTGGTCATAACTTTTCTTCCAAGCAGCANTCTTCTCCAACACCACAGTTCAAAAGCATCAATTCTTCGGCGCTCAGCCTTCTTCACAGTCCAACTCTCACATCCATACATGACCACAGGAAAAACCATAGCCTTGACTAGACGGACCTTAGTCGGCAAAGTAATGTCTCTGCTTTTGAATATACTATCTAGGTTGGTCATAACTTTTCTTCCAAGGAGTAAGCGCCTTTTAATTTCATGGCTGCAGTCACCATCTGCAGTGATTTTGGAGCCCAAAAAAACAAAGTCTGACACTGTTTCTACTGTTTCCCCATCTATTTCCCATGAAGTGATGGGGCCAGATGCCATGATCTTCTTTTTCTGAATGTTGAGCTTTAAGCCAACTTTTTCACTCTCCTCTTTCACTTTCATCAAGAGGCTTTTTAGTTCCTCTTCACTTTCTGCCATAAGGGTGGTGTCATCTGCATATCTGAAGTTATTGATATTTCTCCCGGCAATCTTGATTCCAGCCTGTGCTTCTTCCAGTCCAGCGTTTCTCATGCTGTACTCTGTGTATAAGTTAAATAAGCAGGGTGACAGTGTACAGCCTTGACATACTCCTTTTCCTATTGGAACCAGACTGTTGTTCCATGTCCAGTTCTAACTGTTGCTTCCTGACCTCCATACAGATTTCTCAAGATGCAGGTCAGGTGGTCTGGTATTCCCATCTCTTTCAGAATTTTCCACAGTTTATTGTGATCCACACAGTCCAAGGCTTTGGCATAATCAATAAAGCAGAAGTAGATGTTTTTCTGAAACGCTCTTGCTTCTTCCATGATGCAGTGGATGTTGGCAATTTGATCTCTGGTTCCTCTGCCTTTTCTAAAACCAGCTTGAACATCAGGGAGTTCATGGTTCATGTATTGCTGAAGTCTCACTTGGAGAATTTTGAGCATTACTTTATTAGCATGTGAGATGAGTGCAATTGTGTGGTTGCTTTAGAAATAGACATTTTTCTGCATTCTCAAGTGTGGTTTTACTGAGCATTCACAAAATATTTTAAATCTGATGGGAAAGATAGAAATATAGATAAATACAAACTCTAAGTAGAGGGACTTCCCTGATGGTCCAGTGGCTAAGACTCCACACTCTGAATGAAAGAGCCCAGAGTTCAATCCCTGGTCAGGAACTAGATCCCTTATGCCACAAGGAAGATCGAAGATCCCACATGAAAAAAATTAAGAGCAGTGAAGTCAAATATATAAATACATATTTTAAAAGTAAACAAACTCTAAGTATAGAATAGTTCTACTCTGGGAGTTTAGAACAACTGAATGGTACAGTACTGGTTCAAAACTGGGAAAGGAGTACATCAAGGCTGTATATAGTCACCCTGCTTATTTAACTTATATGAAGAGTACATCATGCAAAATGCCAGCTTGGATGAAGCACAAGCTGTAATCAAGACTGCCAGGAGAAATATCAATAACCTCAGATATGCAGATAACACCACCCTTATGGCAGAAAGTGAAGAGGAACTAAAAAACCTCTTGATGAAAGTGAAAGAGGAGAGCGAAAAAGTTGGCTTAAAAATCAACATTCAAAAAACTAAGATCATGGCATCTGGTGTCATTAGTTCATGGAAAAAAAATGAGGAGAAAAGGGAAACAGTGGCTGACTATTTTCTTGGGCTACAAAAACCACTGCAGATGGTGCCTGCAACATGAAATTTAATTAGATGCTTACTCTTTGGAGGAAAAGCTACGACCAACCTAGATAGCCTACTAAAATCAGAGACATTATTTTGCCAACAAAGGTCTATCTACTCAAAGCTACGCCTTTTCCAATCATCATGTATGGATGTGAAAGTTGGTTCATAAAGAAAAATGAGCACCAAAGAACTGATGCCTTTGAACTATTGTCTTGGAGAAGACACTTGAGAGTCTCTTGGACTGCAAGGAGATCAAATCAGTCAATCCTAAAGGAAATTAACCCTGAATAGTCATTGGAAGGACTGATGCTGAAGCTGAAACTCCAATATTTTGGCCACCTGATACAAAGAATGATTCATTGAAAAAGATCCTGATTCTGGGAAAGATTGAAGGCAGGAGGAGAAGTGGATGACAGAGGATGGGATGGTTGGATGCCATAACCAACTTGATGGACACAAGCTTGAGCAAGCTCTGGGAGTTGGTGATGGACAGGGAAGCCTGGTGTGCTTCAGTCCATGGGGTTGCAAAGAGTCAGACATGGATGAATGACTGAATGAACTGAAATACTACAGGAGAATTTTATTTTTAGAGATAATACCTGAGTTTTCTCCTGGTAGATAGGTTGAATATGAATATATGCCAGTACCAAATGACATTACTTGTTGGCTCAGTGGAAAAAGAATCCACTTGCAATGCAAGAGACAAGGGTTCAATCCTTGCATAAGGCAGGTCCTCTGGAGAAGAAAATGGCAGCCCATTCCCATATTTTTGCCTGAGAAATCACATGTACATAGGAATCTGACAGGCTAAAGTTCATGGGGTCCAAAAAAGTCAGACTGGAGTTAGTGACTAAACCACCATGCTGCTGCTGCTAAGTTGCTTCAGTCATGTCCGACTCTGTGCGACCCCATAGATGGCAGCCCACCAGGCTCCCCAGTCCCTGGGATTCTCCAGGCAAGAACACTGGAGTGGGTTGCCATTTCCTTCTCCAATGCATGAAAGTGAAAAGTGAAAGTGAAGATGCTCAGTCGTTCCGACTCTTAATGACCCCATGCACTGCAGCCTACCAGGCTCCTCTGTCCATGGGATTTTCCAGGCAAGAGTACTGGAGTGGGTTGCCATTGCCTTCTCCCATAACTAGTGTCAAATTGGACATTCCAAGTTGATAAAGGGTTGATGACAATGAAAACAGTTTGTTTAGCATGGCTTATGTTTTATCATTTCTTCCCTTATTCATTTTGCATTACATTAGACATAAACAGCTAAATTAGATTCAGAGGTAATGTACCTAAGATTTGTTAAAAATTGTATAATCTCCCATTGTGTAATTTTGTTTGTTTGTTTTTAACTTTTTATTTTGTTCTGGAGTATAGCTGATTAGGGCATTTCTGGTGACTCAGAGGGTAAAGAAGACACTTGCAATGTGGAAGGCCTGGGAAGATTCCCCTGGAGGAGGGCAGGGCAACACACCCCAGTATTTTTGCCTGAAAATTCCCATGGACAGACGAGCCTGGCAGGCTACAGTCCATGGAGTTGCATAACTTGACATGACTGAGTGACTAAGCACACATAGCTGATTAATGATGTTGTGACAGTTTAAGGTGATCTAGAAGACCTCCTAGAACAATCACTTTAAAAAATAAAAGATCTTCTATTAATCATTGGGGATTGGAATGCAAAGGTAGAACATCAAGATGTACCTGGAGTAACAGGCAAGTTTGGTCTTTGAGTACAAAATGAAACAGGGCAAAGGCTAACTGAATTCTGCCAAGAGAATGCAGATACACTTTTTCAGTAACATGAGAGACAACTTTACATGTGTTCTTCACCAAATGGTCAATACCAAAATCAGATTGATTTCATTCTTTGTAGCTGAAGATGGAGAAGCTGTATACAGTCAGCATAAACAAGACCTGGAGTCGACTGTGGCTCAGATCATCAGTTTCTCATAGCAAAACTCAGGTTTAAATGAAAGAAAACTAGGGAAAACACTAGACCAGCCAGGTATGATTTAAATCAAATTCTGTATGAATTCACAGTAGAGATAACAAATAATTCAAGGGATTAGATCTAGTTAACAGTGTGCCTGAAAAATTATGGACAGAGGTCCCTAACACTGTACAGGAAGTGACAAACAAAACCATCTCAAGGAAAAAGAAAAGCAAGAAGGCAAAGTGGTTATCTGCGGAAGCTTTACAAATAGCAGAAGAATGAAGAGAATTGAAAAGAAGGGGAGAGAAGGAAAGGTACATCCAATTAAATGTAGAGTTTCAAAGAATAGCTAGGAGAGACATGAAGGCATTCTTCAAGTAACAGTGCTTAATAATAGAAGAAACCAAGAAGAAAAAAAAAAAAAAAACGGAGGGGAGGGGAGGATACTAGAGATCTCTTCAGGACAATCGGAAATATCAAGGGAATATTATGCCCAAAACCGGCACAATACAGGATAAAAATGGTAAAGACCTAGCAGATGCTGAAGAGATCAAGAAGAGATGGAAAGAATACACAGAAGAACTGTATAAAAAAGGTCTTAATGAACCAGATTACTACAATGGTTAGTTAGTCATCTAGAGCCAGACATTCTGGAGTGAGAAGTCAACTGTGTCTTAAGAAGCACTGCTACTAATAAAGCTAGTGGATGCAATGAAATCACAGCTGCTGCTACTGCTGCTAAGTGTCTGACTCTGTGCAACCCAATAGACAGCAGCCCACCAGGCTCCCCCGTCCCTGGGATTCTCCAGGCAAGAACACTGGAGTGAGTTGCCATTGCCTTTGCTAATGCATGAAAGGAAAGAGTGAAAGTGAAATCTCTTAGTTGTGTCTGACTCTTCGTGACCCCATGGACTGCAGCCTACCAGGCTCCTCCATCCATAGGATTTTTTTAGGCAAGAGTACTGGAGTGGGTTGCCATTGCCTTCTCTGGAAATTACAGCAGAACTGTTCAAATCCCTAAAGGAGGGTGCCATCAAGGTTTTGTATTCATTACGTTAGCAAATCTGGAAGACCTAGCATGGGCCATAGTACTGGAAAAGGTCAGTCCTTATCCTGATTCCCAAAAAAGGTAGGACCAAAGAATTGGTAACCATCAGACAATTGCACACAATGCTAGTAAGGTCATACTTAAAATCTTGCATGCTAGCCTTCAGCATTATGCAAACAACGAGCATCCAGATGTCTAATCTGGGTTTAGAAAAGGAAGAGGAACTAGAGATCAAATTGCCAACATTCGTTGGATTATAGAGAAAGCAAGGGAATTTCAGGAAAAACAAACAAACAAACAAACAAAAACATGTATCTCTGTTTTATCAACCACGTTGAAGCCTTTGACTGTGTGGATCATGACAAACTGTGGAAAGCTCTTAGAGAGATCAGACTACTAGACCATCATACCTGTCTCCTGAGAAACCTGTATGCAGGTCATGTAGCGACAGTTAGAACCCTCTATGGAACAACTGATTGGTTCAAGATTGAGAAATGAGCATGACAGGGTTATCTGCTGTCACCCTGTTTGTTTAGTCTATATGCTGAGCACATCATGAGAAATGCCCTACTGAATGAGCTACAAGTTGGAATCAAGGTAGGCGTGAGAAACATCAACTACCTCAGATATAGGGATGGCAGCACTCTAATGGCAGAAAGTGGAGAGAAACTAAAGAGTCTCTAGATGAGGGTGAAGGAGGAGAGTGAAAGAGCGGACTTAAGACTAAGTTAAAACAACAACAACTAAGATCATGGCATCTGGCCCCATTACTGCATGGCAAACAGAAGGGAAAATGGTGGAAACAGTGACAGATTTCCTCTTCTTGGGCCCCAAAATCACAGTGAATGGTGACTGTGGCCATGAAATTAGAAGACAATTACTGATTGACAGGAAAGCAATGACAAACTTAGACAGTGTATTGAAAAGCAGAGATAGTACTCTGTTGACAAAGGTCTGTGTACAAAGCTATGGTCCTCCCAGTAATCAAGTATGGTTGTGAGAACTGGACTGTAAAGAAGACAAAATGCCAAAGAATTGATGACTCTTGTAAGTCCCTTAGATAGCAAGGAGACCATACCAGTCAGTCTTAAGGGATATAAACCCTGAATGTTCACGGGAGGACTGATGTTGAAGCTGAAGCTCCAGTGTTTTGATCATCTGATATGAACAAACAACTCATTGGAAAAGTCTCTGATACTGGGAAAGATCAAGGGCAGAAGGAGAAGAGGATGAGATGGCTGGACAGCATCACAGATGCAATGAACATGAACTTGGGCAAACTCCAGGAGATGGTGAGGGACAGGGAGGCCTTTGTGCTGCAGTCCATGGGGTTGCAAAGAGTCAGAAATGACCAAGTGACTGAGCAACAGCAATATAGCCAATTAATGATGCTGTGACAGTTTCAGATGAACAGCAAAGGGACTCAACCATACCATTTGCATAGTTTTAAAACACTTTTTAAATGGTGTTCTATGTTCATATGAGCTTACCAATAATCATATTTTCTGAGAACAAATTGAAACTCTCATAACTAACAATCTTGAAAAATAATTCTTTCATAATCAATCAGCTTATCCTACATGGTCAATTATTGTTTCTCTAGTCTATTTGATAATGAAGACTAATGGGTGCTTTGTTTTTATGTTGTCCTTTCTTTTTTTTTATTCTTACCTATGAAAAATTACATGAAGGCAAATAGTTTATGTCATGTAACATTTGTCTGGGCCTATATCACATTTGAAATATAAATGTCAATTTTAGATGGCAATTTGATAGTGCTATTTTAAGGGTTAATGCCAGTGAAGAACATAACCAAATGTAACTCATTCCCAGAGTAACATAGAAATATCACTGTCACTGTTAAAAACATGTCCTTGTAAATTCCATTGGAAAAAAAAATTGATGATCAAAACCTTAGGGGAAACTAGATTGTCTCCATTATAAGCAGTTCTGTGGAAACAAATTTGAAATGTACGCACTTTGTTCTACTGGGGCTTTGAATAACTCAACTGAATATTTCAGAAGAAGCCACGGGTGTGTTAAGAAAAGATACTAATGCATGGTAGAAGCCAAACTAATCAAGGGAAACAGTGCTACAGCATATGTTGTTTTCTCTAGAAAAATCCAAATGGGACATTCAATGACTGAGTCTGAAATTAATTTTATAGGCATTAACATTGTGGGTGTTTTACACATGCAAGTTCAGAACATTTCCCTTGATGGTAAAACAAAATGTAGGTATCAAGAGGGACATAAATTGAAACTCACAGCCCCTTAAAATCAGTCGAGTTTTACATCAACTTTGTTTTCATTGTTCCTAGAACATTTATACTGTGCTTCCTTACCAAACTGTTGGTTAAAATAATGCTAAATATTTACAGACTAAGTGGGTACTAATATATTTCTCAACCATATATTTAATTTCAAGGGTGATACTGGCATACCTACAAGAATTTGCTTTCCATTCTCCAAATTTTCACACTGCTTTATAAAAGTAAAACATGGATCAATATTAAAAATTAGGAGGGAGGTGGGAGAGGGGTTCAGGATTGGGAATACGTGTACACCCATGGCAGAATCATGTTGATATATGGCAAAATCAATACAGTATTGTAAAGTAAAATAAAGTAAAATATTTCTTAAAAAGTAAATAAAAAAAGATTAAAAAGAAAAAAAAAATTATTCCATAAATTTGAGGTTAAGAATTTAGTCTAAAAAAAGTAACCATGAGAGAAAATGAATCATACATCTTAAATGTTATTCAATGTTCTATGTAATAATCAGTTAAAGGAAGAAAAAAAGGCACTGTTTATGAAAAATACTGTGAGTAACATCTTGAGCACTACTTTCAAAGCTCTGATTTAGAACATATAATCCATGTCCATCATCAGAAGTCTTTGTTGAGCAGACAAGTAAATATCGGTAAAAAAAATTTAATATGAGCAACTCTGCTAGAAATTCAGACACTTTTCTAGTCCTCTAAAGTCTTCTAAAATAAAATTTATGTGCTATTCCAATGGTTGACCTAAGAGTGTCAACTATATTTTAGGAAAGTCCATCCTCGTGTGGCCATAAGTTTTGCAACGTATAATGTGTTGTGTACTTTGAATTAAGCAATAGAGTTCATCTTAAAATTTCTTATAATTTATATTATTGAAATTTAAAAACATGAATGTCTTTAATCCACTGTATATTCTTGCCTCCTTTGTGGAAGATATTTGTCCATAGGTGTGTGGATTTATCTCTGGGCTTTCTATTTTGTTCCATTGATCTATATTTCTGTCTTTGTGCCAGCACCATACNTGAAGTGGTTTGCCATTCCTTTCTCCATTGGACCACATTCTGTCAGACTTCTCCACCATGACCCTCCATCTTGAGTGGGCCCAACAGCATGGCTTAGTTTCGTTGAGTTAGACAAGGCTGAGTTTCTTGTGATCAGATTGGCTAGTTTTCTGTGATTATGGTTCCGTGTGTCTGCCCTCTGATGCCCTCTAGCAACGCTCCCATCTTACTTGGGTTTCTCTTACCTTGGAAGTAGAAGGCTTAAGTATCATCTAAATCAGATGTGAATGAGACTCTGGTAAGATTGTCCCTGGGACAAAACTCTAGTCCATCCGTGGGCTACAAAACTAGGGAAAAAAAGTCATATGCTCCCAAAATACAATGTTGGGCCAGGAATAGTAAACAAGGAGTAGACAATGCCCTTTCTAAAGTGAAAACAATGAAAAATAAAAAGAGTCACTTGTCAAAACAATTTGAAATCAGTCTAGGCTAACAGAGTTAAGCTTCAAAGTTTAATAATAATCTTCTATGTTTCATGGGTCCATGCTGTGACTCAAGGTTTCTCTTTTTGAATCGCCTTCCTTTTTCATGAAGATAGCATGCATTTATATCAAAGAAATTGTATTCACCTGTTTCCTCCCTGTAGAATTTTGTGAATCTTATAGCCTTCCTTTGTTTACCTTCTTTACTTATAGTTCATGCTGGCAGTTTTTCTACTGGTGCAACATTTGTAATAACCCTGTAGGTTCCCTGAGTATTTCAGGGGAATTCATTGCATTAGACAAAGGCTCCTTCACAGATCATTCCAGAATGATCCTACCTTCATTCTTGGTTTATATGTTGATGTGGCTGAGGGAATCCATGAATCACATATTTAATTTGTTCATAAAGCATTTCTGTAAGCAAATAATCTTTTGACCTTTCTAAGAGATTCAGTCATATCCCCAGGTTTCTGACTGTAATTGCCCTAATTTTATCATCATTTGTAGTGGCTTTCCTGGTGGCTCAGATGCTAAAGAATCCACCTGCAATGCAGGAGGCCTGGTTTTGATCCCTGGATTGGGAGGATACCTGGAAAAGGGAATGGCTACCCACTCCAGTATTCTGACCTGGAGAATTCCTTGGACTGTATAGTCCATGAGGTCACGAAGAGTCGGACAGGAATGAGCAATTTTACTAATCACTGCAGTTTGGTTAAATTGAGAATTTTCATTATTGTAAAGTTATGGCTGCTTTTTACTTAACATTTCTTCTTTCCTATTCTATGTATGCAGCATTTTACTATAAGCAGCAACAAGAAATATGGGTTTGATCCCTGGATTGGGAGGATACCTGGAAAAGGGAATGGCTACCCACTCCAGTATTCTGACCTGGAGATTCCTTGGACTGTATAGTCCATGAGGTCACGAAGAGTCGGACAGGAATGAGCAATTTTACTAATCACTGCAGTTTGGTTAAATTGAGAATTTTCATTATTGTAAAGTTATGGCTGCTTTTTACTTAACATTTCTTCTTTCCTATTCTATGTATGCAGCATTTTACTATAAGCAGCAACAAGAAATTATGACACAGCCTTTACAATTTACTCGGAAATCTCCTCAGCTGGATATCCAAGTTCATCACTTATAAGTTCCGCCTTTTATCCTTTAACTACAGGAAGTAATTCAACTAAGTAAGATTTCTTCTGCTGTATAATAAAGATTTCTTTTCATCCAGTTTCCAATAGCATATGCCTCATTTCCTTCCAAGTTGTCACCAAAACTTCCTCTAATGTTCCCACTTCTACCAAAAGCTTGTCTATGCTGATGTAAGTATTCCAGTACAGATTTTTTGCTAATTACTTCTTGAGTTCTCACTAGCAAGGTTCTTAATATTCATATTTTTGCTAAGAATCTGTTCAAGTCAAACTAGGCTTTTTCTATTATGCTCCTCAAAATTCCTCATGCTCTACACATTATACAATCCTAACCCAAATTCCAAATATTTAGATATTTATTATTTATTACTTCCAGGCACCAAAATTTTTTCTATTACTGCTTAACAAATTACTACAAATACAGTAGCTTAAAAAAAAAAAAAAACAGATTTGTTATCTTGCTATTCTAAGGGTCAGAAGTTTTCTAACCAGCATGTCAGCACAGCTGGTTTCCTTATGGAGGCAACAGAGAGAACTGAAACTCCACATTTTTCAGTTTCTACAGGCTTCCTACAACATTGACTCCTGGCTTCTTTCTACATTTTTAAGGGCAACAACATAGCATCATCACAGCTCTCACTTCTGTGGTCACATCTTCTTTTTCTGACTCTTACATTATGTCTTAACTTTGTGATTTCATTTGACCCATCCAGACATCCCAAGATAATCTTCATGTTTCAAGACCTTTAAATTAACCTTTAAAATAATCACATCTGCAAAGTCTCTGCAAGTAAATGATATATGTTGCAAGGATTAGGGTGTGAATTTTTTGTGTGTGAGGAAGGCATTATTCTTCCTACCATCCAGCCTAAGTATTAAAATAATTATGAGTAATAAAGAACTGATACATTCAAATTTATTATAAGTAAGAATTATGTTGATCTAAAGACATCATAAAATGAACGAAAAAGAAAGAAACCAGAAAAATGTATGTTAAATGAATATACCTGACAGAGGATTCATATCCAGAGTACATAAAAGTTCTCACAGATTAATAAGAAAATACACATATCCTTCACAAAAGAATATTAAAGGCATTATTCTTCCTACCATACAGCCTAAGTATTAAAATAATTATGAGTAATAAAGAACTGATACATTCAAATTTATTATAAGTAAGAATTATGTTGATCTAAAGACATCGTAAAATGAATGAAAAAGAAAGAAACCAGAAAAATGTATGTTAAATGAATATACCTGAGAGAGGATTCATATCCAGAGTACATAAAAGTTCTCACAGATTAATAAGAAAATACACATATCCTTCACAAAAGAATATTTTCAAATCAAAAATAAATAAATAAGAACCACTCAACATCATTATGCATCAGGGAAATACAATTTCCACTTTGAGATATTCGTGTATATGCACCAATCTGGCTAATATTCAATGGCTTGATTGACAATATAAAATCTGAGGCTTTCCTGCATCTAACCTAGACTGGCAATTCGTTTCTTATATGATATTATACATGTTTCAATGCCATTCTCCCAAATCATCCCTCCCTCTCCCTTTCCCACAGAGTCCAAAAGATTGTTTTATGCATCTGTGTCTCTTTTGCCACCTCACACGGTTATCGTTACCATCTTTCTCAATACAGTATTGTAAAGTAAAATAAAAAAAAATAAAATAAAAATCTGAGGCTTTCATATTTTGTCATTTTGTTCACTATGGATATTTTTCAGTAAATTTTCTTTTTTAAACATATTGTATTAAAACATCTTTTTATCTCCATTGCTGAGTTACTTCAAACTCCAAAGCTTCATTTCCACCTCTCTAGTCCCATTTCTGATTTAAAGTACAAAACCAGACAAAACCAATCAATAGTAATAGAGGTCAGAATACTAGTTATATTTTGGGAAGGTGGTATTGATCAGGAAAAAGCCTTTGGGTGCTGGAATTCTCTATACCAGTACTGTGGGTGTTAGGTTTTGGATGTATAACAATGAAAGAAATTGTCAAACTGTTCAATCTGCATATTAAACTAAATTTATGAGTCAAAATAAGTTAAAAACGTAATTGGCAAGAAATCCCATCTAAGAAACTGATCATAAAAATAAATAGTTTGTCAACCTCTCTCTTATTTTCAGTTATTTATTTCATAGCTCCAAAAGTTAATAAAAAATGTCATGTCTCCTATAAGAGAATACAATTATATTTTAGCTTACTGTTATACTGAGAAGGTAGAAATGCAATCATATTTCTGTGAGAGGTAATTTCTATTAGACTCCAAAATGTGTATGGACTCTGAAGTTTGTTTCATGTTCCATGCTTCTAACAAGACCATGAAACTCAAAATTTCTTATGGTGAAAATTGACTTTAGTATTCTTCATGCTTTGTAATGTTATTGATCTACTTTAGTTCCTGGCATCTAAGAAATTCTTACTTTCCTCACATTTTATTCTTGCATTTAAAAATAACTTAAAACCCGCACATCTATCTGTTATGGACTGAATTATATCCCCTTAACACTCATATGTGGAAGTTCTAGTCCCCAGAACCTCAGAATGTGATTGCATTTGGAGAGAGCATTTTAAGAGTTAAATAAAGATGAATGAGTTCATATGGGTGGGTTCATAACCAATATCACTGTTATTTCTTTAAGAAAATTAAGAGAGAGCAGGATTCTGTGCATGTAGAGAAAAAAGCCCCTGAGGACACAGAGAGAGGAGAAGAATAACCAAGAGAAGCCCCCCTACCCACACCTTGACCCTGGATTTCCAGCCTGCAGAATGGTGAGAAATAAATTTCTGTTGCTTAAGGGACCTAGTGTATGTATTTTGTTATGTCAACTCTAGAAAATACCACATTGTTTTTCACTCTTCTGAAAGAAATGTGTTATGACTAATCAAGTGCTGGAGTTACATGAAATTGTGAAGTCTCCACTTTGATAATAGATATTCACTAAGGCCTATGCTATGATTGTGTTCAGTAAGGAAGCTATGGACACTCTCCAAGAAGATGAGGAAAGGAAAATATCATTCACTGATCACAGGTTGGAAATGTGTGAAGCTGTGTGTAAATGCAGTGTAAGACATTGCTTACTCTGTTATATGATTAATCATTAATGTTTCCCACAATAAACAGCAAGATAATGATGGCAAGGTCCATCAATCAGGTATTTTATTTCCCCTCCAGGCATATGAGTATATTTATAACAGATTCATTTTACTATGCTTAAGTAAAAAGGAATAAATTTACCTCTATGTTCTCTTAAAGACTTGCCTAGGTTGTTTCCTATTTTAATTCCTACCATGCTATAACAGCTAACAGAAAATATTTTTTTCTAACAGTGAAACTAAAAAGATAAAAGCTCTCTCTTTGATTTCATTTGCCTCAGGGTGATCTAGATGCAAGACCATCTGATGGAAATAAATTTTAAAAATCATAAATTTCAAGAAAAAGAAAAAGGATAGAAGTGGTGATTGCTTGTCTATCAAATGGCAAACAAAGATTGAGAGGTAAGAAAATGACATTAAAGTTAAGGGGTTGTCTCAGCTATATTTATATATATGAGAAACTGAAAGTGAACATGTCAGTTTTTAGTCTATTAAATGCCAGCAAACCATCATGTCTAACTTTATGTTATTTATTCTATTCTCAGAAGTAATCATTTCTTTCCAAATGCCTTCAGTTTTAGATTTATGTGATTAACTGTAAAGGTTTGGTTTCATAGAAACATGTAAACCAGAGCCTAAGGTCACAATAATATTTTGGTTTGTTTGTAGAAAGTAATTCTGTGTTATACAAGGAAACTAAAATTTTATCCTGTACCTAAATTAGTGTCTAGCTATGTAAACATGTGTCATTCTACACTATTTCATAACCCTTTTAGTTCATAAAAAATAATATAGAAAATATATTCCTCAATATTTACAAATATATCTATGAATTGGAAAGTATCTTGAAAATATCAGAGATAAAGTAACCTTCAATTTGCAGAATAAAATATTAACATTAGATAGATAGATAGGAACAGTCATAGTTTCTTCAATAAAGTTACAGCCAAAAATGTTGTGATTGGATTAAAAATATTCTAATCATCACTAATCAAAATTACTAAGCTACAGAAAACTGACAATAACAATTTCTGGAACAACAGAAACTCTCATTCATGTGGGTGGAAATGTAACATGGGACAGCCAGAAGACAGTTTGCCGTTTTCTGAAAGAGTTTACACTTACTATAAAACCCAGAAATCTCACTCCTAGGTATTCACCACATAAGCCAAAAGCCTATGCTTATTCTAAATCCACCCAGAGGCAACCAATATAACCTTCATCAAGAGAACACACAGCATTAAACTGTGCTATGGAATACTATTTATCCATACATATAAATGAGCTTTTGATTCACACAACACTGACAAATATATTTTAATATAAATTTATTTACTTTAATTGGAGACTAATTACTTTACAATATTGTATCGGTTTTGCCATACATTGACATAAATCCGCCATGGATGTACATGTGTTCCCAGTCCTGAATCTGACTCCCACCTCCCTCCCCGTACCATCCCTCTGGGTCATCCCAGTGCACCAGCCCTGAGCATTCTATATCATGCATCGAACGTGGGCTGGTGATTCATTTCACATATGATAATATACATGTATCAATGCCATTCTCCCAAATCATCCCACCCTCGCCCTCTCCCACAGAGTCCAAAAGACTGTTCTATACATCTGTGTCTCTTTTGCTGTCTCGCACACAGGGTTAGCATTACCATCTTTCTAAATTCCATATATATGTGTTATTATACTGTATTGGTGTTTTTCTTTCTGGCTTATTTCACTCTGTATAATAGGCTCCAGTTTTATCCACCTCATTAGAACTGATTCAAATGTATTCTTTTAATGGCTGAGTAATATTCCATTGTATATATATATATACCAGTGCTTTCTTATCCATTCATCTGCTGATGGGCATCTAGGTTGCTTCCATGTCCTGGCTATTATAAACCATGCTGCAGTGAACATTGGGGTACACGTGTATCTTTCAATTCTGGTTTCCTTGGTGTGTATGCCCAGAAGTGGGATTATTATACTGTATTGGTGTTTTTCTTTCTGGCTTATTTCACTCTGTATAATAGGCTCCAGCGTCATCCACCTCATTAGAACTGATTCAAATTTATTCTTTTTAATGGCTGAGTAATATTCCATTGTATATATATATACCAGTGCTTTCTTATCCATTCATCTGCTGATGGGCATCTAGGTTGCTTCCATGTCCTGGCTATTATAAACCATGCTGCAATGAACATTGGGGTACACGTGTATCTTTCAATTCTGGTTTCCTTGGTGTGTATGCCCAGAAGTGGGATTGCTGGGTCGTATGGTAGTTCTATTTCCACTTTTTAAGGAATGTCCCCACTGTTCTCCCTAGTGGCTGTACTAGTTTGCATTCCCACTAACAGTGTAAGAGGGTTCCCTTTTCTCCACACCCTCTCCAGCATTTATTTCTTGTAGACTTGGATATCAGCCATTCTAACTGGCATGAAATGGTACCTCATTGTGGTTTTGATTTGCATTTCTCTGATAATGAGTGATGTTGAGCATCTTTTCATGTGTTTGTTAGCCATTTGTATTATTTTCCTGGAATTGAGCTGCAGGAGTTGCTTATATATATGTTTGTGATTAATTCTTTGTCAGTTGCTTCATTTGCTATTATCTTCTCCAATTCTAAAGGGTATCTTTTCACTTTGCTTATAGTTTCCTTTTTTGTGCAGAAGCTTTTAATTTTAATTAGGTCTGCTGCTGCTGCTGCTGCTGCTAAGTCGCTTCAGTCGTGACCGACTCTGTGCGACCCCATAAACGGCAGCCCACCAGGCTCTGCCATCCCTGGGATTCTCCAGGCAAGAACACTGGAGTGGGCTGCCATTTCCTTCTCCAGTGCATGAAAGGGAAAAGGGAAAGTGAAGTCGCTCAGTCGTATCACTGTATTATTTTCCTGGAATTGAGCTGCAGGAGTTGCTTATATATATGTTTGTGATTAATTCTTTGTCAGTTGCTTCATTTGCTATTATCTTCTCCAATTCTAAAGGGTATCTTTTCACTTTGCTTATAGTTTCCTTTTTTGTGCAGAAGCTTTTAATTTTAATTAGGTCTGCTGCTGCTGCTGCTGCTGCTAAGTCGCTTCAGTCGTGACCGACTCTGTGCGACCCCATAAACGGCAGCCCACCAGGCTCTGCCATCCCTGGGATTCTCCAGGCAAGAACACTGGAGTGGGCTGCCATTTCCTTCTCCAGTGCATGAAAGGGAAAAGGGAAAGTGAAGTCGCTCAGTCGTATCTGACTCTTCGCGACCCCATGGACTGCAGCCCACCAGGCTCCTCTGTCCATGGGATTCTCCAGGCAAGAGTACTGGAGTGGGGTGCCATTGCCTTCTCCGTTAATTAGGTCATATTTGTTTATTTTTGCGTTTATTTCCAATATTCTTGGAGGTGGGTCATAAAGGATCCTGCTGTGATTTATGTCGGAGAGTGTTTTGACTATGTTCTCCTCTAAGTTTTATAGTTTCTGGTCTTACATTTAGATCTTTAATTCATTTTGAGTTTATTTTTGTGTTCTGTTGCTGATACAGCAAATATCGCAAAGTTACCAGCATCTTAAAGCAACACAGAATTATAATTGTAAGGTCCAGGAGATCAGAAATTTTAAACAGTTCTCACCAGGCTAAAATCAACATGCCATCAGTGCTTTTGGGAAGAATACCCTCGCATTTTCCAACTTGCAGAAGGTTGATCACATTTATTGAGATATGATTCCTTTTCCATCTTTGAAAGTAGACTTGGTATTTTAAAATCACTTTAGTTCCATCACTATTCAAATTGATTCACTTTAAAATGAAGAAGGGCTTCCCAGGTGGCGTTAGTGGTAAAGAACTCACCTGTAGATGCATGAGACATAAGAGACACAGGTTCCATCTCTAGGTCAGGAAGATCCTCTGGAGTCAGGAAATGGCAACCCACTCCACTTATTCTTGCCCAGAGAATTTCATAGACAGAGGAACCTAGCAGGCTACAGTCCAGAGGGCTGCTAGGAATCGGACAAGACTTAACATGCACACAAGATTGAAACACATTGGACCATCCAAACAAAACAAGATGATGAAGTCTACAAACTGGCAAAAATTTATATAATAATAACCACTCATGTTCACTTTCATTGCTATAAACACTTTCATTGGTACAAACATCCTTGAAGGGAACTTGCATGCTTAATAGCTCATTAGTTTCCCACTCTTTGCAACCCAATGGGCTGTAGCTGGCCAGGCTCCTCTGTCCATGGGGATTCTCCAGGAAACAATAACTGAAGTGGGTTGCCATGCCATCCTCCAGGGGATTTCCCAACCCAGGGATTGAATCCAGGTCTCCTGAATTGCAGGTGGATTCTTTACCATCTGAGCTACCAGGGAAACCCCAAAATACTGGAGTGGTAGCCTATCCCTTCACCAGGGGATATTCCCCACCCAGGAATCAAACCCTCCTGCATTGCAGGTGGGTTCTTTACCAGTTGAGCTATCAGAGAATCTTGAAGGGAACTTAGTAGTACTAAAAGTCTTTAAAACAAATTTAACTCTGTAAGAATTATATTGGCAAGGTAAGATTGCATATTACACAGAATTATGAAAGTGACTGTCCTCCATTTAGCCATTAGTAGAGTTACTGCCATGAATGAATGTTTTGAATCATTTATTTCTCTCCCATATAGGTATTCTGTTTTGCTGTTTTGGTCCCCAATTTTTTTTTTCAAGTTATTTTTTCTTTATTTATTTATTTTTTTTTTGTAGGTTATAGTATTCTCAGTAAGGTCTATTACGGAGCAGCAGTAAATATAGTGCATGTTGGTGAAAACATGTATAAATCTTTTGGTTAAAAATGTCTAAATATATGTGTCTTAGTTTCTCATGTCTGTCATTCACTTCTGAATTCTTCTAGCCTCCATCCATTATCAATTCTAAAAAAATTTAAGTATGTGTTATAGCAGCATCCTAGTTGCTGCTACTAAAGATTAGGTAGCATGAAAAACAAAAGAATTTTATTCTCTCAAGTTCTGAAAGGCAGATCCCAAACCAAAGCATTGTGAGGCTGCATACCTTCCTGAGGCCCTCTAGGGGAATCCCTTCTTTTTATCTTCCTGGTTCTGTAGGCTGCTGACATTCCCGGGCTTCAAGACACATTATCCCAATAGCTGCCTCCAACTTCACAAAGCTTTCTCCCCTGTGAGTGTTACCATCACAGAGTTTGCCTTTGTGACCTGGCAACCCACTCCAATGTTATTGCCTGGGAAATCCCATGGACATAGGAGCCTGATGGGCTATAGTCCATGAAGTCACAAAGAGTTGGATATGACTGAGCGAGTAACACTTTAGTTAGCTACTGATAATATAGGGAAAATTCCTCCTCTCAAAAATTTTAGGTACACCTTTTCCATACAAAATCACATTAGTGTTGTTCTATATCAGATACTATTCACCAATTTTGAAAATTACAATGTTGACATATTTTGGGGGCTATGATTAAGCTAACTATATACATATACATATACATATACATATACATATACATATACATATACATCATATACATATGGGTTTCCCTGATAACTCGGTAAAGAATCTGCCTGCAAAGCAAGAAACCCCAGTTCAATTCGTAGGTTGGGAAGATCTGCTGGAGAAGGGATAGGCTACCCACTCCAGTATTCTTGGGCTTCCCTTGTGACTCAGCTGGTAAAGAATCCACCTGCAATGCAGGAGACCTGGGTTCAGTCCCTGAGTTGAGAAGATCTCCTGAAGTGGGGAAATGTTACCCACTCCAGTATGTTGACCTGGAGAATTCCATGAACTGTATAAGTCCATGCAGTTGTAAAGAGTTGGAATCGGTAAAGAATCTGCCTGCAAAGCAAGAAACCCCAGTTCAATTCATAGGTTGGGAAGATCTGCTGGAGAAGGGATAGGCTACCCACTCCAGTATTCTTGGGCTTCCCTTGTGACTGAGCTGGTAAAGAATCCACCTGCAATGCAGGAGACCTGGGTTGAGAAGATCTCCTGAAGTGGGGAAATGTTACCCACTCCAGTATGCTCACCTGGAGAATTCCATGAACTGTATAAGTCCATGCGGTTGTAAAGAGTTGGAATGACTGAGCAACTTTCATTTTCACTTTCATATCTGTACAAATATATATATATATAAGTAAATATAATAAAAACCAATAACTAGAATTTGCATTTTGCAATGATTTAATAATTCTATATTTTTTTTTGACCCTGTGGCATGTGGGATTTTAGTTCCCTGACCAGTGTTTGAACCTACACCCCCTGCATTGGAAGGGCAGGATCTTAACCATTGGACTTCCAAGGAAGTCCCATAGTCTTCATTTTTAATGCATTTTACTTTAATGTATTGAAAATCAAGTATAAAATGAATTTATAATAATGAAGTATAATTATGTGTTGAATTTTGATTTATTGAAGTTATGCCAGCATTAATATTTTATTACCAGTTTAGAGAGCAAATAGAGAATTCCATGAACTGTATAAGTCCATGCAGTTGTAAAGAGTTGGAATGACTGAGCAACTTTCATTTTCACTTTCATATCTGTACATATATATATATATAAGTAAATATAATAAAAACTAATAACTAGAATTTGCATTTTGCAATGATTTAATAATTTTATGTATTTTTTTGACCCTGTGGTATGTGGGATTTTAGTTCCCTGACCAGTGTTTGAACCTACACCCCCTGCATTGGAAGGGCAGGATCTTAACCATTGGACTTCCAAGGAAGTCCCATAGTCTTCATTTTTAATGCATTTTACTTTAATGTATTGAAAATCAAGTATAAAATGAATTTATAATAATGAAGTATAATTATGTGTTGAATTTTGATTTATTGAAGTTATGCCAGCATTAATATTTTATTACCAGTTTAGAGAGCAAATATTTAATTGTTGAATTTGCTACAAATCCAATCATTTTGCTGTGCACTTTTTAAGGGATGGAAAATAGTCGCTATTATCCTTTGTTGTACTTCCAGCAGCAAGTTCTGATGTTACACCTCCAGCAGTAGTTCTCCATTGCTTCTTTATGGCTCTTGCCTGAGTAAACTGCCTTCATGGTCTCCACATCTGATATTCTTCTCAATATAAAATTTTGTTCACTTCCCAGAGATGTAAGGCAGGAAATTTATTTTCATTTAAAATATTTACTCTAAAAGGAGCCAAATACTTTTAACAAGTTGAAGGCAAAATGCAGAAGAATGCTTTAAAAGTGTGACATGAGCCAGGTGGGCTCTATGGCGTCATGAAAGAGCACATGTTTTGAAGTCAGAAAAACCCTTAGCTGTGGACCCTTGGGTATATAGAGAGCTCTCATGAGCTTCAGTTTTCACTGGTGTACAATTGGTGTAGTTATCCAGACAAGGAACATGATTGTTATAAGGGAACATTGCAAATGCATTCCTGAAGTAAATATCATTAGGGAAGTGAAGTGTAGAAATAGCTTAGCACAAGGTCTAGTGCTTTTTTTTTTTCCCTAGTGTATTTTTCCAGTTTTATTGAGATTTATATTTATATATAATTGACACACAGTGTTAATGTTACAGTATATAGCATAATGACTTGGTTTATACATATGATAGCCATGATAAGTTTAGTTAATATCCTTTGTAGTATATCAAAACAAAAAGACAAACAATATTATAATAAGGGAACATTGCAAATGCATGTCCTGAAGTAAATCATTTATCATTAGGGAAGTGAAGTGTAGAAATAGCTTAGCACAAGGTCTAGTGCTTTTTTATTTTTTTCCTAGTGTATTTTTCCAGTTTTACTGAGATTTATATTTATATATAATTGACACAAAGCACAGTGTTAATGTTACAGTATATAGCATAATGACTTGATTTATACATATGATAGCCATGATAAGTTTAGTTAATATCCTTTGTAGTATATCAAAACAAAAAGAAAAACAATATTATAATGAGAACTCTTAGGATCCATTCTTTCAACATCTCTCAAATATATCATACAGCAAATGTTAACTATGGGGCTTCCAAGGTAGCTCAGTGGCAAAGAATCTGCTTGGCAATGCAGGAAACTCAAGAGTCACAGATTTGATCCCTGAGTCAGAAAGATTACTTGGAGTATGAAATGGCAACCCACTGCAGTATTCATGCCTGAAAAACTCAATGGTCAGAGAAAATTGGCGGACCTCAGTCCATGAGTTTACAAAGAGTTGGATGTGATTGAGAGACTGAGCACGCATAATATGTTAACTATAGTTAGTCATCACACAGTATATTACAACTCCAGTACTTATGTATCTTATGACTGGAAAGGTATGAAATGACAACCCACTGCAGTATTCATGCCTGAAAAACTCAATGGCCAGAGAAACTTGGCAGACCTCAGTCCATGAGTTTACAAAGAGTTGGACGTGATTGAGAGACTGAGCACGCATAATATGTTAACTATAGTTAGTCATCACACTGTATATTACAACTCCAGTACTTATGTATCTTATGACTGGAAGTTTACACCTTTTGACCACCTTCACCCAGGCGTGGCAGGTGGGGGAACTGAATGAAGGAGATTTGTTAATAAGTAGTATCTCTTACCTTATTAAGTATGAGGTAGGATATTCTTCCTTACATCATAACAGGCTATAGTAACAACTCCCAAATCTCGGGGATGTAGCAAAATGAAGATAATCACATTTTCATGTTATAAGTCCACTGCAGAGAATCAAAATTGTTTTGCTCATTGAGATTAACTGTGGGACCTCAGGGACCCAGCTAGCTGGAAATTCAGATTCAATACCACTGATAAAACTTTTGAGGCAGAGTGATGAGAATATAGTGACTTATTTTCTGGCTTTAAAATCTCCACTTTAAAATGACACATGTTATTTCCAATCTTGTTTTATTACCTGCACAGGTCACCAGAAGAATGCCTAACTTCAAAGAGGATCAGAAAGTACAGTCCTGTCACACTTCAGGGACAGAACAAAAATATTTGTCTCCTGCTCTCGAGATTAATTCCAAGCATATGAGTAAAGGACCTAGCAATTAGATTATGATTTCTTACTAATTAAATCCCAAATGTTTGTAAAATAGAAAAATGTTGAAGTGGAAATAACACAGTGGAGTTTGCTAGAATATAATAGTAGTGACTCCATTAAATTTGTAAAATGCTCTGACATTTCCCTAACCTTTCAACTTCATTTTAATCAGTGGGAGATCTGACCAGGAATAAGTACACACACATAATGAAAAGATACAAAGTTGTAAGTGTTAAAATGAAATTTCCAATGGACAAATTACTGATCTAGTAGGTGTATATTCAGTAAATTATGAATTGANCCCACTTGAGTATTCGTCCATGGGGAGTCCCATGGACAAAGAGCCTGGGGACTATGGTCCCTAGGGTTGCAAAGAGTCAGACATGACTGAAGCAATTTTGGAAGCACAAAGCATATTGGCATGTGGTACGAGCCAACGGTGGTGGTTTAGTAACTAAGTCGCGTCCGACTCTTATGATCCCATGGACTGTAGCCTCCAGGCTCCTCTCTCCTGGGATTCTCCAGGCAGGAATACTGGAGTGAGTTGCCATTTTCTTCTCCAGGGGATCTTCCTGACCCAGGAATGGAACCCGGGTCTCCTGCATTGCAGGCAGATATTTTACTAGCTAAGCTACAAGAGAAGCCACATGCCAATGGATTACATAACAATAAGAGAGTGAATAAGAAAAGGTCAAGAATAGTATTTAAATATATGTGCATGTGTATGTGATAATATATCGGGAACATTCAATATAAAATAAATATAAAAATTAAATAATTATTATTAGCGTCAACAAATGTGTACTATGACATTTTTAGGAATTAAGTGTACTGCTCTGATCTTGTAATAAATGAAGAGTAGAGGGGTATTGAAACTGAAGCTTTTCCTATTGCAAAGCCTGTGGGTTTTGATACACTGGCCTTCATTGACCTTACATTACATGGGAAGTTATTCTCTGCTTTTCTACAATCCTTATGTACAGTTTGTTTTTTACTGCTTTGTTTCAACATTAGGTAAAAAAAAAAAAAAAAAGCAACAGCTAATTTTGCTTTTCTGCTGAAGACTTGATAGTATTAATGAAATAATGTGATTGGAGTATGAATTTAAAACTGTATATATGAGTTCATGAATGGAAAGCAGAAGACATACATTTTTAATGTTTCAGAAAATATAGCATTTTACATTTTCAGAAAAAATATTACATTTTATGTTTCAGGAAATATAGCATTTTATGTTTAAGAACATATAACAGGGAAATAAAAGTAGCTATAAAATCTTCTACAGGTTGATGTTTAAGTTACAGGAGCTATTACTGCAGAATGTACAAATTCAAAATCTATTTAAACTGAACTGAATGGTATCTCAAGATGTATGGGTGTGAAGTGAAGTGATGGGTGTGGGAAGTGTTAATTATTTTATATGATTGGTACACTGTTATGACTTGATTTTAGCCAACTGATAGCTAGGTTTGGGTATATCTCTTTATTGACTCAAAATAATCAGATCCTTCAATAGCACAGGCTCATATTAAGAGGTATATAAGAATATTGTAGCTCAGAATCTAAATAAAATTCTGAAGTGACTTTCCAAGTATATCTTACCATTTTGGAGAAGGAAATGGCAACCCACTCAATACTTCTGCCTGGAAAATTCCATGGATAGAAGGGCCTGGCAATTATGGGATATATGAAATTAATATTGTGAAAGTCTTAAAATGTCCTTTGATAGGTAAAATTTTAAATTATTAAAATGATTTTAATTTATGGAGTGCTTACTACATTCCAGGCATTTTGCTTTTCCATATTATTGGTAATCCCCCCAAAACCAGCTATACTGACTGTTACTGATGGATGCTGTTTTCAGACTGGAAACTATACCTCTTCCATGGAGTTCATGGGGTCACAAAGCATTGGATACCACTGAGCATGCACACTTCATTATCACTTAGTTTCTAATGTAGGAAAATAGGACGTAATTTGCAGAAAGAGGTATAGTTTCCAGTCTGAAAACAGCATCCATCAGTAACAGTAAATATAGCTGCTTTTGTGGGGATTACCAATAATACAGAAAAGCAAAATGCCTGGAATGTAGTAAGCACTCCATAAATTAAAATCATTTTAATAATTTAAAATTTTACCTATCAAAGGACATTTTAAGACTTTCATGATATTAATTTCATATATCACATAATTTATTCATTGATAATTTTGAGAAGTAGTTGAAAACCATATTAAGAGAATTTAATGTGATTGGTTAATATAAAGAAGACATCAGTTGATGAAAAAGTTTCATTGCTTAATAATTTATTTTTCCCTATTTCACTAACATTTGTCACTATTAAGTGATATCAGGTGGATGCAGAGTATATTAAACAACTGAATTAAACAAACAGCCACAAAATACAGTCATTTGTACATTCATTTTCCCTGTATTTCTTATATTGTCTCACATTGGCCTTGAGCTTTGTCTTAGAAATCCTTTTAATGGAACCTACACAGTTTATGTAAATCTTGTGCTTTTGTTCCTCAGAGTTTGTAAATCTCAAGTAGTTTTACCTGTGTTTTAAAGGTAAAATCCTGTATTACAGTGTTTATGTACTTATTAGGAAATTAACAGGTTAAATTTTCTTCGGGCTGGCTGTTTTGTTTTACTTTGCACCCTGGTTACAAATTTGCATCTTTTCTTTATTGATCTTTTTTCTAAGCCATATTTCCCCCATAAACCTTCTTCTCTTTAGAGAAATTATGCTAAATACAACATTTATAGGAATTTTTACTTTGCATTCTGCCAGAAATGTTTTTATTTGATTTCCTGTTATATACTGGACAGGTTTCATTAGAAAACATTATGAACAAGCAGATACAAATAAAAATGTGACATTTATTATTTACATGTTTGCAATTTATCCAATTCACTAATAAAAATACTTACCAGAGCCTAATTTGTGCCAGTCACTATATTATCTGGCAAGATTAAATTTTTGAAAAAAAAAAAAAAAAAGGTTATATTCAGTCCTTGCCCTTGTGAAATCTATATTTTGGTTGAGGAGATAGAGGTAAGAAGTTACAATATAATACTATAAGGGGATCTCAGGAGTCATGCAATGTATTCAGTGGAGTGTAAGAGAGTGATACACCGAGCCTTGCATTTTGCATGATGCATTCAGCAAGGTTCTCACTGCAAGAACACTGGAGTGGCTTGCCATTCCCTCCTCCACTGGACCACATTTTGTCAGAACTCTCTACTATGACTCATCCATCTTGGTGGCCCTACATGGTATGGCTCACAGTTTCACTGAGTTACACAATCCCCTTCACCACAACAAGGCTGATGCCAAGAAAATTATCAACAACGGCAGATATGCAGATGGTATCACACTAACGGCAAAAAACAAAAAGGAAGTTAGGAATCTTTTGATAAGGGTAAAAAAGGAGAGTGAAAAAGCTGGCTTAAAACTCAACATTCAAAAACTATGATCATGGCATTCAGTCCCACCACATCAAGGCAAATAGAAGGGGAAAAAAATTAAAGCATGGACAGACTTTATTTTCTTGTGTTCCAAAATCACTGCTGACAGTGACTGAATTCATGAAATTAAAAGACACTTGTTTCTTGGAAGAAAAGCTATGACATCTAGGTTGCTTCCATGTCCTGGCTATTATAAACAGTGCTGCGATGAACATTGGGGTACACGTGTCTCTTTCAATTCTGACTTCCTTGGTGTGGATGCCCAGCGGTGGGATTGCTGGATCATAAGGCAGTTCTATTTGCAATTTTTTTAAGGAATCTCCACACTGTTCTCCATAGTGGCTGTACTAATTTGCATTCCCACCAACAGTGTAAGAGGGTTCCCTTTTCTCCACACCCTCTCCAGCATTTATTGCTTGTTGACTTTTGGATCGCAGCCATTCTTACTGGTGTGAAATGGTACCTCACTGTGGTTTTGATTTGCATTTCTCTGATAATGAGTGACGTTGAGCATCTTTTCATGTGTTTGTTAGCCATCCGTGTACACTCGTGACTGATTCATGTCAATGTATAGCAAAACGAATACAGTGTTGTAAAGCAAACAAACTAAAAAATAAAAATTAATTAAAAAAAAAAGAAAAGAAAAGCTATGACAAACCTAGGCAGCATATTCAAAAGCAAAGGCAACATTTTGTCAACAAAGATCCCTATAGTCAAAGCTATGGTTTTTCCAGTAGTCATGTACAGATGTGAGAGTTTGGCCATAAAGAAGGCTGAGCACTGGAGAACTGAGGCTTTTGAATTGTGATGCTAGAGAAGACTCTTGAAGTTCCCTTGGATTGGAAGGATATCAAATCAGTCATTTCTAAAAGAAATCAATCCTGAATATTCATTGGAAGGACTGATGCTGAAGCTGACACCAATACTTTAGCCACCTGATGCAAAGAGCTGACTCACTGAAAATGACCGTAATGCTTGGAAAGATTGAAGAAGGCAAAAGGAGAAGTGGGCAGCAGAGGAGAAATGTTTAGATAACCTTACTGACTCAATAGATGTGAATTTGAGCAAACTCTGGGAGATAATGAAGGACAGGGAAACCTGGAATGCTGCAGTCTATGAAGTCACAGAAAATCAGATATAACATAGTGACTGATAAACAAACTAAAAAATAAAAATTAATTAAAAAAAAAAGAAAAGCTATGACAAACCTAGGCAGCATATTCAAAAGCAAAGGCAACACTTTGTCAACAAAAATCCCTATAGTCAAAGCTATGGTTTTTCCAGTAGTCATGTACAGATGTGAGAGTTTGGCCATAAAGAAGGCTGAGCACTGAAGAACTGAGTCTTTTGAATTGTGTTGCTAGAGAAGACTCCTGAAGTTCCCTTGGATTGGAAGGATATCAAATCAGTCATTTCTAAAGGAAATCAGTCCTGAATATTCATTGGAAGGACTGATGCTGAAGCTGATACCAATACTTTAGCCACCTGATGCAAAGAGCTGACTCACTGAAAATGACCGTAATGCTTGGAAAGATTGAAGAAGGCAAAAGGAGAAGTGGGCAGCAGAGGATGAAATGTTTAGATAACCTTACTGACTCAATAGTTGTGAATTTGAGCAAATTCTGGGAGATAATGAAGGACAGGGAAACCTGGAATGCTGCAGTCCATGAAGTCACAGAAAATCAGATATAACATAGTGACTGAAAAACAACAAAGAGAGTGATGCTACTATTACTTTTGAACTAAAAATAATGAACTCAAAACTAGGCACTTTTATGGAAGATACTTATTAAATGACCATTAAAGTCACTTGCATATTTCCAAGGAAACCCAAGAGAATCAAGTTTAGCAGCTACACAGCCAAGAATGTTGCCTAATTTACATCACAGTCCTATTACACAGAAGACTTTTCAACTGTTTGTTCTGAGCACTGACATCCTTCAGAGTGGACACTGAATATGATAACACTGCTGCTATCTTCAGAATAAGATTGGTGGAAGACTTGTTCCTATGTGATCCTTGGTTCTGAATAGAAGTTCTATGAAGAAGTACTAGCTGAAACGTTTCATGTATCTGAGCCTCAGCTAAATATTAGAAAAGTAGCATCCTGGTTTCTATTTTTGAACATCATAGGACTTCATAAATTAAACTTTGCCTAGTTCAGTCATGTCTAACTCTTTGTGACCCCATGGACTGTAGCCTACAAGGCTCCTCTGTCTATGGAATTTTCCAGGCAACAATATAGGAGTGGTTTACCATTTTCTTCTCCAGGGGACCTTCCCGACCCAGGGACCCGGGTCTCCCGCATTGCAGGCAGAAGCTTTACCATCTGAGCCACCAGGGAAGCCCCAAACTTAGGCTTAACCATATACAAAACTTTCCTCAGGGTTCACTTTTCACAAATCTTATCACTTTCTATATCCATTACTGTGGTCTTCCATCCTAAAAAGCCACTTGTAAGTCAGGCTTACTTCCTTTACCCTTCTCAAAATGCAATTTCATTCCTCATACCCTTTTTACCAAAAACACACTTCCTACTTTCTCTTAAGCAATAAAGAACTGACTTTTATATTAGCATTCTGTAGATTGGTAACCATAAATACCAGTGATAATTTCTAAAACCTTTGTTTTCTTAGAGAGAAACAGAGGAAAAGTGTATATAATTGTTGATCAACCAAATACATTGACAGTTATCCAGTATGTATTTCACAAAGGTAGAGACTAAATCTAACCTCTTTTTTTTTTTTTCCAAAATTCTAATCTTGCCATACAGTACATAGACTGGCACAAGTTACGCTCTGGAAAATATTCATTAAGTGAATTAGATTCATAGATGACTCTAGTGGGAAGAACCCTCCTGCCTATGCAGGAAACAAGAGACTTGGATTCACTTCATGGGTCGGGAAAATCCACTGGAAGAAGGCATGTCAACCCACTCCAGTATTCTTGCCAGGAGAATCCCATGCCAGAGGAGCCTAGAGGGCTATAATCGATAGGACTGCAAAGAGTCAGATATGACTGAAGCTTCCTAGCATGCACACAAGTTTTCAGATATATGTAAGTAATAAATCACATTTTTATTTGTACTTGCTTAATCATAATATCTGAATGTGTTTTCTAATGGATAATTACCTATCCAATATATAGTAGAAAGTTAAATAAAAAAAAAAAAATCTGGTAGAATGCAGTGCCATTTCTACTGCTGAATAGCTGTACCAGCTTCCATAGTGTTGCAGCATATGAGTGTTTAGTTGCTAAGTTGTGTCCAATTCTTTGCAACCCCACGAACTGTAGCCCACCAGGGTCCTCTGTCCATGAGACTTCCCAAGCAAGAATATTGGAGTGGGTAGTTATTCTCTTCTACAGGGGATCTTCCTAACCCAGGGTTCAAAGCTGAGTCTCCTGCATTGGCAGGCAGATATCTTACCACTGAGCCACATGGGAAACCCCTCATGGTATTGCAGTACAACTCCCTTAACTTTTGTTTCTCAGTAGATTTGACAGTGCATGGAGTAATCTCAGGATTCTAGGTTTCCAAGCATTGTGATAACTCACACATATTGTCATCTTCTTGATGTCTGTGCATGCATGGTATAGTATGAATACTTGTATCCTCCAAAATTCATATGTTGAAATCCTAATACCTGATGTAATGGTATTAGGAGAGGAAGTGTTTGGGAGATAATTAGGTAATGAAGGTGGAGCCCTTATGAATGAGACTGGTCTATTGTAAAACAGATCCCAGAGGTCTTTCTAGTCCCTTCCACAATTTGCAGATACAACTAGAAGGTGCCAGCTATGACCCAGGAAGAGTATCCTCACCAGAATGCAAAGACATGGTAACTTGTTCTTGGACTTCTCAGCCTCCAGAACTGTGGGAAATACATTTCTGGTTTTCTGTAAACCACTTAGTCTGCAGTATTTTTTTTACATCAATCTGAACAAACTAAGATATATAAATAAATAGGTAGATAGATAGATAGGTAACAGATGGATAATTGCTGATTTTTTTCTCCAGTGGCATAAGATGCTGAAACATCACTCTGAAATTCTTCAATAAAATGCTTGGCCATTCTTTTGGTGGCATTATTTCTTCTGAGAAAAACTCTGCTTTTCAATTCAGTAAAGATTATAACAGAGTAAATATGATGTTAAAATTCCTGTATTAAATATAATACTTGGGGGACCATCCATATGTTCTGATTGTCAGATAAATAAATACATATATTACTTTTTGGTTTAGAATGTGTTATTCATGCAGGACTTGACCTCAGACTTACAAGGATTTTTGAAATTTCTTCCCATTTCATAAACCCAGCTTCATGTAGATGATATAATACATGTTAAGATCAGCATATCCCAAAGAAATTACCTGTTTCCACAATTATCCGCCACAAAAATATTTTAGAAATAATAAAAGTTATGCATAAATTGTAGTGATATGACATTTTTGTAATGAATGGCATTATAGACAAATGCATAGGAGCAGAAAAGACAAAATCAAATTACAGCACAAGTACCTGTTTCATCGTCCGTGAAGGACTCTGATGGGTCAGCTGACTTCCATTAGCTACTGGTCCTATGATAGTGGTTAGCTTGGCCTTGGCTTTTGGCAGTATTGGACACTCAACAAGACTGGTAGGCAGATCATTATTGCAGGGAAAAAAAAAAAAACTATTGATAAGCACATAACAGCAAGGTCATCCTGTTTGCACATTCATTTTAAAGGCATTAGGATAGGGGGAAAGATTCATTGATTTTCACAGGTTAGATTATCTTACTGATCTGATTTTTCAAAGCCTTGTATACAGCAGAGAGGTTTAGACAGACATTCATATTCAGTCACACTTATTTTAAATTTGACTTCTTATGCCACTTTTTCTAAAAATGTCTTTTAAACTAATCCTATAATAGCTTTTGTTAAAAATTCCTAAATATTGACAAAACCATTAACCTTCCCCGATGACATTTCATAAATCTTCATTTCAGATTATCTTTTTTTTTTTTTCCAAACAAAGAGGATAAGTTTTATCCATTATCCTCCCCAATTGTCTACAGCTCCTCAAGTGAAACTACTACTGGTATAATGTCCAAAATTCCCTTTTGCTTTGTCACCAAATTGTGCAGAAACATCTCATACCATTAATCATATTTAAAAACAGGTTTAACTCAGTTAAATAATTATTTTAAAATACCAAAGTGGCTAAATGCATGGGCTTTGGCAGTGGGGACATCCCAATAGGAGTCAATACATGACCTACAAGTTCATGTGCATTAATTTAGCTTTCAGGTTACTGTCTTTGCCCCTCTCCATACATCACTTTAACTCAGTAATGAAATGCTGCTAATGATGCACTGTTTTAGAGCCTGATGGATGAGTAACACCAGATTCATGACGGGAAACTCAGTTCAAATGGTTACCTAATGTTCTTTGTCAATCATTCTCTGCTTAGTTGCAAGACAAGAGCAGTTTCTCAAAATATCAATAGAACAGCTACTAAAACATGGCCTTATTTTAAAAATAATAGGGTTCTCCACTATATCTTTCTATTAATAACTTTTTAAGTGGAGTATTACAATATGGAAAAGCTAATAAGAACAGTTAGTATCAAGAGCTTATATATCAAGCATGCCAAACCACTATAGAAATGTTAAGGAACACACACAGCTTCCATATATCCTAGATGTGCATTATTGTGGGTTCCAGAGCTTTCCTGGTGAAAGTTGAAACTGCATCCTGTATGTGGAAGGCAAAGTGAGTCCAGAAAAAGAGAATGACCATTTCAGATTGGTAGGCAGAGGCCATAAGAACTCAGGGGACTTACGAGGCTTATCTTGGGCCACTGCATAAGTAGATCCAAATACTTGCCAGCCAGAATCTTAAATTTATACAGAGGGATTAATGGGACTCAGTTGACTATACCATCCAGATAGTCTCCACAACACATTGCTCTCTCAAAACTGTCTCCTTGAAAATGGCTCCCACTGTTGGAACAGTGGGAAGAGTGTACATTCCAAGAACAAGGGAGGGGATAAAGAGCCTCCAACTGCTGGGGTCTGGCTTGAGGGTCAAACTCAATGACCTCCTCCAACAATTACCTCTGTATTATACAAGCAAAGGAAAATATTATAGTGTGAATACAATTGATGGATGTAAGTGCCTACAATATTTCACCCCTCCTAATCAGTTCTTACAATTTTACATGCCATCTTTAGGCACACAAAGCCCAGACTGGTCAGTAAGCGGTTTCTTTAGTGTGGAGGTGGTTTTTTGGTGGCTATCTGGCTGTCATTGGAAGCAGATGTCATAGTAATAATATGGGCACCTACAAGAGAAAACACTGCAAATTCCAGCAGATAATGCCTTTGCCTGGCATGCTGGGGCTTGATGTTCTCAGCTAGCAGCATAACATGATGATCCATGCTGAGAGTTGAAGCGATGGCTGTCTTCCCTCATTCCATACCTTTCCAGTGCTGAGTATTTTGGCAGGGCTCCCCAGTCTGGCATACGGGGCAAGAAATCCTACTGGTTGATCATTCAAATGTATTAAAGCCTGGAATAGTACTTTGATTTACCGGTTAGTGATTTAATCTTCTGTTTTAGTATGCCATTCTTCCTTTCTACCACTCCTGCTGCTTGGAGATTATTGAAAACATGAAGACTCCCTTCAATGTCATGTTCTTTTGCCTAGCCTGGCACTTCATGCCATTTGAAAAGGGGCTCTCTCCCCCAGTTACTGTCTATTTGATGAGAGTATTCCTACATGATACTCAGCTTCTCTAATTCCATACTGGTGGCAACATGGTTTATTTAGTGACAAGGGAAAGCCTGGGTTAAGCCAGATGTGGTATTCACATGCACCAAGACACATTTACAACTCTCTTCGGAAAGTTAAGGCCAATATAATGAATGTATTCATCCTTCACTGATTGGAAACCCTGGTAGATGGCCTCAGATTCCTTTGGTATTCATCTTGTCCAACGTATTCACCTTGGACATTGTTTAGAACACACAGGACATGATACTGCATTAACACAATCACTGTATTTCAAGAACAATCCTACATTCTTGGCAATATATCCTGAGGATTATGGTGGCTGCTCTTCCTTTGCACCCAGCCTCCTGTATTTCCTGATGGGTCAGTTGCTAAGGATCATGTGTGTGTGTTAGTCGTTCAGTCATGTCCAACTCTTCGATCCCATGGACTGTAGTCCAACAAGCTCCTCTTTCCAAGGGATTCTCTAGGCAAGAGTCCTGGAGTGGGTTGTCACCTCCTTATCCATGCTAAAGATCATACCAAAGTTATAAAATATTCTTGTTTATCTGAAGGTATAAGTGTCTTGGGGCTTCCCTTGTGGCTCAGCTGGTAAAGAATTCACATGCAATGTGGGAGACCTGGGTTTGATCCCTGGTTTGGTAAGATCCTCTGGAGAAGGAAAAGCCTAGCTACTCCAGTACTCTGGCCTGGATAATTTCATGGACTGTATAGTCCATGGGGTCACAAAGAGTTGGACATGACTGAACAACTTTCACTTCACTTCATCAGTGCCTTGTGAGCTAGGATATGAGGCAATGGAGACTGGCTCAGGACCTTACAGGAAAACCCAAATGTCTTTCAATATATCCTAACTCCACAGGGCTTATTCATAAATATTTACCCCTCAGCTTGCCATTGTCCAAGCTATAGGGCTCATCACGTTAGAACAGCCTAACTGTCAGTACAGAAGGATTAATGGCCAGGGCTTCTGGTTCACTTCAGTTCAGTCACTCAGTCATGTCCAACTCTTTTCGACCCCGTAGACTACAGCATGCCAGGCCTCCCCGTCCATAGCCAACTCCTGGAGTTTACTCAAACTCATGTCCATTGGGTGGGTGATGCCAGCCAACCATCTCATCCTCTGGCATCCCTTTCTCCTCTTGCCTTCAGTCTTTCCCAACATCAGGGTCTTTTCCAATCAGTCAGCTCTTTGCATCGAGTGGCCAAAATATTAGAGTTTCAGCTTCAACATCAGTCCTTCCAATGAATATTCAGGACTAACTTCCTTTAGGATAGACTGGTTGGATCTCCTTGCAGTCCAAGGGACTCTCAAGAGTCTTCTCCAACACCACAGTTCAAAAGCATCAATTCTTCGGTGTCAGCATCAATATGCTATCTAGGTTGGTCATAACTTTTCTTCCAAGAAGCAAGCGTCTTTTAATTTCATGGCTGCAGTCACCATCTGCAGTGATTTTGGAGCCCCCCAAAATAGTTTGTCACGGTTTCCACTGTTCCCCATCTTTTTACCATGAAGTGATGGGCTCATGGTTACTACCAACCAAACTGCTCCGGGTTTAGCTCACTGCCTGCTGTGGTTTCTTCCTGTTTGTGTGCAGATGGTGGCAGTGTTGAGCTGAATAAGGACTTTAGTTCATGGGGACAGGTAGCCCTGACCAGACCCATGAGTGAAAATTTCCCCTCCTCCCTCTGTACAGGCCACATGGACTGTGAAAGGAATAAGGATGGTGTGAGAATTTGGAGGATCTACATATTCTACGAGGACTAGCTCCACATTTCTAAGACCATGGATAGAGTGCTCATTTGCAAGCAAGGTGACACTTCACCGAGTGAAAGGGGGATTTGAGCTTTTGCAGAAGTGAATTCAGGGAAAATAGTCTCAAAATACCACTTGATAGAAAGGAAAGTTCTTACTATGCCATCTTGTTGTTTCTTTTTACAACTACTTATGGTGTTTTGTGCCCCCAAGTTTGGGGGTAGGGGGAGCTTTTATTTCATTGTTTTGCAATCTCCATAGAATCTAGATATTTTCTTTCTCCAATTAATTGTTTCCCTCAGGAATATCCTGATGGCATACCATGTGTTAATAAGATCATCAGTGCATGGTTTTAATATTATTAGAAGATATTTTCTCAAATATTTCCAGTTCTCCCTTTGTCAAACGAAACTGGATCTGAGAACTGAGTTGAGTTTGGAAAATGGAAGATCATTGCCTTTTTTTAAGGCAACTCAAATTTGCACCAGAGTTGTTTCCCTTATTAAGCAGATCAAGTATTTCTGTGTGAGGCTATCATCATATTTGCAAACTAGGTACCTAATCATCCATTATCTACCACCAGAGGTCTCAGCAGTGGTCAGTCTGAATGTGGACACCATGCTCACCGTGCCTCTGACGGCTCAGTGCTGTCAGCTGTCCTCAACAGCTCAATAATCCCTTATCTTTGCTGACATAAGAAAACTTGCTTCAGTGGCAATATCTTTTTCTTACAGAGAACAGCCACAATGGCACATTGCAAAGATGTTGTCACTCTTGCCAATAAATTTATCAACTTTAAGGTTCAAATGGGACCTTCTGGACCTGTTTGAGAGATATATTAAGGACTGAAGTAACAAGGCTACATCCCTAAGCACTTAGATTCTTTCTTCTCCTCTCAGCAAGTAGTTTCTATCTTTCAACTTCACATGTAGGAGGCCACAGTAAAGCAGAGATTTCGGCTAATCACCCAAGCAAACAATTAGAACATCTGTCTATGTATGGAACTAGTGGATTGCAATCACAGTCTTTGCTAAGTACATTTGCGTTAAGTCAGATGCTCTGGAAGCAGTTTCTGAGATGGGGACTTATAAATATTTGATTTATTAAAGTAATATTCTTAGCAAAAATTGATAATGAAATGAGATAAGTAAGATGAGAAAGGTAGAATCTATATTTCCATATACTATAAAAATGTAGCTTCAAATTCAATTTAGAACAATTCTGATGTAATCAACTTGCTGACCATGTCTTGCACACCTCTGTGATGTAGAGATGATTGGGAGCTCTGGTTTATTTTTGCTGGCAGATCAGACATTGAGGAGAACTCATAGCTGGAACAGCCTTGGAGATCATCACTCTAACGAGTATTAACATAAATTTGATCTCCTCCCCCTGTGTACTCCATTGCCCAATCTGAGTCTGAGAGGTGACTGAGAAAAGAGACTTGTGAACCTAGCCAAATCATTCTGTCCACCACTCCCTGCTCCAGTGTAAATTTTTTTTTTTTCACCATGGGTGCTTTCTGGCATGCGTAACTGTGCAACACAAAAACACCTACAATTTGTACATTCTTCCCTGTGTGCCATTCCCTTCTCCAGAGGATCTTCCTGACTCCAGGGACAGAATCCATATTTCCTGCATTCTCCTACACTGGCAGATGGATTATTTACCGCTGAGCTACCTTGGAAGTCCATATTGTTTCATAGGTCTGTCTATATCATTATTTCCCAAACATCGGGCCCACAGTTGTAAGTCTGGCTTCTTCCAGGTGAGAAATGGAGTATTATTCGTTATATCAGAAAACAAGGATGTCATAGTCATCAATGATTCCAGCCCTCCAATGTGAGCTGATGAGTCCCAAGGGCACTCTGGAAGGAGAAAAATACTTGTGATCTAGCAACCATCAGATTACAGCCACTCCCTACAATGAGCCTCAAGGGACCTCAGGATCCTGGCCCAGGATAGCTGACATGCATATGAAAAGAATGATCTCAGTAAGCCCAGCCTTTTGAATCTTCTCCTACATAGAAAAACAGTTAATTCCGTAACTTGGATATCTGGTTTTATTTAATTCAGTAATCTTTTGAAGTTCAGACTAACTGCCTTTTCTTGCAAAACTTCTATATAATCTGGCTCCTCCCATTCCTTCCCGGTAGCAGTTCTCTCAAGGTTACTTGAGATGCTGTCTCCTGAGCTTGAAGTCCTAAAAATTCCCATTGAATAAAACATAAATCTTAAATTTTGTTGTTGTTATTCAGTTGCTAAGTCATATCGACTCTTTGCGACCCCTGGACTGTGGCACACCAGGCTTCTCTGTCCTTCATTATCTTATCTCCCAAAGTTTGCTCAAACTCATGCCCATTGTGTTGATGGTGCTATCCAACCATTTCATCCTTTGTCATCCACTTCTCCTCCTTCTGTTCCTGCTTCCCATCTTTCCCAGCATCTGGTTTTTTATTTTTATTCTTCTTCTTTCTTTCTTTCAACTTTAGGGGTTCTGACTATTTTGAGGGTCAACACAGGTTCTTGACCAACCAGTAGAGCAATCTGTAAATTCACACAAATCCATGTCCCTTCTAAACTCAGAACACTTCTCTGTACACAACAAGTGAATGACCAGGTGTAGTGCCAAAATCTCCAACCACTAGAGAATAGAATATCCCCAGTGGTTTTTAAGAGTATATTTAAGCATGTCAGTAGCATAGCAGCAGATCCATATCAGGGCAAATCAGTTCATTTAAAAATCAAGTCTACAATAAAACATGTTTATTTTTATTCTATTCTCAGCTTTTATAAATAATAGTCCATGAGTCCATTTCATTGATGTTCAGTCACTAAGTTTTGTCTGACTCTTTGTGAGCCCACTGATTGCAGCAGGCCAGGTTCCTCTGTCCTCCACTATCTCCCAGAGTTTGCTCAAATTCATATCCATTGAGTCAGTGATGCTATCTAATAATATCGTCCTCTGCTGCCCTCTTCTCCTTCTACCTTCAATCTTTCCCAGTTTCAGGGTGTTTTCCAATGAGTTAACTCTTTGTATAAGTATTGGAGCTGTAGCTTCAGCATCCGTCCTTCCAGTGAATACTCAAGGTTGATTTCCTATAAGATCAACTTGTATGTGGTCTAAAGAACTCTCAATAGTCTTCCCCAGGACCACAACTCAACAGCATCAATTCTTCTACAGTTAGCCTTCTTTAGGATCCAACTCTCACATTGGTACATGAGGTATGGCAATAGTGTTTGTACAACCATGTTCATTGACATGAATATTTGGATTATCTGTTTAGATAGGTTACATATGTCTAGTGGCTTCCTTTGTGGTTCAGCTGGTAAAGACTCCATCTGCAATGCAGATCTGGGTTCAATCCCTGGGCTAGGAAGATTCCCTGGAGAAGGGCAAGGCTACCCACTCCAGTATCCTGGCCTGGACAATTCCATGGATTGTATAGTTCATGGGGTCACAAAGATTCAGACATGACTAAGTGACTTTCATTTATATGTCTAGTGCCAAGTATGTGATTTTCATCTTATTCTGGATTCTACTATGCTGACTCAACTACTCAATGATGTTACAAATCTGAAAGGATAAGGCAATGGGATGAGAAATGACTTACAAAATAATTTGCAACCCAAGGCCAGAGGCTCAGTTTCTACCAAAGTTCATCAACATGATGGAAGTACCTTTGAATATTGTTTGGTTTTCTGTTCCAAGTGTTAATAGAATCCTGTAACTCTGCACTGGGCTTCCTAGGTGTCTCAGTGGTAAAGAATGGTAAAGAAACCACCTGCCAATGTAGGAGACATAGGATGGATCTCTGGGTCCAGAAAACCCATTGGAGGAGGAAATGGCATCCCAGTACTCCAGTATTCTTGCCTGAAACACCCCATGGACAGAGGAACCTGGTGAACTATGGGATTGCAAATAGCTCTGCATTAAAACACTTTTTGTGGATTGCCAGAGATACTTTATAAAAAGTTTCTCTACCACAGATTACTACTATGGTTTCTGATAAATCATATGGCTAAAGTGACATTTTGCTTAAACTTTCATTGGATTCCACTGAAAATCTACAATCATGTCACTTAATAAAATGATATGAGAGTATTTTTTAATTGAGAATATACTGCCTCAGGACTGCAGAAGTGGATATGTTTGTATTTTCTTTTTAGTGGTAAGGAGTTTAATTTCTGGTACTTTATCTTGGAAGAGACACCCTAAAGGCACCCAAGAATATTAGAATGCTAAAATATTCACCAATATGGCAAGCGACCAGAACTTCCTACTCAATCCACTGTATGTCATTGGCTAAAGCTTGAGGGGTGAAGGATTATAACTCCCAAAAGTCTTTAGACAGCATAGCTTGTATTTGCCCATGGGCAACATTTCAGAGAAGTGTGTACTTTTTATTCATTAATGTAGGCTGTCTGCTCCAGAATTGAAGTAAATATTTAGTCTAACCCAAAATTAGATTTTTCCTTCTGATTAAGCTTGTTGGGAATTCATAAAATTTATACATATAAATTCATATTTATGTATACATTTCCTGGTAGGATTTTCACAAACATACACACAAGCATACATATAAATATATATAAGGAAATCTTTTACTTACTCTTTTTGTGAATAAGCTATCTTTTTATGGTCTTGACTTTGCAATTAGTCCCCAAGGACAAGTTCTGGTCTTACTCTTATTATAGGTTCAGGAAAAATGAGACATTAGAGGGAGGTAAAATCAAGATATTTGGATTCTCCTTGTGAGTTAGCTGCCTCTTGTGTGATGAGTTCAGCATTCTAAAGCAATGTAGAAATGGCTTTATCAAATGGCTAAAAGGATGAATGCACAGAACTGCTTTTGCTGGCAAAATATGATCAGTGGGGTTTCCGGATTCTTTCTTATGACCCCTGTCCAGTGTTCAAGTTTCATCTTTACTGATAAGTGATTTCTCTTTCACGGAGTAAATTCAATGAGGCTGGAAATTCAGCTAATCTAATTTGGCAGCCCTCAAAGGCAATCCCGTAGTGTGATTTTTGGCTATTTGAACACTATATCTGAAAGATAAGATTCTTTAAGGAAAGAGACAATCTCTTTGAATTTTTTTTTTCTTTTCTTAGCAGATAATTAAGAATTCATGTTTTCTATTCATTTAACTTCTGTGTACAGTTAGAAATAGCTAATTCAACTTTCATTTTGAATTCTTCATATCCTTGATTCTATTCCTTGTCAGTTGATGTGTGGTTCCCAAAGTCTTAACTTCATTTTGTATATCATCTGAATACCATATGTGATAATTTAACTGCTAACTCCTTGAGATGGATTCATCATGTCCTTTTCTGTAATAAAAGTATGGTTTTCTTTGCATCACACAAGCAGGTCCAAAAAACAATTCTCCATTTCCTTTATGCTGGAAAGTCTTTTGCCTGCATTATTCTTGGTACTAATTTATTTATTAGTCACTGTTCTTTACTGAAAATGATACATCATTTTATTCAAATTAGACCAAAATTATTTTTTTAATTAATTTTTATTTTTTTAGTTTGTTTTGCTTTACAATACTGTATTGGGAGTTCATGTACACTTGTGGCTGATCCATGTCGATGTGTACCAAAATTATTTTTAATGTTTGTACTTAGTGAATTTCTACATTGTCTCAAAAATCAAATAGAATGTTAAAGAATTAAAACAATTATTGCACCATAGACTGTTCTGCTGGTGATACATATATGTTGTCAAGAAACATGGGCATTAAAACTCCATTACTGGTACTGGAGTCAACTTTGCCACCAATATTACTGCTGCTGCTAAATCTAAATGCTGAACATTCCTGCTGCTACCCCATCAGGAAGAAATCCCTATATGTCTATTTTATAGGTTCACTAACTTCTGAATTAGATATATCTGACTGGCATAGTTATGGGAGGCTGGGGAGAAATTAATTTCAGGTCCCAGTCTTGCTAAATTATTCAGTCATAATATGAATTTTTCCAATATATGGGGAAATGTATTTTAAAATGCTTATTGACCAATGAGCATGCAAAATGGTCAATATGTTGGAAATGTAATCAGCATGTGTAAGTGCCTACAAGATGAATCTATCAAAGGTAATTCTCATTCATTTATAAGTACAATATAAGTAGAACATATAAGGAGAAAGGGTTAGTATGTAAGAGGAGGCAAAATGAAAGTAGGTCAGAATAGCAGGAATATAGATGTATAAAGCATAATTATGGTGAATCTGGTTGGGGGAGGGTACCAGAACAAAGGATCAGACTGGGTAAAGCATCAACAACTAAATCAGGAAAGACTTTATAAGCCTTGTTAAGGCAATAGTCTCCCAGCACTGGGTGGTATTGAGAATGATGAGTTGCCTGAAAACGTACCCCACTTGCAAGGTCAAGTCTCACAGATGCTGTTTTTGTGGATACTACTATAAAATACAAAATTTCTGAGACAGACATCTTTACTATTCACAGCAATGACAGTAGTCAGAGTTATTACCATTTCTATGCTGTTTCCCTAAGGTTCAATTATCAAAAAACTATGTAAAGAAGTCCAGAAGACTCCTACTCAGGTAGTGTGCTGAATTACAGAAGAGCAATACTGAGTTTAAGAAGGCAAAATGTTTTGTTTTGGGGGTAAGCTTGCCTGCTTTTGCTCTGGAAGAAGACATTATCTTTATTTTACTAGCGTACCTGTTCCTCCCCAACCCCCAAAGGAGATATTATCTCTACCAAGCAACGTTATTCACTATACAGATAACTTTGAAAAGAGTGTAAGACAAAGAATATCTTCTTGAAAGGCATGAAGAAATGTGAAAGAGCCAGGAAGGATCATTAAATATTTCCAGCTTAAAAATACTAGATAGATACATCTTTTTTTTTTTTTTTATCACCACCTCCCTCCAAATTTGCTGTGGAATATGAAGAATGACTTGAGAATTGTTGTTGTTTTTGTTCAGTTGCTAAGTCATGTCTTATTCTTTGCAAACCCATGGACTGCCGCACAGCAGGCTTTCTTTGTCCTTCAGTATATCCCAGAGTTGGCTCAAATTCTTGTTCCATTGAGTCAGTAGTGGTATCTAACTATCTTATCCTCTCTCTCCCCCTTCGCCTCCTGCCTTCAGTCTTTCCCAGCATCAGGATCTTTTCCAATGAGACAGTTCTTTCCATCAGTTAGCCAAAGTATTGGAGCTTCAAATTCAGCATCAGTGCTTCCAATGAAAACTCAGTGTTGATTTCTTTGATGATTAATTAGCTTGATCTCCATGCTGTCCAAGGGACGCTCAAATCTTCTCCAGCAGTACAGTTCAAAAGTGTCAACTCTTAGGCACTCAGCATTCTTTATGGTCCAACTCTCACGTCTGTATATAACTACTGAAAAAACAATAGCTTTGTCTATACAGACCTTTGTCAGCAAAATGATGTCTCTGCTTTTTAATATATTGTCTAGGTTTGTCATAGTTTTCTTCCAAGGGGCAAGTATTTTTAAATTTTGGGGCTGCAGTCACCATCTGCAGTGATTTTGGAGCCCAAGAAAATATAATCTGTCACTACTTCTCTTATTTCCCTTTCTATTTTGCATGAAGTAATGAGACCAGATGCCATGACCTTAGGTTTTTGAATTTTCAGTTTGACTTGAGACTATCTTTCTCAAATAAAATAAATGAGAGTACTAGATAACAACTTTTAAGAGAAGGGGCAGTTGCACATTGGGTTAAGAAAAACAAAGCACAGAACTGTATAGAAATGGAAGTATGGATAAAATTATACCCTAATATTTTACCTAAATATATTGATGTTTGTTAATTACATACAATAAATCTCTTCCTCATATGTACTCAATATATACTAATACCAAAAATGCAAAGACCTATTTGTATCACTTTAAAAAGTAATAAACACGCAGTGACAAACACATAATACAGAAACTGCAAATTTGTAAATAACACTAACATATATTTATATGTAAATATATATCTGTATACATGTATTATATATAAACATATCTACATATATGTGTATGAGTATGTATGCTTTACAACTCTGTCTTTATTGGGGGAAAGAAACTTGGCTTAATTCATCTATATTGAGTTAAATGCTGTACAAAACATTTGATTTCACTGTGAATGAAACTTAAGCGACTTAAGCATGCTGTACAATAATCTAAATTTATTTTGTACACCAGGTATTTCCAGGAGGAAATCAAGAAAACCAGCTTAGCTAAAGGTGCTTTCTTAAAAAGATTTATTTTCTAGCCATCTCCACAATCACAGACAAAGTTTTGACTATCACAGCTTCTGTGATGCTGATCTCTGGTGCTTTCTTCAAATTTTTGCTGTTATTAAAGTTACTGTTACTTTCTTATTCTCTATGCTTCTTCTAAGGATGTTTATCTTATGTGTTAAAAATACAGATTTTTTTAAGAACTAAATTTTAAAAAAGTGCTTAAATATAGATCTTTTACTCTCTCCACAGGGAAGTTGAACAATTAATAGTTATGATACCAAAAGCTCGATTTCTCTGCACTAGTGCCAGATCAAATCTCAGAGTTTGGGGTGAAGTGGAAAAACTTTATTGCTTTTCCAGTCAAAAGGAGACCAGGTGAGCTCCTGCAAACAAAAGCTATGCATACCAACCCCAGAGAACTTGATGCAGATTTTATAATAGTGGTTTAAGGGTGAGTTCTCTGACAAACTCAGGCTTGCAGTCCTTTAACCTCCCCTCAGGTTGTCTCCCACTCTTGATGACTATCTCTGGTCCTTCTAAACTTGCCTCAGGTGTTTCCTTGACTCTTCCTCCACTGATTAGCAATAGTTGGAATCTGCCCTTTCAAACTCAGGGAAGATCATGGAGGCTAGGGTCTTGCCTAGAAGAAACAAGGGGCAAAAGGGCCTCTTGGCCAGAAGCCCCCAGAAAAGCACCACTAGATTTCAGTCACAAGAAAATAAATGTAAATTCTAAGTAAAACAATAAGGAGAGGGACAGGGTACAAACTTTAAAAGGATGACATAGCCTGAGAAAGTGACATAAATTGATTAGAACAAAATAGGTCCAAGATGGTGGACAAGCCAACCCCCACTAGACCTTGAGCTTTGGAATCTGCCCTTTCAAACTCAGGGAAGATCATGGAGGCTAGGGTCTTGCCTAGAAGAAACAAGGGGCAAAAGGGCCTCTTGGCCAGAAGCCCCCAGAAAAGCACCACTAGATTTCAGTCACAAGAAAATAAATGTAAATTCTAAGTAAAACAATAAGGAGAGGGACAGGGTACAAACTTTAAAAGGATGACATAGCCTGAGAAAGTGACATAAATTGATTAGAACAAAATAGGTCCAAGATGGTGGACAAGCCAACCCCCACTAGACCTTGAGCCTCAGTATATGCTCGTTGTAATACACCAGCAAGCTAAGTGACAGTCTTACCAGCTCCATGGTAACTCTGAGGCCACTCACCAATGATCCAAAAGTAGGCGGTGGCCCAACTCCTAGAAATCCTCACCCCTTCCCTAAAATAGCTGGAAATACTCTTCTCACTTATTAACATAGAAAATTATCCATGCCAATAAAAACTGACAACCCAATATCCTGGTACCACTCTTATCTTCTGAGATGGCACACACTGTGTTTGTGGAATGTGTTTCTCCCTAAATAAATCCACTATTTACCTATCACTTTCTCTCTCACTGAATTCTTTCTGCTATGAGATATCAAGAAACTGAGCTTCATTAAGTTTTGAATAAGATGTGATCTTGGTAAAAATAAGTGTTTGCTTTAGGTCCCAATCGGTGGGACTTAGAAGTGTTTCATTCATCCCAAGGTTTGGAAGTATAACAAAGTGAATCTTTTTTTTTTTTTTTTTAATTCACGATTTTATTGTTGCTATTTTTCTTGCTTCATTTGCTAACAAAGAATTAACAATGCATCAAAATTCTGAGACTTGAGTAAACCCAGGGCCATAGAATTCTACTTAAACATTTTCTATTTTCCTAATAACATGTAAGAATTAATGCATATATTTAAAACCTATGTTTCCTTTCTTAAATTTACTTTTTGATTGTCCTTTATTCTCAACACATTTATCATGCTTCTAAATGAAAATCTTGTTTTTATTAAATAGAACAATTGTCCTTAATTATTTATTTCAATGTTATAAATTCAGTACATTGATAATTTATTTGAATCTTCTTTCTATTTTCTTGATGACTTAGGATGTTACTACTTACATACTTTGATTTACTTTTAAAAACAATGTGATATTTTTCAAACGTTGCATGTTCAAAAAGATATGTTTATTTTACCCATTTGTTCTGGAACCAAGAATAAGACCTTTAAAAATTAATATTCAAATGATAACACTTAAATAAGATGAAGTGCAGAGGATCTTACAGTTAATTTTTTGGGAAGATGATATGACAAATTTGTACACTATAATTAGATTTCAGAAAGTTTTATTTAAAACTTTCAAGACTATAATATGTATGCTTGGGTGCATATTTTATCCAGAAATTCTTCTTTCAGAAAACCAACAAAAATAACTTATTTTTTCCCCTCTAACCACAAAGGATCTTCAACTACTGAAATATTTTTAAACTATTACTTCACTGCAATTGCTTTATGGCAATGCCTTTTGCCTGAGCAGGAAGGAACATCTGAGTGAATTTGGTCACCTCAAGCACTGAGCTGACACACAAAGTTACATATCAGGGTACATAATTTAATTGGACCTGACTCCCTTTGGCTCAGTTTGTCTTTGTCCTCCGTTTTTTTCCCCCTCATTTTTAAAAGATGACACATATGTAACTAAAGTTAGAAATAAAACATCATACTTATTCAAATAATGTTTTAGGTATTTTTCAAACATAGTTTGCTTTTTAAACACCAGACCTTAGGCAAGTAGTGATATTATACATGGTTTTTCCAGCCTCGTTCCAGGTATCTGCAGCATCACTTCTCTTAGCAGAGTCTAGCTATCCAGCTGGAAGGTTTGTCATTCCTAAGACATTAGTTGATATTACTTAAAATCTTCATACCCTCAGAAATTGTACAAATTGAATATGACACTAGTAATTAGCAGAGTATGAAGACCAAGAATAAAGAATCATTCATAGTAAATAATCCAAATTAAAGAGCCTCTTAAGAGTGAAAGAGGGGAGTGAAAAAGCTGGTTTAAAACTCAACATTCAAAAAACTAAGATTATGACATCTGGTCCCATCACTTCATGGCAAATGGGGAAAAAGTGTAAATAGTGACAGATTTTATTTTTAGGGGCTCCAAAATCACCATGGATGGTGACTGCAGTCATGAAATTAAAAGATGCTTGCTCCTTGGAAGAAAAACTATGACAAACCTAGACAGCGTACTAAAAAGCAGAGACATTACTTTGCTGACAAAGGTCCATCTTGTCAAAGCTATGGTCTTCCCAGTGGCCATGCATGGATGTGAGAGTTGGACCGTAAATAAGGCTGAGTGCCTAAAAATCGATGCTTTCGAATTGTGCTACTGGAGAAGATTCTTTTTAGTCCCTTGGACAGTAAGGATATCAAATGAGTCAATTCTAAAGAAAATCAGTCTTGAATATACCTTGGAAGGACTGATGCTGAAGCTGAAGCTTCAATACTTTGGCCATCAGTGCCAAAAGCCTGCTCACTGAAAAAGACCCTGAGACTGGGAAAGTTTGACGGCAGGAGAAGGGGTGACAGATGATAAGATCGTTGGATGGCAGCACCAACTCAGTGAATGTGAGTTTGAGGAAACTCTGGGAGATAGTAAAGGACAGGGAACCTGGCATGCTGCAGTCCATGGGGTCACAAAGAGTCAGACACAACTGAGACAGAGCAACAACAACAAAATAATCAGAGAAAATTGCAAGAAGTGATGATACATGGTAGAACTCTCTTCTTTAGGATTGGTAGATAATAATTTAATTTAAAAAGTAAAGTGGAAAATTAAACAAAAACCTCAATTAAATGGAGCTGAGAGACCAGCAGTGGGAGTTCTCATTCTCTGAAATACCAGCAGAGCCCAACAGGAAGCATCAAGACTCCTCTTCTTTCCTTGCAAGGACTCAGCCAATGAAAAATCCTAGACTCACAGTTTGCTGTAGTCTTCCCAACTTCCTTTTCTCCTTTGTAGAAACATTCTCCTTCCCTTGTCTTGTGAAGACTTGTACATGGCCAAATCCAAACTGAAGTTCTCTGCTGATCCCAAATAAACTATGTTTTGTTCTTTTGCTAGAGAAATAATTTGTAGTCTATCTGTTTTAAATCAACATTTTGTTTGCCCATACAATGACCACAGAAGATACTCAAAGGCTCCAGAGCTTGTGAAGAAACAGGCACAATGAGCACAGTTGAGCCCTTTGAACCCATTGCTTTTCACACTGACCCACGAGTTTGAGAATATGTCTCTCTCCTGGATTCCAGTTTACTCTCTCTTTGCATTTGAAGTTCTCCAGGCTTTATTCAGGATCTGCTTAAAGATTTTGTCTTTTCAACCTTGTCCTGTGTGTGAGTACTCATTTGGCACTTGATCTGATTTTGAGATCAGACTATATTAGCTGAAAATGGCTGGAAACCTTTGGACAACTTCTATGGGAACACGGCTCATTTCACTGAAAAGGTGATATCTTTCAGCAGCTGTTCCATTCCTTCGGAATAGGTGCTATACTATCAAAACTGGCTGAAAAGCCTTCAGCTATATCCTTTCAGACCAAGCCATTTCCTTGGAACTGGCTGGTATTAGACTTATAGGCTATTATAGTAGCAAACTATTTGAACTCTTTATTTATTTATTTCTAATATATNCACCACTGAAGCAACTTAGCATGCATGCAGCACATGCTTTATCCCCAGCTCCTGGCAACCATCATTCTGCACTCTGGTTCTATGAATTTGACTACTTTAGGTACTCCACATAAATGGGATAATGAAGCATTGTCTTTCTGTGATGGGTTTATTTCACTTGTGAATGATGACTTCCAGGTTTATCTATGTTGTCGTTGCATATAACAGGATTTCCTTCTTCTTTAGGTAAAACAATATTACACTGCATGTATATACCACAATTTTTCTAATCAATTTATCCACTGACAGACATTTAGGTTATTTTCATTCCTTGGTTATTGTGAATATTGATGCAATTAAAACCAGGGTGTCAAAAGATAACTGTAATCTTATATAAGTGTTTTTCAAAGAGAATGGATGGCAATAATTATTCAGCTGACTAAGAGATAGGCCAAGAGAGCTGTGTCAAAGTCTTCAAAACATACCACTCAGTTCCTAGTGATCATTTCACAAGTTAACATAATAAAGAGTATGTTCTACACAGTATTTCAGCATCTGACTTGAAGAGGTTTAAAATAAAATAGCCAGAAGAAGATTGTAGAATAAACTATACTCTAGATAAGCATAAACAACCAATCCCCTCAAAACCAGTTTTATTTAGAATGAGTTTTTCTGGTTTAATCGGTGCTCACTAACACATTGTAAAATATGAAGAATGTTAAGTGATTTAATAAATGGTGATTTGAACCCATACATTTATTTTAGTGTTGACTCAAAAACCTCAGGGACCTACATGGCTTCTATTCATCATGCTGTGGCTAAACAGGCTTCCAGCCTATTCCTTACATAAGAAAGATATCTTTTCCTTAATATTCCTTCTATGTGTGACTTCCCTCGTAACTCCCATAATATGGCTAATCTTCCCTATATAATTGGTCTTTGCTTTAATGTCTTAACCCTGTAATACTCTAGATAAGCATAAACAACCAATCCCCTCAAAACCAGTTTTATTTAGAATGAGTTTTTCTGGTTTAATCGGTGCTCACTAACACATTGTAAAATATGAAGAATGTTAAGTGATTTAATAAATGGTGATTTGAACCCATACATTTATTTTAGTGTTGACTCAAAAACCTCAGGGACCTACATGGCTTCTATTCATCATGCTGTGGCTAAACAGGCTTCCAGCCTATTCCTTACATAAGAAAGATATCTTTTCCTTAATATTCCTTCTATGTGTGACTTCCCTCGTAACTCCCATAATATGGCTAATCTTCCCTATATAATTGGTCTTTGCTTTAATGTCTTAACCCTGTAATTTACCTCCTCACTATCTTAGAGATACTATTTAATTTTTATAAAGTTTCTTTTCTTTACTGTCTACTACTACTAGAAGTTACACTTCACTACATCAATAGAGTTGTATCCCCAGTGGACAAAACTAGTACACAGTACACAGTAGAGCTTTGGAAATATTTCTTGAATGAATAATTTGTTCCCAATTTTTCCTATTATAGTCATAGTTCTGAATAAAATTTTAGCTGATTATACTTATCTGATTTCTCTCATTTTAAAAAGATCACTATTGTAACTACATTAAGAGAATAATTATATTAATTATAATTATTATTATTCAATTTTAAATAATTATGAGAAGAGATGAAAAGAATTATCACCTGCCTAATGTGTTCCAATGTCTCTTTATTTGTTGAACTCATTGCACCTGAAGTACACAGTTCATTCTTCTACAATTTTCTAGTCAAATAAGTGAGTCAATTTTCTGTGGAAATAAAGTTCAGAAGTCTCAGACTAAATGAACTTCATAGGAAGGAAACATGAAGAGTGGACAACTAAATCTTCGAATTGTGTCTCATTCCTGTTGTCTTTAGCAACGTTCCATTTAGATTTTTCTTTTCCCCTGTCTGATTAGCTCATCAAAGGTTAAAAGGATAAAATCCTTGCTCTGTTACATTAGTGACTTTTTTGATTTTAGCATAATCAATTATGTTAAGGGAAAAAGAGCTGGCTTTTTCACCAATAAATTCAGGTAAGGTGACCCAATAGATAATTGAGCTTTTGAAATTTTGAAAGAAGCATATTCTATACCTGGGAATAATATTATAGTGCCTACACAAAATTATTAGCATTGGGCAACCTTTAATGAAATTGTCTGCAACAAGAAGGTTCAAACACTGTTTAAGCAGCCAGAAAGCAATCCTGTTTTGTCCTTCAGGTGCTATGAAGTAACAGATGTCTTAATACCAAGTGTGAAACATTTGTTAATAAGATTCTGCTAGTAATTTCCAGTCTCTTTAATTTGGACAAAGACTTTTGGAAGGTACTAAATTCTACAAATGTACAGTTATCCACCATTTCTAGAATATTACTGACCCTTGATACAGACTGTCTCAGCAAAAGGTGCATTTGCCTCTGACTCAGAATGTATCTCTTGCAATAAAATCAGTTTTTTCCAAGTTGCTGTGAGATCCAGAAAATTCCATTGTGACATGGAAATAGATTGTTTAATCAAGTGCAAACTTCCACTCCTAAGACCTTCACTAACTTCACAAAAAACCATGGCAAACCAGACTCTTGTCTACCTAAGCCATTGGTTCCCTTTAGCTCTCATTTGTGAGACTTGTCATATAGTCATGAAGCATAGTTTACCCATGACACAGTTATCCTCCATAATGAAAATGAATTATAAATGCATATGTATTGAAACTGAGGATCAAGGATTAAAGAAAATATGTAATGTTTTAGTTGAGAGAAATATTTTTAAATTGACTGAAATTCATCTTGGGTTCAGGGAGTACTGCTAAGAGCCTCATTTTACTATAGGTTTAATGTATCACCAATTACTAGAATATTAATGTTGGATAATCTATGAAAAAACTATAATAACTTATTTTATATAATATGCATGCATGCTAAATCACTTCACTGATGTCCGATTCTTTGTGATGCTATAGACTATAGATCACCAAGTTCCTCTGTCCATGGAGTTCTCCAGGCAAGAAGACTAGAGTGAGTTGCCATGCCCTCCTCCAGGGGATCTCTCCAACTCAAGGCTGGAATGTATATCTCTTATGGCTCCTGCATTGGCGGGCAGATTTTTACCATTAGAGCCATTTAGGTAACCCATTTTATATTATATTCATTATAAGAATCTTTTGGAATGAATCACGTGATCAAGAATGCTTTGTCAGCATTTCTTCTCTCTCCTGCTGGATTCATTCTTGAACCATACCTTGAATACAAAGACATCAGGAAGGGACAGGATTCAAGAATTTATTTTAAAGATCTGTCCAAGAGTAGGGTCCATGGGCACTGAATTGCCATCACACACCTTGCCTGCACATGCTTGTACCACATGATCTTGCACTTAAAGTTCATTTAGTGAACATTTTGAATTAGCAGAGTGTGATATAATGCACCATTCTAGAAATTCACTGGTTCTTTTACACAGTCATTGCTTCCTGCCTATTGCAGTTGTAAAATCCCAAACTGCTGTACTGTTTTTGGTCAACCTTCTTTTGATCATTCTCTTTCTAGATGCTTCCTCCTGCCTCCTTATAAGTGGTATCACAGGCAACTCTCTATTTTCTATCACTGTCTTAACAAAATAATGTCTTTTCTTGGTTTGTATCTTTCTCAATTACATCATGCTCAAAGGATCCTCACTAAAGAATTGTGGGGTTTTATTCACTTATTTTGTCTTGCTTTCTGAATAAAGAAGAATTCATTCCCTCAGGGAAATTATTTTAGAATTTTACCATATTTTGCTCTTTACATTTGTATTTTAGGATATGAGTGGAATGATGCTGATATGGAAATTCAAAAAGATAAATTGTTGATTCATAAAGAAAATTGAAAAACCCTCTGTTAAAACTATATTTTGGATATTGACTACACATTCTGACAAACAAAATGGCAGGCTATCTCACATTTTAGTGTCAATAAATATTGTTTATTGAAGCTGTTTAGTTTGAGTAGCCTCCTTAAAATGTTAAATGATCACTTTCATTGGAGCTTTATGAATGCATTGCTTATCTATTCTATGAGTACAAATGAAATAGCCAAGTTATTCATCAATGATGTGATTAACCAGGCTCTAAAATGCTTGTAATTATGTTTAGACAATAATCAGAAAGTTTTCTGTAGTGATGCAGAAGCTTTTCTGCATCTTTGTAACATTTGTAAGGTTATGGAATGGTAATAGTATGTGAGAAAGCTCTTCAAGTTGAATTTCATAACAATACAGTTTCTCATGTTTAAGGTAAAGTAAGAAGGATAATCTGAGAGAAAGAAATGCAGAAAGTGACATTAGGTATCTTTATGAGTGTTTCTAAAGCTATAGGCAGGACTTCTCAGGTGGCTCAACGGTAAAGAATCTCCCTGCTAATGCAGGAGACTCAAAAGGCTCAGATTTGATCCCTGGATTGGGAAGATCCCTGGAATAGGACATGGTAAACTGCTCCAGTATTCTTGCCTGGAAATTCCATGGACAGAGGAACCTGGAGGGCTACAGTACATGGGGTCACAAAGAGTCAGACATGACTGAACAACTGAGCACGCACATACACACACACACACACACACACACACATAAAGCTGTAAGAAAGGTAGGTTTCAATATTTACTTATTGTTTCCTTTTATTTCCTTCCCCTATTCCTTATAAAACTTACATGTAAAGTGGAATTTACATAACAAGAGAAAATTTGTCTTGCTGCTATTAAAAAAAAGAGAAGCAGAGACTATACTCAAGATCTGATTCACAAATGTTCATAAATTTGAGATACCAAAGATGCAAATATACATTTTTATTCATTTAAAATTCCAGTCTTTGTTTCTTTCCCTCCACTCATCCTGTAAACTAAAAAGAAAATCAAATTAATAATACAATATTTCAGTTTACACAACCATCCGACCAATAATTTAATCCATCAATAAACATTTCAACATTTCTAAGAAAGATAGTTTTAGTTTTGTTTTCTTTCTTTACATTTTGTGGAATGTATCAGAAATAAAATAATTCATCCTAAATCTTATTTTTTAATGAATAAATCAATAAACAGACAACACCAGTGTGAGTTTTTACAGATTTCATGAAAATTGCTGCTACACTCGCAGAATAAGCCCATTTCAAGTAGTAAACCTTCAGCAAATGAAATATTGTTGCTTGAGGAGCATAGTTAGCATTCTAACTGTCTATTTTGCTACAGTAAAGTGTTCTTTATTATAGCAAAATATCAAACAGAGGAAAAACATCTCAGAGCAAAGTTAACTGGAAATTTTTGCTGACTCTGGTTGGGAAATGCTTCTGCCTGAAAATGGAACTGTTGCTGTTTCTCTACCCAGACTAATAACCGAGGCTACTCTTGGTTATCAACTGCTCTAGGCCTGCATGTCAGGATCCTTCTGGTTGGTCTCAGCTATGGCTGGGACAGCACATGCGAGAATTCCAGGGCTCCTTCATTACTCCTGGTAAGGTCCACTGGCTTCCAGAGTAGCTTTGGTCTTCTGTGCAGATCTTCTTAACTCTTTATCTCAACCTGGGACCACCTAGCATACAAACACTACAATTTCTATGGATTTTCTGATTCTTTGTTGTATTTTTTGGAGTTTGGACTTTTGAATATCTTTTTTAAACAATTTTATCCCAGTTAAAGCAGCATTGGAAAAGACTTTGATGCTGGGAGGGATTGGGGGCAGGAAGAGAAGGGGACGACAGAGGATGAGATGGCGGGTTGACATCACTGACTTGATGGACGCAAGTCTAGTGAACTCTGGGAGTTGGTGATGGACAGGGAGGCCTGGCGTACTGCGATTCATGGGGTCGCAAAGAGTCGGACAGGACTGAGCGACTGAACTGAACTGAACTGAACTGAACTGAAAGCAGTTTCCTCGGCATGAATTCCACCGACTATTCTTGTGTTTAAAATTCCCTATCTCTGGTAGAGGTTGTCCTCCTGTGGAATAAGAATGCCACTCACTCTATCAGAAAGCAAAGACTGTTACAGCCATCAGCCACTATATCTCACTTCCACTCTGAGGAGGGTGAGCCCTAAGGGAACCCAGGGCGGAAACAGGATGCCCAACCCCCATTCTCCCAGGCAGTGTACCCTGAGGAGACTCAGGATAAGAAAACTCAGGAGACTGGTCCCCGATAGCTGAGGGGCACACCAAAGGAATAATTTCTGTGAACCCAGACAGTCGCATCTTCCCATACATTTGTTGTTCAGTCACTCAGTAATGTTCGACTCCCTGCAACCCTGGATTACAGCACAACAGACTTCCCTGTTCTTCACTGTCTCCCAGGGCTTGCTCAGATTCACATCCTTTGAATTGATGATGCCATCCAACCACCTCATCCTTGGTCACCCGCTTCTCCTACCTTCAATCTTTCCCAGCATCAGAGTCTTTTCCAACGAGTCAGCTCTTCGTAGCAGGTGACCATACCTATGTGTGGCTAAAAGTGCTAAATTCTTTAATGAAACCATGTAACTCAGATTTGGACTCAAACACAAAGTTCGAGATCTCATCTGTTGCAGGATTTAATGAAACTCAGGTTCTTGGTGCCTCATCACAGAAAGAATTCAGTGAGAGACAAAGAGATAGGTAGATAGTGTATTTATTTAGAGAGAAATACACTCTACAGGCAGAGTGTGAGGATACTCGCAAGTTGAGAGCAGCACCAGGGTTTGGGGTTCTCAGTTGGTGTGTGTGTGTATGTGTGCGCTCATTTTTATCTATTTGTGTGCTCATGCTGAATCATTTCTGACTCTTTGCAACCCCATAGACGTAGCCCACCAAGCTCCTCTGTCCATGGGATTATCCAAGCAAGAAAACTGAAGTGAGTTGCCATTTTCTCCTCCAGGGTATCTTCCTGACCCAGGGATTGAGCCCATGCTTCCTGCATCAGTTGGTATAGGGATTGGTAATTTCATAGGCTAATGTGAGATGAGTATTCCAGAAATCTTGGGAAAGGAATGAGAATTTCCAGAAATTGGGCCATTACCCATTTTTCGACCTTGATGGTCATCTTGGAACTGTAATGTTGTCTGTGGGTGTGTAATAGGAGGGAAAGCGGTAGGGCACAACTTTTGAAAGGATGACATAGCCCAAGGACATAACATAAACTGATTAGAAACAAATTGGTCCAAGATGTCAGACAAATTGACTTGGATTAGACCTTGAACCTCAATCAGCAAACTAAATAACACACCCAGAGTAACCATGACATTTCCAAGTCATTGTCAAAAGACCAAGGAGAGCTGTGGCCCAATTCCTGCAAATCTCCATCCCTTCCCAAAAATAGTTGAAGTAACCCTTCCACTCATTGTCATATGAAATTACCCAGCCCATATAAAAACTAACTGCATCAAATTTTGTGGCCACACGTGACCTCTGTGATGGCCCACACTTTGTGGAGTGTGCTTCTCTCTGAATCTGAATAAATCCATTTCTTACCTATCACTTTTGGTGATATCTGGTTATCTCCCAATCAATTTTTTCTGCAATGAGACATCAAGAACCTGAGCTTCATTAGGTCCTGAAACTAGGTACCATGGGTTTTAGCTGAGTTTGAGTCCCAGCACATGGGTTCAAGTGCCAAAGTAAACAGTCCAGGTGTATCATTTAGTGTGCTCATGTGTTACAGTGAAAGTATATGGAAGCTTAAAGTCTAGTGGAAGTCAACTTATCCACCATCTTGGACCTATTTGGTTCTAATCAGTTTATGTTGTGTCATTCTTTTAAAAGCTATACCATGTCCCCTTCCTTCCCTTTTTCATTAACTTGAGATGTCTGGTTTTCTTTAACTAAAGAAATCTTTTGATGTCTGACTGGTCTTTGTTGCAAAAACTGCCATATATCCTGGCTCTTCCCTTGCCTCTTTGGAGCATTCTCTCAGAACTATCTGAGTGCTGTGTCCCAGGCATAAGCACTCAGTTTTATCCACCGGAAAAAATATAATTCTCAACTTTCAGTTTGTACTTTTTTTCCAATTTGACACTTGCCATCCCCTTTGTACTGAACTACAGCTATATCTTATCTGGTGACAGTTTCCTGATGACACACTTAGAGTCTTTATTTGAGCTGTTTTAATGGCAAATTTTTGTTTTTAACCTTAGATAATGATGACTCACATCTTCTTTATCAAACTGAAGCTTTTCATCTATTGTTGGGTCTTTAACCCAACCAAACTCTATATTTGAACTTGAACCCATGGACTTTTCATTAGAATCGCTCACCTGGTGTCTGGACTTACTGAGGCTCAGGTTCTTTGTGTCTTAGTGCAGAATGAATTCAGTGGGAGGCAAAGCAGTAGGCAAGTAGTAAATCAATTAATATAGGATGCTTGTGAGGGAGGCAAGTGGGCAGGTGAGGGAGCTCTGTTCCAGGGATTAAGTAGGCTACATTTTTATAAATTTCACCGTCCTTTATGTAGATGTGCTAAGTCACTTTAGTCATGTCCGACTCGTTGTGACCTCCATGGACTGTAGCCCACCAGACTTCTCTGTCCATGGGGTTTTCCAGGCAACAGTGCTGGAGTGGGTTGCCATTCCATCCTCCAGGGGATCTTCCCAACCCAGGGATTGAACCATTGTCTCTTTGTTCTCTTGCACTGGCAGGCAGGTTCTTTACCACTAGCGCCACCTGGGAAGCCCTTAGTCAGGCTTAACTCACTAACTCGTTCCTTGTATCAGGCAAGAGAGTGTTTGACTCTATGAGATCAAACTGAGACTGCAACAGCACTTATTCAAATCAGCAGAAGGCTGGTTCAGTTCAGTTCAGTTCAGTCGTTCAGTCATGTCTGACTTTTTGCGACCCCATGAATTGCAGCCGCCAGGCCTCCCTGTCCATCACCAACTCCCAGAGTTCACTCAGACTCACATTCATCGAGTGGGTGATACCATCCATCCATCTCATCCTCTGTCGTCCCCTTCTCCTCCTGCCCCCAATTCCTCCCAGCATCAGAGTCTTTTCCAATGAGAACTCTTCATATGAGGTGGCCAAAGTACTGGAGTTTCAGCTTTAGAATCATTCCTTCCAAAGAACACCCAGGGCTGATCTCCTTTAGAAGGCTAGTAACACATGCTAAAATATATTGAATCATCTTAAATTTCCGTATAACAAGGGTCATCCACTTTGGAATGTCACACTTTCCCTAAAATCCTGTCTGTGGTCCTAAGGATCATTTTCTTGCTGAATTCTACTAGCAAAATGCAGGAACTTCCTTTTTTTTTCCCCCTTTGAGTTAATGACCTGGGGTATATCTAATGCTTTTACTTATGACCTTATAGTTAAGCAAGCTTGCTTCCTTCTGTGATATTACAATAGCTTTCCTGAGTGGTCATTTACTTACAAATTCTATTCCAAATTCCTCAGGTTTTTCTATCTAGAATCCCCTACTGGGACTTCTACAACTACTTGTGCATGCATGCTCATCCACTCAGTCATGTCTGATTCTTTGCGAGCCCATGTACAATAGCCTACCAGGCTCCTTTGTCCATGAAATTTTCCAGGCAAAAATACTGGAGTTGGTTGCCATTTCCCTCTCCAGGGACAACTGCCTGGACAAATGTCTTAGTCTACCCCTTTCAACAGCAACCAAAAACCCATCTTGGCCCGTTCTCACACCAGTCAAGGTAGGGCCCCAATGCTCTAGATTCTCATATGAAGGAATTTGAATATGTGTTCTTTGCACCAGAAGCATTTCCTGAAATAATGGGGCAAGTTTTCACTATTGCAGTCTGCACTTATCAGTTGCAACTAAATGAGGTGTATCTGAGAATCTGTTACTGGAAATAAGCCTGGAGCCTCTGACTCTTGGCTCACTTGAGCCCCTGGCACTGTTGATAGGCTATAGTGAGCCTACTGTGTTATTGTAGCCCATTAATCGAGATGGAATTCACATACTATACAATTCACCCATTTAGTGTAAATTCTGTGTTTTTTCATATATTCATAGAATTGGACAATATAATCTGAATTAATTTTAAAACATTTTCATCATTACCTTCTGCCAAAGGCCCCATGCCTATTTTAGTCACTCTCTAGTTCCTTCCCACCCCTTCAGCCAACCACTAATCTTATTTGTCTATTGTGAATCTTTCATATAAATGAAGTTACATATATATATGTGTATATATATATATATATAAAATTTGTGACTAGTTTCTCTAGCTTAGTATACTGTCTTCAAAGTTCATATTGTAGCACAGAGTAGCATGAATCATGTCCTATTCCTCTTTATTGCCAAATAATATTCTAATATATGGATATGCCATAATTTATTTGTCCATTAATTGGTTGTTGGGCACTTGTGTTTCACGTTTTAGCTACTTTGCAAGACACTGTCATGAACATCCATGTACAGGTTTATGTTATGGGCATATATTTTCATTTCTTTAGAGTTGTATGGTAACTATGTTTAAGCCTTTGAGAAAGGCTGCCAGACTATTCAAAGTCTGTAACTCTATTATATTACATCCCATTGGAGCTATATAAATGTTCCAATTTCTCCACATCCTTACCAACTCTTTTTACCATCAGTGTGTGTGTGTGTGTTTTTGTTTTTGTTTGTTTTTTTTTTTTTTTTGTAGCTCTCCTCAGAAGTGAAAGTGTTAGCCTCTCAGTTGTGTATGACTCTTTGTGACCCCATGGACTGTAGCCACCAGGTTCTTCCATGCTTGGAATTCTCCAGACAAGAATACTGGAGTGGATAGCTATTCTCTTCTCCAGGGGGTCTTTCCAGCCCAGGGATTGAACCTGTATCTCCCTCACTACTGGCAGATTCTTTACCATCTGAGGCAAGAGGGAAGTGATAAATCATTATGCTTCTGTTTGTATTCATCTAACGACTATATGCAGAGTACATCATGAGANTTCTTTGCATTGATCACTGAAGAAGGCTTTCTTACCTCTTCTTGCTATTCTTTGGAACTCTGCACTCAGATGTTTATATCTTTCCTTTTCTCCTTTGCTTTTCACTTCTCTTCTCTTCACATCTGTTTGTAAGGCCTCCCCAGACAGCTATTTTGCTTTTTTGCATTTCTTTTCCATGAGGATGGTCTTGATCCCTGTCTCCTGTACAATGTCACAAACCTCATTCCATAGTTCTTCAGGTACTCTATCTATCAGATCTAGTCCCTTAAATCTATTTCTCACTTCCACTGTATAACCATAAGAGGTTTGATTTAGGAGTTTTGATTTAGCAGTTTTCCCTACTTTCTTCAATTTAAGTCTGTATTTGGCAATAAGGAGTTCATCATCCGAGCCACAGTCAGCTCCCGGTCTTGTTTTTGCTGACTGTATAGAACTTCTCCATCTTTGGCTGCAAAGAATATAATCAATCTGATTTTGGTGTTGACCATCTGGTGATATCCATGTGTAGAGTCCTCTTGTGTTGTTGGAAGAGGATGTTTGCTATGACCAGTGCATTTTCTTGTCAAAACTCTGTTAGTCTTTGCCCTGCTTCATTCCACATTCCAAGGCCAAATTTGCCTTTTACTCCAGGTGTTTCTTGACTTCCTACTTTTGCATTCCAGTCCCCTATAATGAAAAGGACATTTTTTTTGGGTGTTAGTTCTAAAAAGTCTTGTAGGTCTTCATAGAATCATTCAACTTCAGCTTCTTTAGCATTACTGGTCAGGACATAGACTTGGATTACAGTGATATTGAATAGTTTGCCTTGGAAATAAACAGAGATCATTCTGTCATTTTTGAGATTGCATCCAAGTACTGCTTTTCAGACTCTTTTGTTGACCATGATGGCTACTCCATTTCTTCTGAGGGAATCCTGCACACAGTAGTAGTATAATTTGCCCTGATTCATGGACCTGACATTCCAGGTTCCTATGCAATATTGCTCTTTACAGCCTCGGACTTGTTTCTATCAAGAGTCACATCCACAGTGGTGCAGCGGCCGCGAAGATCAACCCACGTCCAAGGAACAGTGGCTATGTGGGCGCAGGAGGGCCTAGCGGAGCTATCCCACATTCAAGGTCAGGAAGGGCGGCAGTGAGGAGATACCCTTCGTCCAAGGTAAGGAGCAGTGGCTGTGCTTTGTTGGAGCAGCCGTGAAGAGATACCCCATGCCCAAGGTAAGAGAAACCCAAGTAAGATGGTAGGTGTTGCAAGAGGGCATCAGAGGGCAGACAAACTGAAAACATAATCACAGAAAACTAGTCAATCTGATCACACTAGGACCACAGCCTTGTCTAACTCAATGAAACTAAGCCACGCTCATGGGGCAACCCAAAATGGGCAGGTCATGGTGGAGAGGTCTGTCAGAATATGGTCCACTGGAGAAAGGAATGGTAAACCACTTCTGTATTCTTTCCTTGAGAAACTCATGAACAATATGAAAAGGCAAAATGATAGGATACTGAAAGAGGAACTCCCCAGGTCAGTAGGGGCCCAATATGCTACCCTAGATCAGTGGAGAAATAACTCCAGAAAGAATGAAGGGATGGAGCCAAAGCAAAAACAATACCTAGCTGTGGATGTGACTGGTGATAGAAACAAAGTCCGATGCTGTAAAGAGCAATATTGCATCAGTTCCGTTCAGTCACACAGTTGTGTCCAACTCTTTGCAACCCCATGAATCGCAGCACACCAGGCCTCCCTGTCCATCACCAACTCCTGGAGTTCACCTAGACCCATGCCCATGGAGTCAGTGATGCCATCCGGGCATCTCATCCTCTGCTGTCCCCTTCTCTTCCTGCCCCCAATCCCTCCCAGTATCAGAGTCTTTTCCAATGAGTCAACTCTTCGCATGAGGTGGCCAAAGTACTGGAGCTTCAGCTTCAGCATCATTCTTTCCAAAGAAATCCCAGGGCTGATCTCCTTCAGAATGGATTGGTTGGATCTCCTTGCATAGGAACCTGGAAGGTCAGGTCCATGGATCAAGGCAAATTGGAAGTGGTCAAACAAGGATGGCAAGAGTGAACGTCAACATTCTGGGAATCAGCGAACTAAAATGGACTGGAATGGGTGAATTTAACTCAGCTGAGCCACAGGGAAGCCCAAAATGCCTTTAAGGTGAAATAATCATGAGGATTTGACAACTTTTTATGCAAATCTGTTTACATTATAGTGTTAACTTATTAAAATGATGAATTATTATTATTAGATATTTTAGTGAACATTTTTATTTCAATAAATTCAACTGTACATTGTAACTATGAATGTGTAAAATGAAGTCTGTTTCCTTACAGTAAAGTCACTGATTTCTGTTTTCACTTTTATGTGTGTTTTTCTGTGTGTTTAGTTTTTCCCCATGGCTTTCTAAAGAATTTTAGTAATAAGGAAAAAGAGCATTGTATAATGAGCAACACAAGAATAATATGCATTATCATTTTTGTAGTTAAGAGTTGGATCATAAAGAAAGCTGAACACCGAATAACTGATACTTTTGAATTTTGGTGTTGGAAAAGACTCTTGAGAATCCCTTGGACTATAAGGAGATTAAATCAGTCAGTCCTAAAGAAAATCAACCCTGAATACTCATTGGAAGAACCCAGATCCAATACTTTGGCCACCTGATGTGAAGAGCTGACTCATTAGAAAAAAATCCCTGATACTGGGAAAGATTGAAGACAGGAGGAGAAGGGAGTGGCAGAGGATGAGATGATTAGATAGCATTGCTGACTCAGTGGGCATGAATTTGAGCAAACTCCTGGAGAAAGTGAAAGACAGAGGACCCTAGCATGCTGCAGTCCATAGAGGTGGCCAATGAGCAACAACAAAATGAGTGAAAATCAAAAGATATATATTGCAATAAACAATGAGATTATTTTGTAGATGGCTGCACATTTATTGTCAATTGCTAACATTCATCTGAGCCATAAAGTATCCCAGTTCAGAAGTCCCCTTTTCCCCTAACTCCTTTTCATAAAATCTACACTATCAGTTCAATGCCACAATAATATAGTAATATAGTAATCCTTCTAATAAAAGTAATGACTCTATCTTTGAAATAACTGAAAAATAAAAATTGGAATAAAAGACAATAATCCTGAAGAAAATTTATTAGGAAGTGAAGTCACTCAGTCATGTCCTACTGTTTGCGACCCCATAGACTGTAGCCTATCATGCTCCTCTGTCCATGGGATTTTCCAGGCAAGAGTGCTGGAGTGGATTGCCATTTCCTTCTCCTGGGGATCTTCCTGCCCCAGGAATTGAACCCAGGTCTCCCACATTGCAGGCAGACACTTTACCGTCTGAGCCACCAGGAAGACTTTTAAAATTTTTGAAACTATTTTTCTTTTCCTACTGTCAGTCTGAAAAAAGTATCTTCATCTCAATGATTGAAACTGCATTTCTTTAAAACTAAAAGCCTTACCTTCTTGGAGAATGCAATGCAAAGGCACAGATAAACTCTGAGAGAGGGGTCTGATATTACCTTCGAATAAGCCCTCCAGAAAATTAGGATTCACAATAAAGATAGAAAAATTACATTCCCATTACATTATCTTGGGTTAGATTATCTATGTAAAGCTCTCTTGGTGTGGGTCATGGACCACTAGGATCAATATCATTTAAAGTTGGTTAAAAGTAAAATTTCTCAGCCTTCATCCAGACTTGCTGAATCTGAATCCCTGGCAGTAGGGTCCCAGTGCTCATATTTAATTCTCTCTCCAGGTGATTCTTTTTCTCTAAAATTGGACCCTGAGATAAAAGTACATGTAAGTGTTGGCTTTGTTTGTTTGTTTTGAAGCAACTTCCATCAGAAGAAATCAGTAAGAGAGCATGGAAGACAGAATAGGTTAGAGGAAGAAAGACACAAGGCAAAAAAGCAGTTTCAGGTGAAGTTTGAGCCTTAGCCTGGACCTGGGAAGAACTTGAATAGAAATCACACTTTATAGTTAGTCCCTCTGGGCTATCTAACAAAGCGCCACCCTTCACCTCTGCCCAGGCACCTTCAACTCCATGAATTCTTGGTGAAGCCGCTCCAGTAGCCCAGGTTCATTTCATTTAGCCGTTCAGTCGTGTCCGACTCTTTGCAACGACATGGACTGCAGCACGCCAGGCTTCCCTGTCCATCACCAACTCCCAGAGCTTGCTCAATCTCATGTCCATCCAGTCAGGAATGCTATCCAACCATCTCATCCTCTGTTGTCTCCTTCTCCTCCTACCTTCAATTTTGCCCAGCATCAGCGTCTTTTCCAATGAATCAGCTTTTTGCATCAGGTGGCCAAAGTACTGGAGTTTCAGCTTCAGCATCAGTCCTTCCAATGAATATTCAGAACTGATTTCCTTTAGGATGGACTGGTTGGATCTCCTTGCAGTCCAAGGGACTCTCAAGAGTCTTCTCCAACACCACAGTTCAAAAGCATCAGTTCTTTGGCTCTTAGCTTTCTTTATAGTCCAACTCTCACATTCATACATGACTACTGGAAAAACCATAGCTTTGGTTAAATGGACCTTTGTTGGCAAAGTAATGTCTCTGCTTTTTAATATCGTGTCTATGTTGGTCATAGGTTTTTGTTTTCCAAGGAGCAAGTGTCTTTTAATTTCATGGCTTCAGTCACCATCTGCAGTGGTTTTGGAGCCCAAGAAAATGAAGTTTGTCATTGTCTCCACTCTTTCCCCATCTATTTGCCATGATGTGATGGGACTGGATGCCATGATCTTAGTTTTTTGAATATTGTGTTTTAAGCCAGCTTTTTCACTCTCCTCTTTCACTTTCATCAAGAGGCTCTTTAGTTCCACTTCACTTTCTGTCATAAAGGTGGTGTCATTTGTGTATCTGGAGTTACTGATATTTCTCCTGGCAATCTTGATTTCAGCTTGTGCTTCATCCAAGAGCAGCCCTCTAATGAAGTATGAAGAATGAAGCTACTGGAAGTAAAGTACCCAGAACTTGATGTATGAAGGTGAAGAACTGGCAAAAGCCACCCAAGGGACTATGATGGAAGAAATGATGGGCTGGACTTGGACATATAGAGTTTTGAATCAAATCCGCACTGGGCCTTATTGCTTGCTTTTTAGTGCTGAAAAATTATGTGCTTATTTGAGCTTGAGTCCCAGCATTGCACCTGAAAAAACTGATAAGAATGTATTGTAGTTTTAAAAACTTAGATAAGATAATGCATAGACAAGTAACTAAGCCAAGAAACTTATGCATTGTAGGTATGTTTTTAAATTGTGGGACTGAAATAGTTCAGATATTTTTGTTACTTCTGGAGATGTCTAAGTGATTTGCTTCTATTAACTCAATATAACTTAAAAGCAGTACAGTGAAATAAGCTGGAAATATTGATATTTTCTCAAATATCAAAGAGCCCAGTTAAACCCATTTTAGTATGAAGACAATTCTTAATGATCCATGATGTGACAACTCCATGTATTCTTTATATCAATAACATATTTAAATTATTATTATATGGTCAATTAATAAACTTTCAAATGTAATTAAACTAGGTATAAAGAATATATATATATATCCTACTCAACATTTGCATTTTTGAAGAAACCACTATAAATAATAGCTCAAAATCACAGAACTGTTTTTTGTTTGTTTGTTTGTTTTTTGCTCTTCATATAATATTTTTTGTTGCTATCCACATGAGAGAACATTGTGGAATATGAACAGTAGAATCAATGTTTCATGAAAATAAATGCATTTGTTTCATCAAAGATAATTCTAATCCTTTGTGTGTGGAAGAAAAATTGCATGTCTCAAAGTTACTATTATGTAGGTACTAGTCTATACTTTCATAGAAGTATTAGATGTAGTTTCCTCCTATTCACAGATTATAAAATGAATTGTATTTTAAAAATTTACTAGATATCATAACGTAGAAGGAAATGGCAACCCACTCCAGTATTCTTGCATAGAGAATCCTGTGGACTGAGGAGCCTGGTGGACTGCTATCCATAGGGTTGGAGAGTCAGACATAACTGAGGCAACTTAGCATGCATGCATGCACTGGAGAAGGAAATGGCAACCCACTTCAGTATTCTTGCCTAGAGAATCCCAGGGACAGAGGAGCCTGGTGGGCTGCTGTCTATGGGGTCACACAGTCAGACACGACTGAAGGAACTTAGCAGCAGTAGCAGCAGAAATAATAACGTTTTATAATATATGAAATAATATGTCAGTTTTAAAGTTTTTTTAATGACATTAAATACATTATATCTTTATGCTGCTGCTGCTAATTCGCTTCAGTCATGTCCGACTCTGTGCGACCCCATAGACGGCAGCCCACCAGGCTCCCCTGTCCATGGGATTCTCCAGGCAAGAACACTGAAGTGGGTTGTCATTTCCTTCCCCAGTGCATGAAAATGAGAAGTGAAAGTGAAGTCACTGAGTCATGTCCAACTCTCAGCGACCCCATGGACTGCGGCCCACCAGGCTCCTCCGTCCATGGGAGTTTCCAGGCAAGAGTACTGGAGTGGGGGTGCCATTGCCTTCTTCATTATATCTATGGAAGGCTTTAAAAACAAAGCAAGGGAAAATCTCACAGGAAAATCTTGTCACATTTTTGCTCTCCTCTTGTGCAAAATGACACTCTAACACAGCCTATATAATAAAAATTAATACCTAGTTTGATTCAGTGTCACTACTGTCAAAAAAATAATCCAGAGGCTATCGTCATTTGCAAGGTAAATAATAATAAATATGTCATTTAATATTAAATATAAATATAAGATTTAACATAATAATAATTAAAGAAGAATATATTTGAGCATTCATTTAGTCTAAAGTATTGTGTACATTAAATGAATTCTCAGTGCAATTGGCCAAAAACACTGCACAACTAGATTTTTTTTTTAAAGTAGCCAAGTGTTTTTTAAAACAAACATTCAAACATGCATATAGGCATCTGTGGTGCTGTTATCCGTTTTGTGCTACTAAGGACCCATTACAAACACCAATTTAGGATTTGTGTATACATTTATTTGGCCGCTTCTGAAATTGACCTTCCTTGATACTTTAATATGCAGCATAACTCAGAGCAATTCTTTGAAGGCTAGGAATGAAGTGGTACATGCTGACTCTAGCCCATGCATTATTTAGCATTTTTCATCCTAGAGCACAAAGTCAGCATGTCTGAAGCAAATAGGCAGGACCTAACACTATCCTTATAGAAGCACAGCACAACAGATGCATATAACTTTTTTGTTGTTCTTTAGTACACATTAAGTTCAAGTCTTCAAAGCGAAGATGACATAGGTTGTATGCCAAAGGACTCTAATACGGGATAAATGGCTAATGTCAGCTCCTATTGTCTTCTACAACATAAATTTTTTTCTACATTAAATGACATTTTCAGGTATAGTATAAAATTTATTTGTGAATTTTATAAGGAAATAATGTGTTCCTTTAATTTGATAATTCTTATCATTTAAAAAAGCTATAAAAATCAAAATCATCTTTACCTAATCCTGTACTTTTAAGTCAAACTACATTTCAGGAATTTTCATTTTTATGCACAAATTGTTATTTAAGTTTATCAATTTTAAAACATTCATCTTCATTTTTATCAAGGGATCTGTATCTTCTTAGTAGACTCTCAATTCTTTGAGCCCACATTCAATAAAAATTCCTGTTTAGTTTAAGATATATTAAATTGGAATATGTTGGCTTAATTCTTTTTCCTTTTATCTACTTTAGCAGTTTGAATCTTTGTTACTACACATCACTATTTATTATAGTTGAAAAGTCATTTGTTCCTACTCATTTCTGTCACCCAAAAGATGAAATGACCTGACTAGAAAATATACTTGAGTTAATAAGAAACTTTGATGTGACTAGATATAAAAGAGTCAGAAGACATTCACTATTCTCTTTAGTTGTTTAGTCGCTAAGTCGTGTCCATCTCTTTGGCGACCCCGGGGACTGTAGCCTGCAAGGCTCCTCTGTCTATGGGATAGAGGATTTTTGAGTAAAGAATACTGAAGTGGGTTGTGATTTCCCTTCTCCAGGGGATCTTCCTGATCCAGGGATCCAATCTTTTCTCCTGCATGACAAGGGGATTCTTTATCACTGAGTCAGCTGTTAAGCCCATCTCTATACTAATAGTAATCACATTAGCAACTAAACTATAAAATGTCCAGGAATAAATTTAAAACATAAAGGATATATATGGCAATCTGAAGCAAACATGATTTAATTATGTAAATTAGTAGATCTTTATTGGTATATACAGTTATGTATATTGGTAGATGAAAAACATATTGTATATGTTTTTTCATACTTTTAAATTAAAATTTAAAAATGAGAATATGTAAAGTTAATGATTATTCTCTTGTGATGTTGCTGCCAATTTTCTTTTACCAAATTTAGTGTTGGCTGACTTTACAGTGATAATAATGGTTGCAGTACACAAAAAAGAAAAAGAAAAGCAATAAATATATTTACTGACCTGATGAATGTTAATATCAAGATAAAGAAAGACGATATAACTTACTCTTCCATAATGGGGACTGACTGGATGCCCATCTTTCTATTTCCTCTTTCTTGGTGTCCAGGAGGACTAGAGCTGGGTTTGTACTATGGAACTGGCTGATGGAATATCCTAAGTGATGTATGCTATTTTTCATGTTGGATTCTCTCGTGAGACTCTTGGCCCATTCTTTCTTTCTTAAAATGTAGCTGAATGCAGCATCCATCAGAGGATACCAAGTAGGCACCTGGCGGAGGTGGAGCCACCAGCTGGAAAAAACCACTGTTTCTTTAAGCACTGCTTGATTGGCTGCTCATGAAATGTCAATCAGGTTATGAGAGAAGTAGAACTAACCTCAGTTCCTTAAGCTACTAAACATTTGGAGGTTTTTCTTTGCTTGTGTTTATCACCTATCCTATCCTGATTAATACAGATATATGTAATGTGTCTATAATAAAATGTTTTCATTTCTTTTTTTAACGTTTCTTTTGATTTTAAAAGAGGAATTAATTGACACCCTATATGCCCCATTTTCATTTTTTCACATTCTGCATTCATCTCCAAAGGTGTCTTACTCTACCCTTTCAATCACTATCTTAAAAATATGTTAAAACGAAGAAATCTCAAATCGAGATTTTTTATAACTGTCAGTGGCTAATTTTGCCTGAATACTATTACATTATCATATATCTCCAGCCAGTGCATGATCTCATTTTCTGAATAGTCTTAAAATCTCCAGTTTCCTCAAATTCCCAAATCTACACCTTTACTTTGCCTTCAGAATATTGATTTGCCAAGTAATGTCTTAAAAATTCTGAAGCCATTAACTCCCTCATCCTCCTTCTACCAGAACTGATATGCATGTCTGCTTACATTTGTGTGTATATTTTCCCCATTGCCTCTTTATGTCTCCACTTCTTTCCTGCCATGGTAATTGTTAATTGTTTCCTCTGAATTTCATTTCCTTTAAGCTTTCTGGGAACTGTTCACTTCACAGAATATTATCTCTTTTGTCACTTCCTATTGACACTCCTGCTTATGCACTGCCATTAACATTTTCTGTTATTGATTTTTTTTGTTTGGTTTTACTTGGCTTACCTCCTAAAAACAAGTAGCTCAACTTAATTATTGACAAATTAATTCTCCCTTATCTCAATCTGCTGTTTCTGTGACTTTAAATTTTTTCTCAGAAAAATTATTAATAGTAATTCAAAATCACTGCAGATGGTGACTGCAGCCATCATTAAAAGAAATTAAAAGACACTTACTCCTTGGAAGGAAAATTATGACCAACCTAGACAGCATATTGAAAAGCAGAGACATTACTTTGCCAACAAAGGTCCATCTAGTCAAGGCTATGGTTTTTCCAGTAGTCATGTATGGATGTGAGAGTTGGACTGTGAAGAAAGCTGAGCACTGAAGAATTGATGCTTTTGAACTGTGGTGTTGGAGAAGACTCTTGAGAGTCCCCTGGACTGCAAGGAGATCCAACCAGTCCATTCTGAAGGAGATCAGCCCTGGGATTTCTTTGGAAGGGATGATGCTAAAGCTGAAGCTCCAGTACTTTGGCCACCTCATGAGAAGAGTTGACTCATTGGAAAAGACCCTGATGCTGGAAGGGATTGGGGGCAGGAGGAGAAGGGGACGATAGAGGATGAGATGGCTTGATGGCATCACGGACTCGATGGACATGAACCTGAGTGAACTCTGGAGTTGATGATGGACAGGGAGGTCTGGCGTGCTGCGATTCATGGGGTCGCAAAGAGTCGGACACGACTGAGCGACAGAACTGAACTGAACTAATAGTAATTCATATAGCACATTCAATTTATAATTGCTTTATCCCATAAGCTGCATTTCTTGACTTTGAACACTTACTTATAATAAAATCTTTAAAGGCTAAATCTAGTAAATTTCTATTATTTACCTCTGGACATCTTTTCCAAATTATTTAACACTTTTTTCATGTTTCTTACTCTACATATTCAGAGTCTTTAGGAGTTGAAGTCCTCTTTACTTGCTTTGCTTGCTCAGCGCTGCGCCATAGGGCCTCCTGGTGGCTCAGACGGTAAAGCGTCTGCCTGCAGTGTTGGAGACCCGGGTTCATCTCTGGGTTTGGAATATCCCTGGAGAAGGAAATGGCAACCCACTCCAGTACTCTGCTTGGAAAATTCCATGGACTGAGGAGTCTGGTAGACTACAGTCCATGGGATCACAAAGAGTCTGACACGACTGAGTGATTTCACTTACTTGCTACAATCTCTCCTTGAGATATCATATCCTTTCACACGGCAAATTTCCATTATTTTGTCTCATGTTTCAGTTTTATTGGTAACCCAAATTCTCTTTTATTTTTAAATTAATTTACTTATGTTAATTGGAGGCTAATTACTTTACATATTGTAGTGATTTTTGCCATACATTTACATGAATCAGCCATGGGTGTACATGTGTCCCCCAGCCTGAACCGCCCTCCCACTGCCATCCCCATCACATCCCTCAAGTTTGTCCCAGTGCACTGGCTTTGAGTGTCCTGTTTCATGCCATGAACTTGGACTGATGATCTATATCATATATGGTAATATACATATTTCAATGCTGTTCTCTCAAATCATCCCACCCTCACCTTCTCCCACACAGTCCAAAAGTCTGTTTTTTATATCTGTGTCTCTTTTGCTATCTCGCATATAGGCTCATCATTACCATCTTTCTAAATTCCATATATATTGGCACCCCACTCCAGTACTCTTGCCTAGAAAATTCCATGGATGGAGGGGCCTGGTAGGCTGCAGTCCGTGGAGTCGCTAAGAGTCGAACACGATTGAGCGACTTCACTTTCACTTTTCACTTTCATGCATTGGGGGAGGAAATGGCAATCCTCTCCAGTGTTCTTGCCTGGAGAATCCCAGGGATAGGGGAGCCTGGTGGGCTGCTGTCTATGAGGTCGTACAGAGTCCGACACGACTGAAATGACTTAGTAGCAGCAGCAGCATTAATATACTGTACTGGTGTTTTTCTTTCTAGCTTACTTCACTCTGTATAATAGGCTCTAGTTTCATCCACCTCATTAGAACTAATTCAAATGCATTCTTTTTAATGATTAATATTCCATTCTGCATATCTACCACAGCTTTCTTATCCATTCATTTGCTGATGGACATCTAAGTTGCTTCCATGTCCTAGTATTGTAAATAGTCCTGTGATGCACATTGGGGTACACGTGTCTCATTCAATTCTGATTTCCTTGGTGTGTATGCCCAGTAATGGAATTCCTGGGTCATATGGTAGTCTTATTTCCAGTTTTTTTAAGGAATCTCCACACTGTTCTCCATAGTGGCTGTACTAGTTTGTATTCCCAACAACAGTGTAAGAAGGTTCCGTTTTCTCTGCACCCTCTCCAGCATTTATCATTTGTAGAATTGTTGATAGCAACCATTCTGACCAGCATGGCATGGTACATCATTGTGGTTTTGATTTGCATTTCTCTGATAACGAGTGATGTTGAGCATCTTTTCGTGTGTTTGTTAGCCATCTGTATGTCTTCTTTGGAGAAATCTCTGTTTAGTTCTTTGGCCCATTTTTTGATTGGGTCATTTATTTTTTCTGGTATTGAGCTGCATAAGCTGCCTGTATATTTTTGAGATTTATTCTTTGTCAGTTGCTTCACTTGCTACTATATTCTCCCATTCTAAAGGTTGTCTTTTCACCTTGCTTATAGTTTCCTTAAATTGTGCAAAAGCTTTTAAGTTTAATTAGGTCCCATTTGTTTATTTTTGCTTTCATTTCCATTCCTCTGGGAGATGGATCATAGAGGATCCTGCTGTGATTTATGTTAGAGAGTGTTTTGCCTATGTTTTGCTCTAGGAGTTTTATTGTTTCTGGTCTAACATTTAGATCTTTAATTCATTTTGAGTTTATTTTTGTGTATGGTGTTAGAAAGTGTTCTGGGTGGTTGACCAGTTTTACCAGCACCACTTGTTAAAGAGATTGTCTTTTCTCCATTGTGTATTCTTGCCTCCTTTGTCAAAGATAAGGTGTCCATAGTTGCATGGATTTATCTGTGGGAATTCTATATATCTCCCACTATTATTGTGTTACTATGAATTTCATCTTTCATACTTGTTATCATTTGCTTATGTATTGAGGTGCTCCTATATTGGGTGCATATATATTTACAACTGTTATATCTTCTTCTTGGATTGATTCTTTGATCATTATGTAGTATCCTTCTTTGTCT